>CM031234.1:247990736-248590736 GCA_018340775.1 Taxus wallichiana var. yunnanensis | reverse complement strand
CTACACAATGTCATGTTTCCCCATATAGACAAATCCAAGTATTTCATTTGAATGTGTTACTTCTAATGTTTATATGAAATGGATGATAGACCTAGTCATGGTATTGATTAAAAAAATCTATCTAGGCCATATTTATAATTATACCAAGTCTGTCCAAGCCAAAATCGATAGACCTAGTCATGGTATTGATTATGTAGTGACTAATAATAGTCTTTTTGGAAAACCTAATTACAAGACATATAATAGATTGACATGAAATTGGACAAAATGGGAACTACACCGAACAACCCCTATTAACCATTTTTCTTACTTTCAAACCCAATAATGCTATGAACCAACTCATTTATGTTCAATTTCTTAGTAAAAACGTCTGCATGATCTTCATATCTACAAAAGATTAACTCAATTTCCTTGTTCTAGAATTGATTTTTGAAGCAGTGGTAATGGAATTCAATGTTTATGAAATACAAGATTCTTTGTAAGTAGGAATATATGATCATCATCAAGAGATGCATGGCTTTAACTTAAAGTAAAGTCACCAAAGCATTTTTCTGATCCATATGCTTCATAGATTGAATTGACTCTTGCTTTATACTTTGCTTATGTGAAAGATATATAATACAATAGTAGATTGCTTGCTACTCCATGAATTTAAAACTAACCCCATGTTTTATAAATTTCTGAGGTAAATTTTATGTCGTAAACAACCTACCAAATCTCCAATCATCCTTTAGATTGCATTGGGAATATATTCGATCTTGATGTGCATTGTTCCTTTTATGTCTTTTAAGACTATTTATTCTTCCTTCCAATTGGTAACTTGGGAGATTCTCTAAACTATAAATACAACATCAATAACATAGTTTATATCCACTCTCATGTTGGTAAGGTTCTTGACTATCTTTCTAAGTTTTTCATTTTTCAACTATGCTTGTGTTATTCCTTCTGATTACGAGATCATCAATATATGTCCAAAATCAATGTCTTTCTAAGTTTCATAGAGGTTTTGATCTGATAGATTTCATTTCAAACATTTGGCTCTAATATGCTCATCAAAGCTTGCATACCCATATTCTAAGAGCCTACTTCAGAATTTAGACCATAAAATGAATTTTTGAGCTTGCATACAAGATGCTTATTTCCCTTATTTGCATATCCTCATATTTGAGCCACATACACAAATATAATTGTATTCACCTTTGTTGCATGTGCATAAGTTTCTCTGAGATGAATAACTTCTCATTGTGGAAAACTGGTAGCTACAAACCTAGTCTTATTCTTGTCAATGGAACCTGTCTTCTTTGTTTTTAATGAACCCAATTGCCACCTATAGTATTGTTATATTGAAGCAATTCAATTTGATAACAAGTTTGGTTCTTCATTACTGCATTATGTTATTCCTATATTGCTTTCCCCTACTCATGTGATCCTTGTGATATTTTTTCCTTCTAAAATCATCAATAATGTCATGAATCCCTTTACTCCTATAAATGGAGTCCCACAAGACTGGAAAGGTCACTATGGGCCAGCTCCAATTGCTTACCTTTCATGCAAATTCTATTTCAAATTTTTCTGTGTGTTGGTTGCGCTAAGTGGAAGCTTCTTACACATGTTTTCTTGTTGATGTCCATAACTTTGGTGCTCTAGAGCTCACCTATGGAATTGTTCTTAACCACTAATACTTGTCCTGTTGCTGTAGTCATAAAGAAGTGAAGGATACCTTATTGAACACCTCAAACAACCATCTTGAATTGTTCATATCTAAGACACAATTGTCTTTATCAAATTCAACATTGAATGTTGCTTTTCTATTTAGCTAACTAACAAAGGCTTCTTCTTTAAACCTAGTACTTACACATATCATAAATGTTTTTGATGCCTTCATCTGCAATTTCCAGTGGAGTTTGAGAAGTTTTTATCACCTTGTAGCCTAAAATAAAACTTAGTTTATCACCTTGTAGCCTAAAATAAAACTTAGTAATTAAATGTTTGAACTGATTTGCTTGCGATTTTATGTCATCGTTTTCATAAATAACGGTGTATATTACATCTAATTATTAAAATTACACTTTTTAAATAAAAATATATTTCTTAATTTAACTTACAATTTTAAAAATAGTTACAAATAATTTAAATTATATTAAAGTAAATATATATCTATATTGAATTATGGCCAAATGGTATGTCTCTTTTTAATTGTGTCAAATATTTTAATATCTCTAAATCAATATACATTATCACTTAAAAACAATATCATAAATTTGATATTTTCTAGACAAATTAATATGTATTATTAATTCTAAATTTAATATGATTATTATCTTTATTTATTATATAATGGTGATGGATTGTCTCTAGATATAGTAGATACATCTCAAATATTGATATTAAATCTTAAAAGTAAAAAAAAAAACTTCAAGCATTTTGTTTTTAATAAATATAATCTTTGTTTGTGAATAGTGTGTCTTCCTAATGTTGTGTATTTTTTTGTATAAATTTTTTATTTAAAACTTGGGATAGTGTGTGAGAGCATCCAACTTAACCTATCACTACCTACATTTACACATAATTATTCTTTCTTATAATTTCTTAAAGTAACAATTGTTTATCATTATTTTCAAATTACTCTGCATACATGCACATGCATGCATGGGTGGGCATAAAACACATACATGTGCATGCATGAGAGGGCTCCCCTATCATTTCATTGGTAGAATATTTTAATAATAAATCAGTTTGAAAACATAAGGTTACATATGTGAATTTGCAAATTGATTGGTAGGCGCTTACACTCACATCATGTAGGTCCCCAACTTGAATTTTATAACCTCTGCATTGTATTTTTCAAAAATGTTGAAAAACACAATGTGTTTTTCAACAAAAAATTGCAAAAAAACTAAGTACCCACGCGCCTTGCCATTTGGCATTAGATGGGCATCAGATGGGTGCATGTATATTTTATGGAGCAGTGCCTATTCTCCCGATAAAATTTAATGGGGCTCATAAGATACACATGCATCTATTCTATGCCCATCAGATGTCATGTGGTAGGTGCGCTAATACTTAGTTTTTTTTTCAAATTTTGTTGTTGAAAAATACTCAAGCCATATGATCATTTGTGGGATTTGAACTGAAGACCTTCCATCTAGCAACACATGTTCCCACCGATTCAACTATCAATTTACACATGCAACTACACCATTCCAAACTCATACATTTAAAAAACAATCCGCCCATGATTTGACAAGTTAGGCGGGGCCCACCCATGCATGGTATGAATGTGTTGATGGGGTCTTTTATGGGGCATGGAGCATAGGATATTCTCTCGATATAATGCACCTCCCTACATCCAAGCCCCATCATCAAAACATGCATACCATGCATGGGAGGGCCCCACCTAAACTTGTCAAATCATGGGCAGAAATTTATTTAAATGAATAGGTTTCAAATAATGTAATGGCATGTGTTTTTCAATAAATTTTTTTTTCAACAATGTGAAAAAAAAACGAGTCATTACATCATTTGAAACCTATGCATTTAAATAAAATTCTACCCATGATTTTTCAGGTTTAAGTGGGGCCCACCCATGCATACTATGCATGTATTGATGAGGGCATGTATTTCGTGCGGTGCATTTCATCGGGAGAATAACCTCTGCCTACATTGGTGGGCCCCACCGAATCCTATCAAATCATGGGTGGATTTTTTTAATGTATGGGTTTCGAATGATGTAGTTATATGTGTGAAGCGATAGCTGAATCAATAGGATAGTGCGCTGTTAGATGATAGGTCTCCAATTCAAATTCCACAAACAACTATGAGGAGTTGTTACAAAAAATGTTGAAAAACACAGTGTGTTTTTCAAGAACAAAATTTGTAAAAATATAATAACTGTTGGGCGCACCTGCCACATGGTAATGGATGAACATAAATGGATGCATAAATGTTTTTATGTAGGGCAGGGTATTTTATCGAGAGAATAGCCTCCGTAGTGGAGACTATTCTCCTGATCGAATGCATTGACATACATAAAAACAACCATGTGACCATTTATTTCCATCCGCTACCATGTGGCATACGAGTTATTAGTAAGTTTTTTTTGCAAATTTTGTTGTTGAAAAATATAGTGTGTTTTTCAACATTGTGTAAAAACACAATGCAACATCCAAAATGATTCAAACTCATGACCTCTTGATTGCTAGCACACATTCTATGGGGCATCGATGTAAAGTGGTGCATTATCAGAGAATAACCTCCTCCATTAATGAGGCTATTCTCCTGATAGAATGCACCTCCTAACATCAATTCCCATAAAATGCACCATATATTACATGCATGCCCCATGTATGGGTGGGTCTCACGGGTAGCGGTCAAACCATAGTTATATTATTTCTTTAACATATTAGTTTGAAAACAAATGGTTACATGTCGTAAGATGCGGTTGGGTTGGTAGAATGCATGCTAGCAATAATGAGGTCGTAAATTCAAATCACATCAAATTTTGAGATGCATTTTTACATAATGTTGATCAAAATTGTAAAAAAAAATCTATTGAAACGTTTGCCACATATGCATGTAGTGAAGGATAGGGGCATTTATGCCCGGAGGTGCATTTTATCGGGAGAATAGCCTTTGCCATTAATATATGGCTGATGCACTCTATTTGGAGAATATCCTCCACACCTATCACTATCATTGTTTACCAACATTTACACGTAATCACTCTTCCAAATAATTTCTTAAAGTAAATTTATTTATCATCCATAAATGATATTTATATAAATGAAAGTTCATTGTTATCATTAAATTTTATGATAATTTTTTTACACTCAAATTTTGTCAAAGGTTTTATGATATTTCTCTTACACGAATTTTGATTGAATGTTTAATGATAATTTATAATTATAAATGTATTTTGTTATGTTGATAGGGTATAATTAATAATGATATTTAGGGATGGTATTATTGATACACAAGTTTTTTCCACACCTATCACTATCATTGTTTACCAACATTTACACGTAATCACTCTTCCAAATAATTTCTTAAAGTAATTTTTTTATCATTCATAAATTATATCTATATAAACGAAAGTTCATTGTTATCATTAAATTTTATATATATATTTTATACACTCACGTTTTGTCAAAGGTTTTATGATATTTCTCTTACACTAAATTTTGATTGAATGTTTAATGATAATTTATAATTATAAATGTATTTTATTATGTTGATAGGGTATAATTTATAATGATATTTAGGGATGGTATAATTCATACACAAGTTTTTTTAATTACGAGAATTCAATAGAAAATTTATAATATCTTAAGCATGGGGTGAAGTTAAGAGGTTATTTGTTAGATTAGAAAAATTACAAAGAAGATAATGAAGTCATTAATTAGTGTGGTAGATGAAATATCTAAGATATCAATTTTAAAGAGAAAATAATAATCATTAATTGTTGTAGTGTATGACAAATCTAAAATATGAATTCTAAAACGAATATTCAATATAGATAAATAAATTTGAAATGTCTATATTAATTGTAAAAAAAAAAATCTTCCTATTTAAATTGTATATTTACAATTAATAAATTAAATATAATAGTAATATTATAATGATAAAAATAATTTCTATTAATATTAATTTTTATCGTAATTCATTTGAGACAATTCCTTAAAAAAATATTTTGTAGCTGAATGCCATCTCTATAAAAATGAATGTAAAGAAAGGTCTACAAATAATTTTATGCATTAAAACCATTGCCTTTTATCTCCTTTAAAATGAATCTTTTAAACTTTTACAAACTTGTGTCAATGGTTTTTTTCTCTTTGAAAATGAATCTTTCAAACTTTTACAAACTTGTGTCTAGTTTTATGGCTTCACCCCTTATCCCTTTGAAACACCCCCTTATCCCTTTGAAAATGAATCTTTTACATTATCCCAAAAACTCTATTATATGTCTCGTAATTAGGTTTTCCACCTCTATTACTTATAGACACAGTGAGTCTGTTTTGATTCCTTTCATGTATGTTAAATTCATGTTAAGACAAGTTTTCCTCGAAATTTCCTTAGCTCCAAGCACCCAAACAATTGACTTATGATTCCTTAATTAATTTTATAAGGTTGGTAGCTATGTAGTACTAAACACTTATAACATTACATACATTTTTTATATTTTTATTTATTTAATGTATATGGTTAGACTCAATAATGGGTGTCTCATAGTTCTATAAATAATTCCTATCATTTAATATGATAGATTAAAATGTTACACTATATATTTAACAAGTGCTACGTAGGTGTGTATTTCGATTGAAGATATTGTAGTTGAAATTAAATATGTTTAATTGTATTCAGTAGATGTTTTAGCAATTTCCATGTAAAAGAGTGAAATACAAAGTAATGTAAAAGATTGTTTTGAATATAAAATATTATTATATTTAATAATTTTGGTAAGGGTACCAAGTAGATAATAGGGAAATTTTATTTTTTAATATTAACTTTTTTGAATAAATAAATTATTATTATATAATGAAAAAGTGTTGATCATCATTATGATTTTAATTGATTATTCATGGCTAAGATTTAGTGATTGTGGAATGGAATGAAAAAAGTTTCCATATAAGAAATGTAATCAAATATTTCATTTAGTTTATAAATATTTCGTTATTGTTATATTATTTTATTTAAATTTTTATATTATAAAGTTTGATATGATAAATACAATATTTATAGTAAAAATAATATTGTTAGTTGATGTTTTGAATCTAATATATAATAAAGATAGATATGTGGGTTGATGTGATAAAACCAACATTTAATATATGAAAAATAGTGTTTGTATATATGAATATGAATATGTTCTTTGTTTGCAGTATTATTTTAATATATGAATATGAAAATCTATTTATATATATATATATATATATATATATATATATATATATGAATATGGTGTTTGTATGATTTTTTAAAAATATTATGCAGATGGATGATTGGAAATGGAGAATGTGGACACTCTTATGCAACATCCCAACAATGGAAGTTGATCAACTTTACAATGCCTGCATTACTTTCACAAATTATGCAAGTCTGTCACCACCATTCTCTATTGCACCAAATAGTGAAAAATAGTTGAAATTCTGAATCCTCAATGGAAAATGGTCATGAAGTGTTTTATCATGGACTCATGAATCACTAGTACAAATGTCGTGGTCTAGAAGATGGATCGATGAAAAGCTCCCTGCAATTCGATGGAGAGACTACTTTGGAATGTACCACGAGTTCACCCTTGTCGTACACCCACCTCTAGATGGCAATGACCTGGTTTATCCAAAAATGTCCTTGTATGGTGGGATGATGTCGATTATCAGCTAGAAGAACTTGAACAACAGAGGTATGAACAGTGGAAAACAACACATCGTGACTCAGATGAGTGTGACAATGATTGTAGTGGGGATGCTTACACTGGCCTTTGTCACCTACCTTGAGTCCTTATATATTTTGTAAAAGTGGAATACAATGATTTTGAAAATGTATTTCCCACTTTTGTTTGATATACTATATCGCTTTGTATCACATAATCATGTTATGTACTAGTGAACAAGTAAACACATAATATAATTGTATCTTCTTTTCATAATATACTCTTATAGTTTTGATGTGTTATTCTTATATTATTATGTATTACACTTATAATGAAAATTTTATATAAAATCTTCACAAAACTAAAGGCATGTTAAGATTTGGAAACAAATATAGTTTATTATCCAGTCTTGAATAACACATTGTATTTTTCAATATGTTGAAAAACACACTGTGTTTTTCAACATGAACATATGTGTAAAATTAACTCTATCACATATGTTTTATTGTGCATAATTATCTCAATCTGAATGTAAAAAAATAAAAGAGTTTGTGTACCATATGTTTCAGTTTTTCTTGTATTAGAATGCATAGTTGTGGGGAAAGGTATGGTGATGCAGTTAGAAAGGACATAGGAAGTTAGAAAATTCCCCACCGTTGTTTAGTATCCATTCTTATGCATTGAGAGGATGTGAAAATATTGAGACGAAAATATACTAAGTTGTGAACATTTATTGTAATTCATGTCATAATACGTAATATTTTTTGTTTGGATAATAGTTTTTATTTATTGTCTTTTCAAACGGGGCATTTCACATCCCAAGACACATAAGCATTGCACACAATTCACAGTAGAGGCAGCCATGTTGTCGGTAAGTAGTTTGTATTGTGCACATTTTTTACGTTTCTTCAAAGTTATTTTAAACAAGCATCAATTAAAATGTTATAATTTAATGTCATAAGGAGATGCTCCTCCAGGGATTTATGGTCCTCATGGTGATATGTTTTCAGATCCTTCCGAGCACATTACCTCATCTTTTACATAGCCTACGATGGAGGTGAATAATTTCAAAACTTAATTTTTTTCTTACTAATTAGTATTATTCGATTTCATAATAGTTATCAAAATTATATGTCTTTCAAACAACCACCTCTTGAATATAGAACGGAATGGGTGGGTGCTTGCCTTAATATTTTTGTGAGCATGGAGCATGTGGTGTTAGTGGGAGCGTTAAGTTTTGGGAGCTCCAAAAACTTAACGTCCATCACGTGGTTTCACACAATCTTCCCTTTGTGCAACCACATAAGCACAGCCGTAAGAATATGGGTAAACAACCACCTCTCTCTCCTGATAGAATGAGGAAATACATAGAGAGGAGAGAAATAAATATCATCTATGTCATGAGGTAGTGTTATAAATTGCAACAGAGGTGGGTTGTCGGTCGAGTTTGTAAAAGGGAAGGAAAAAATTGATTCGAGGAGTTGATTCGGGGTGGGAAAAGGGAGGTGAAGAAAGAAATGCGTGCATATGATTCGAGGAGAGGCGAGAGGTACAAAAGGAGAAGTGGTTGAGAGTAAAAGAAAAAATGATTGGTTAAAACCCAACAATGAGGTAAATTTATGATTAGTAGAATCTATTATGTTATTTTTGTATTATGTATGGTTGGAAATCACTAACTTAATAATATTTCATGAACATGAAGAGAGAGAAGAGGGTGGTGTAGCTAGTGGGAATGTTGACCTCCCCACAGAGGATCTTGTACGTATTCATTGGACTTTAATTCATATATTTAATTTAGTTTGTGTTTAATTATGTGTATATTAACTCTTCACTTTGATGGTGTGTGTAGGATGATGATATTCCCTTGAGTCAGCTTCTACAGAGACAGAGAGAGACTTACTTGGTAGAAGGAAAAAGGAAAAGGTAACAAACACTTGGCATTAGTTTGATAATTGTATGTTGTTTTATTTATTTATTATTTCATTTGCCATGTTTTATCGGTTGCTAAAGGTTGATGTTATCCCATTCTTCTTATGTCATCAATCTCGATCTTATCAAAGAGATAGATACACGAGAGGTAAGAGAGGTCAACCAGAAGAGAAACAATGGGGAGAGGAGGGAGGATGTGGAAAAGGTATGGGAAAGGGTGTTGAGGAGAGGAATGAGGAGGTAGTTGCACTAGTAATTCAACTCTTTTTCTCATTCACCTTCCAATATTATTTGTTAGTAAAATCAAGATATATTTATTCTTACAGTTGAGATTGTTGTTATTCCAGGTCTTTCCCATTGCGGTTGAAGTGAAAATTATGTATGATGATGTAGTCATTAGGAGAAGAGTTGCGTAGTCTTTTATTTTACCAAACAACCCAAGGCGCACTAGTACATCACTCAAGCATACCTGAGTGCTCATCCGAAGCATGTAAGGGTACCAGGTCCCTCTTTTATGGTAGCTTTGTCAAGGAGTTAACGTGATAAATTTTTCTCATTCACCTTCCAATATTATTTGTTAGTAAAATGAAGATATATTTATTCTTACAGCTGAGATTGTTGTTATTCTAGGTCTTTCCCATTGTGGTTGAAGTGAAAATTATGTATGATGATGTAGTCATTAGGAGAGGAGTTGCATAGTCTTTTATTTTACCAAACAACCCAAGGCGCACTAGTACATCACTCAAGCATACCTCAGTGCTCATTCGAAGCATGTAAGGGTACCAGGTCCCTCTTTTATGGTAGCTTTGTCAAGGAGTTAACGTGATAAATACACATATAATCAAGATCCCTAATAACCATTCAAAAGTAAAGCATAAACAAATCTAGATCAAAACCATATTAAAAAATGAACTAAACAAGAATCAAGACCAGGTTTACCATGCAAAAGCCGGTAACAGAGGTATCAAGAACAAGAATTCATCCACATAACTCCATTGTATTAATCACCATAAAACATAGAAGCTGGATACATAAATAAGGGTGTCATCATAGGTCATGCATGCTCATAAACTAGCAACATAACTCTACTACAAGTTGTCTCTCTAAACTGTGTAAATAAATACATATTTATAGGTAGTGGGGACTTTTCATTCACTACTCATGCATTCTCAAAAAATAGCCCGCATGCTAGAAATAGTCATGTGTGAGTTATAAGCCAACTACAAGAGCATGAAAGCTTGTTAATAATAGATTATTTTCTAATATAAACTATATATCTAATCCTATTAATATCCTAAGCCCTACATGACGTTTTAACTTCCTTCGCATGAGATCTATCTCAAAATAGACTTTTCTTGAACTGCAAGTCTTCATGTTCTATTCTTATCTCCAAAACCTTTCTTGGTTGTTACTCCAACCCTTTATTCTTCCAATCTTTCTTGTGGCTCAAAATGCGGCTAAGTATGGAATACAATTTCTCCAGTGCGAGCCTTCATGCACTATTTGTCTTACTTTCGCACATGCTTTTACACCTAACTCCCGTGCGTCAAAACCCCTCGCGCCACTTATACTTAGTATCCTTTTTAGGGGTCCAACATTACCCCACACTAGCTAGATTGCCGCCTTGGAAATTCTTCGTTCCATGAGTCCAAAACTTCAAAAAGGAGACCAAAAATGCCAATTATTTTAAATGAGCACCATACCAAATTGTGCTAAGGCACCTGGAAGATTTCTGGGAACTCTGTATTATCTTCCCTTACTAACTTCTTCCATTCCTCCAGCTCCTTCACGGCCTTCCACGGTACTTCTCCCACAATATTAGGTACTTGGTCAGGAGTAATTTCTCCAACTTTGCTTTTCAACTCCTCGATCACCACCACTAGCCCTACATATGAACCTTTAAAGATGTCCATATATTCTAATATAAAATTTTGGAACTCACCGAATTTTGGCTCAAGCTTCTTGCACTTTTCTTTAATTCTATCTTTCGTGTTGTGGTCTTCGTGATCAATTGTGGGTAACTCACATGGAATGTGCCATTCATTCTCAAAGGCTCTACGCAGTCTGTCATACAATTTTTTGATCATTTCCTTATAAGTACTTGTGATGGAACCATCACAAATGAACCTTGTGAACTAAAATGTAGGTGACGGATCTACTTTGGAGGGTAGTCTCGTTAGGCCCATATGGAACACCTACTTCCTAGAACACGATCAAGAGAAGGATGGAACCCCATGTAATTTTTTCTCCTTCCTCATTCTACAGCTTTTCCTCTACGATCATTTGTTTTGCAACATACCGATCCAAATTTTAGTGTTCCCCTTCAAGATTCTATAGGCCACATATAATAACTTATTATTTAGATCAGTTCAATGCTTTGATGCACCCAATTTAGAGCTTACGAGTTGGGAAGTGACCCTAAGTGCGGGATCATCCAAGTCTGTGATGGTCTGTGCCTTACCTCCCTTCTCATAGAATGATTTCTTCGTGAGCTCTTCAATCTTCACCATATCACATAAATATAGGGCCATGTATTCTCCTCGTAATCCTCAATCCCATAACACATTCAATCAGCTATACTTTGTGAGATGCATCCTCCTTCCTACGAATTAGAATAAGTCTTTGTGTAACCACAACATTAGCCATTAAAACATATGTGTGGATTTTGTGAAGAATAGAAGCTCCCATAATTGTAAAACGCCAGTTTTTTCTAACTCTCTCTATACAGAGTCATCAATCCAAGGGTTTCCAAATTCATCTACTCCTAGGAGAACCTTTACCAAGTCTTCCTCATCTTATCTTCATTTTCCTCGGTGTAGTGGTTAAACTCACTTGATTTTGCAACGAGTGATCTTTGAATTCCATAATTCCACCCACAAACACCGAGAGGGTACGTGCATTTAAGAATATACCTCTTCTAAAATCTCTTCCACCTCCACTTTAGGTCTCTTTGTCCATAAATTCCTTGGTGTCATTCCTCCATGACTATGTGCCCTAGGTGTTTTGACCTTCAACCATTCGCTACTCGAGCCCCACAACCTCCAACCACTTCAATTGCATACAACCCTCCATTAATTTGCTACCAACTCCAACTTGCCTCTTTGCACATCTCCTGTGCACTTGGTTCATGCAAACTTTGCGTTACTCGTAAGCTCTTTTTCATTCTTCAATCCACTCGGTAGCACTCTGATTTATTTGAAAACAAGGTAGCCAAATGACTACCCTAACCCCCTTATTTATACTTTTTCATGACCTTATTGTCCCTTTGACCCACACATTTTAAGTTACTTTTCAACCAAGTAATTTTTCTGTTTAATGTTAAATTTCGCAACTTCATCTTGTGCACTACAGTCATAACCTTCTGAAAGGTTATACTACTTCTTAGCCACATACCTCCTTTGCACGCATCCCTGCACCAAAGTACCAAACCTCTACGCCATATCCCAAGTAGTTTCACATGCCACTTCCTACATCACGTTACACTGCATGATCACTTTCCTTGCATGGTCTTAAATCATATCAACCTTCCTTATAACACCTTATGCACAACACTTATCTTGTCTCATCCGCTTCTGCACTATTGTTCCAGAAGGATCCTATAACCAAGCCAACCTGTAATAGAGGGTGCCAACAATTTTTATCTCTGCACTTCAATCCACCCCACACTAAGGGTATGCACGGTCCCCTGCGCATGAAATCACTTAGATAGTAATCAACTACTGGCACACAAACACACTTATTACAACAAAACGTAGAACTAAATTGAAAAAACATAGCAACAATGAAAGGAAACACATAAATAAATTCATTAAAATGAATCTAATCTAAATGGAAATACTACCTTATTACAAACACCAAGAAGAATTATTTATAGTAAGGATTCATCCCGCCCCCATGGAAATAACTAGGAAACCGTGCCCCATCCAAATTGCTGTAATTGGAAAGCTCTTAAATCAAGTATATAAGTCACACCATATGGTCCCAACCAATGCACTTGGAACTTTCCAGGATGGTACAAAAAAATTGAATCATACAGAAGTACCATTTGTCCAAATTCAATTTGCTTATTCTTAATATGCCTAACGTGTCATGCCTTCGCTTGGGCTTTTCTATCTTCGACTCCACCTAGTAATAGCGCACCTCTCATCCAACTGCATCAGTTTCTCAATGCACTCTTAAAGTGCTTTCTCATCATCTAATCCACCTATGTGCATAATACGATGAATTCCACTGGTAAAAAAACCTCCACACCAAACACCAACTGAAAGGGTGTGGCTTTATTCAACCTCTTATAGGTTTTCCTGTATGCCCAAAGTACATCAGAAACTTATTATCTCAATCCTTCCTTCCAACATCATAGATCTTAGTCAAGGTATGTCCCTATATCTTATTGAAAGATTCAATAGTGCCATTCACTTGTGGGTGATAGGGTGTTGTTTTATGGTGTGCTACCATAAATTCTACTAATAGTATCTGATAGTATTATTAAGAAAATGAGGGTCCCTATTACTTGTCGATTTAGTGGACATCCATACTTGTTGATTATGTTCTCTCATAGAAACCTTGTGCTCCCATAGCTTCCATGCAATCCTTTGTAGGTACTACTTCTACCCACCTTGTAAGATAATTTGTACAAGTTATAATGTAGTGTGATCTAGTCTTGCGTGCGGGGGGGAAATAGGACCCACAAATTCAATTGCCCATTTTTCAAAAGGTTCTACACTAGCAATAGGCCTTAAACAAATTTCATCTCTATGCCAGGATTTCCTTTTTTCCTCTTATTATATGCAAATTTCATGTATATTAATGCCCTGCGACGCTATATACGTAGGCAGCTTAGAAATTTTCAGTTTTGGATATGGAAATAATAAAGATTTGAGTCGTTCAACCGAGAATGATAAAACATGTAATGTATGAAAGAACCGAATCAAATGAAATAAGGAACTAACTTCCTATGGAAAACTTGGAAGTTTAATATAATTTTTGATAAATTTTATACAATCCTTGTAAATCATTTCCCACCGAATTCTTGCCAACAAGATCTTTCACACGGTAGAATTCCCTGCATAATGGCCACTTACAATCCCACCATGAGCTTCCTCCATGATGGCAAGACACTCATGATCAAGTACACACCAGGAGAAAAACTTCATCCTGACCTAACTTGTATAAATCTACACTGATTAACATGTAAGGCGCGACACGTATAATAAGTTGTTTCTTTTCCAAAGCTTTCATCCCTTTAGGTGCCACACATGTACAATAAAATACAACGATATCCTCTAAATAAGAGGGCACATGGTTCAATTTGAACAAATGTGCATCTAACATTGCATCTTCAATGCTCTGCATGTCCTCTCCTGAATTAATCCTCGATAAATGATCAGGCCTGACTTGCTCTTTCCTGGCTTTAACACAACTACAAATTCAAATTCCTAGAACAAAAGAATCCAACGACATACTTGCCCCTATAAACTAGGATTTTTCACCAAGTAATTAAGTGTTATGTGATATATATAAAAAATTAAAGGAGTTGCCAACAAGTATTGTCAAAACTTATGCAGTGTGTAAATCATGGAAAATGATTTGCGCTCTATAGTTGTATAATTTTGTTTACATGGGGTCAATTTCCTACTTGTAAAGAAAATAGGATGATCAACAATACCTTCTCCAGGATGGACTAATACTATGCCAATGGCCATGCCAAAGGCATCCACATGCACATGGAATGGTTTGATCCATAAAGAAAAGTGTAGAATAGGCACAAAGGTAGGCCTTTCCTTAAATGTCTCAAACACTTGTTGTTGCACCTCACCCCAATGGAACTTTCCTTTACCCTTTAAAAATTCCTCTAAGGGCACATCAATCCTAGCACAACCTTTGATACACTTCTTGTAATAGCCTGTGTGCCCCAAGAATCCACATATCTCACTTTGGTTAGTAGTTTCCTCTAAGCCTAAAATGACAACTACCTTAACAAGGTCTACGAACAAGCCTTTTTACATATGATATGTCCCAACAAAGTTCCAAAGGGTGTAGAAAAGACACACTTCTTAATTTTTAGAGAGATGCTAAACTATTGACACCTTTCAAACATAAGTCTTAAATTATCACAATGGTCCTTTACTAGCCCATAAACAATCCAATCATCCAAGTAAACCTACAAAAACTTATGAATGAAGTCTGAAATGCTTGCACAACAATGTGCGAAAAGACTACAGGCATGTTCTTCAATCCAAAAGGCATAACTGTGTATGAAAAAATTCCCCACTAAGTTGTGAAATTTGTCTTTTCCTGATCTTCTTTAGAAATTTACACTTGATGATATCCAAAAAATTCATTAGCGAAAGAGTAGATCTCACGCCCTGCAATGCCTTCCAAAATCTCCTCTATAAATGGTGTGGGAAAGGGATCTATTACACATGCAACATTCAACTCCCTATAATCCACATAGATCCTTATCCTTCCATCTTTCTTTATGTTTATCACCATAGGGATAACCCATTCGATTCCTCAATGGGCTCAATGATTCCAGACTTCAACATATTATCAATCTCTTCCTTTACCTTGATGCATAGATTAAGATTCATCCTATAAAGCCTCTTCCTAACCAGGTGCACACCTTACTTTAACTTGATCCCCATCTCACTCAAAGATTGATGTATGCCTTTCAACTCATGATAGCCTCTAGGAAATAAATCCTGGAATTCGTGCAACAACTCAACTATCTTTGCAACCTCTGATTCAGACCAATAATCACCAATGATTACCTCCTTAGGTTTTACATCTATCCAAATGTTGACCTTCTTTCATTTTCATAGGTTCATGATATGTGCATGCATGCCTGCTCATTTACACTATCCAAGACCTCACGTGTACCCACAATATGATCAACATCCATATTTTCCACTTCCTCATCATCAATCATGTAAACAAAATTTCCTTTTTCTTTTTTTTTAGGCAAAAGCACCTAATCATTTCTTCATCTTTCTCTTCTTCTTCAAATCACATGTTCATATTTGAATAACCTAGTAATTCCTGAATAAGCTCCTCAACCTTTTCACTATCTCCCATATTCAATCGATTTATAATCTGTAATGTTTCATTCATTAGAGGTTTAGTAGAAAAATAGTCAAAGGTTTGAATCATACCTGTAGTCAATTCTTTCCAATTTCTTGTTTCTCTATTCAATTCCGCATAAACATACCATGTGCATTCATATCCATGCAGAGTGAAGTAGAAATTGTGCACCCATAGTGAAGGTGGTAAGGCCTCCCCCCTCTGTCCAAAGTCTCTCACACTTTTGAACGTGGTGCAAAGTAGAATCCTTCCCATGAAATTCACATATCTTAGTAGGTGCATTACTCCTAATAAATCTAGTAGAGAAGGCGATTCTCACCTCCCGCCACTCTAAAAGACTATCTATGTGTACCATC
Organism: Taxus wallichiana var. yunnanensis; assembly: GCA_018340775.1. Lineage (NCBI taxonomy): Eukaryota > Viridiplantae > Streptophyta > Pinopsida > Cupressales > Taxaceae > Taxus > Taxus wallichiana. The sequence continues at coordinate 248,574,002 of CM031234.1, read as the reverse complement.
CACCAGCGCATTGTTGTCCCACGCAAGGTATACACCAACATATTCCTTATTTCCACTTGATTTGTCCATTGGGCTTCCATAGCGCATAAAAATACATTAGGATTTCCTTTTCCAGTGTACCTTGGTACTGGTTCTTACCTAAGCACCTAACATAACATGACCTACTTACATGAGTAACTACACTCTTCATCTCACACCCAACCATTTCATAAGTCCCATGTGCCTAGTTATCACAAGAAACGCTGGTTGTATCACTCATATATTGTGCATCATCCTATTGAATTACACCTTCCTTTGATGTCTCAAGAACTTTAGGATCCCTAATGGTGCACACATAAATTTTGTTAAGATCTTCCTCACTTAAAGGAACCACATGAGGTGCAGATATTTTGTCTGTTAAAGGGATGATCACGTGCTCCTCTTTGTTCTCAAAACTGATATAACCTTTATTAAAGTGCAAATCAACATTGTTTTCATAACACCAAGGGCATCTAGGTAAACTTGGAAAAATGTCTACTTCTACAAGCATCAAGACCTCAAATTCCCAAAGAAATTGGCCCCTTATATAGTAATAGTGGCATCCTTCAATACTCCAATGGGTATGGCTTTAGTCCTGTTTTCCATATACAACACATTTTAATATGGTTGTAATGGTGGCCTCCCCATCTGATTCCATACGTCCAAGGTGAGTACATTCACTTCTGCACCTATATCAATTAGTATATTACTCAACAACCATCCATCAACAAATGCATATATTTTTCATAATCAAGACTATGAGGAGATAAGTTCACATGTATTATCTATCTATCGTGCTCAAATCCAGCATGCAGTATCTTCTGTCATAACCATTCCCCTAAAAAAGGAATGGTGTTTTCCTATAACAACATCTTACAAACCTCCTTTAAGTCATCAATGTCTATTTGAGGAATCTCAATTTCCTTTTCCTGATCCAACTTCCATGACTGCTCCTTCAAGCATTGTATCTCACCCTAAAATTTTCTAATAACCTCCATAGTTTCCTGATAGACTTCCTTCTGATGAGTCAGATCTAGATGCTTTGCATGTAATACCTCTTATTTTGTAATGACATGTTTATGCTTCAGATTCTCATGCACACATGTAGCTTCAAAGACGTGTAGTAACCAACATGAGGATTATCTAAGGGTCGGAGCTAACTTCAACATTCATTGATCTTCCATAGCTCATTGCCATACTACTATATCCATTCATGTACCCTTATGCTGCTTGTGTTGCTTGCTCATGTGCTTGTACAAATATAGGAATTCTTCAAACTTGTGATTCTTTCTACACCATGAGCAAATAATGTTCTGAGGGCATTCACGCTTATAATGATCAGGGGATCTGCATGTATAACATGTTCCTTGTGGGAATTCACTTCTTCCACTACCGTGACCTTGGCCTTTGAATCCTCCACGGTAACCTCTACCTCTACCACCTCCATCAGAGTGCCATTCATTGTGATTATGATTATGATGTTCACCCTGCTCCTTAGAATTTTTTGCAACACTAGTCTGACATACACTAGTTTCAATAGCATCATGAATCTGATCAATCAATCTATAATTATTTGTATCATGAGTGGTAGACTTACAAATATTACAATAACAAGACATGTTCTTCCTTATCACGTGATGCAACAAGGGGCACCTACTTGAATCATGATCCAGATGAAAAATCTCACAATCCAAAAACATGACACACACCAATTTATGAGGGAAAATATCCTTAGTATGTCCTTTTACCTCGTAATCCATATACCAAATACCACTGTGTGTCTCATGGGCTGAATTGGATAATAATTTATCTAACTGTTTTTCCATAGATGCAACTGTGCTTCCAAAATTGACTCTCTCTAGTGTCTATGCTTTAACTTGCCTCAAAGCATGTAGAGCTTCCTTACTTTCCTTATGTGGCTTTGTAAAAGTATTGTGTGAGAGATGCCTTCGAAAGGTGTGATCAAACCTCTAAAAATCCATTGAGCATGCTGACTGGGGTGAATATCATAAGACAAATTTGATAACAAAGTTTTAAAACATGCATCATACTCCCTTACACTCTCAACCATGCCTTGCTTAATGTCCTTCAAGCATGCTGATGCTCTTATATTCAAACTCAGCTATATGAAACTCACCAAAGAAAGCATCATGCAACATGGTGTAGTCAACACAAGTTTTATTTGGATCATACTTCCTGTACTAACTATGCACACACCCTTGTAAAGTAGTAGAAAATTGAATTGCCTTATGCTTAGGAGATGTGATTCCCTTAGCGTACCATAGTATCTCACACATGTGCACGTTCTCAGCCGCATCTTTAATTCCTCTGTATTCTGGTAGGCAAAGAGACACATCAAAATTAACTTGCTAGGGTTGGTGTGGACCGTGCCCACCAGATTTAGAACTTGTATTACCTCCACCTCTAGAACCACTAGATTTGATAGATCATGAACCTCCCGATCCTCCTGATCCACCCCTTGTAGCGCACCAGACCAGAGGATGTGCTACCTTATGTTCCCATTGATTTTCTAAATTGAATTCCCACGTTCTACAAAGTTGTGTTACTTCCGGGCATATTACCAATGTTCTACACACCCACATTCTATGTAGACGACGTGCCGAGAAAATATACCTCCAACCAGAACCCCAAATAATAAAGATGATGTCTACGCTACCATAAATGAATGTGTTATCTGATTAAATCCTATACTCAAAGGAAAATAGAAGCTACCTGTCACTACTAAAGTACCTATACTAGGTTGATTCTTAATAATTGTCTCAGGGACTAGAACACCAAGCATAAGGGCTAGGTCACCATGTGGGATTAGATGCACACCGTGGATCTTAATTGTTCTTCATCGATGCGCTCTCATCGAATCTAGAGGGATTCTCTACCACGCTTTCCTAAATGGGGAGAACTAGCTTCTCAAGTTCCATGTTTTCCACATGAACCTCAAATCCTTCATGCATTGCCTACCTCCACAACTCCATTGAATCCTCAACATTACACTTCCTCATCAATTCCCTCTCCCGCGCTTCATTATACTTAATCCATCTTTCTTCTCTCTTTCTCTCTACCTCTAAGTCCGCCATCCTTCACCACACCCACTCTCCTTTGTGTGCGCGATGGGATTTAGCTAGCCATAGGTCACATTTCCAAATCCAGAGTCACCATCAAGATCTTAATTGCTAAAGGAATAGTGTGTAAATAAGATCCTCTTGGGTTCACGCAAAAACTAGAACTCAACAACCTTTAAAAAAGAATAAGTAGAAATAGCGTACTCCAAGATGTAACTCTACAAAACACCACTCCATCAATGATCTAAAATGTGTGTCCAAGTCAAATCAAGATCATAAAATTTTTGGTAGTCTTCCTGCTTCAAAAAAGTGCTCTATACCTCCAATTTCTCTTTGATGCATATGCTACCAGCCACTTGTACAACTCTATAGGGAAATAGGAAAATAATGTCTCATAGAGCTCATGATATAGATTTTGTTCAACCCATGTGTGTGCATCAAATTTAGGTCTAGTGTTAAATATGTTAGCTAAATCTTCCTCTAACTTCTCTACCCAGTCCTCAATACTTGGCCAAGGTCAATTGGCATACTTCGTCATGCAACATCCTTGCAAATATCTTGAAAATAGATCCAGAAAAGGAACAAAAATGTAGTCTTTTATTTTACTAAACATCCCGAGGCACGCTAACACATCACAAAAGCAAACTTGAGTCCTCACGGAAGTGTGCAAGGGTACCAGATTCCCTCTTTTATGGCATATTTTTAAAGGAGCTAGCATGATAAACACACATATAATCTAGATCCATAATAACCATTCAAAAGTAAATCATAAATAGATCTAGATCAAAACTATATACAAAAATTAACTAAACAAGAATCAAGATTAGGCTTACCATGCGGAAGCCTTTTAATAGAGGTATTAAGAATACGAATCCATCCACAAAAGTCCATTGTATTAATCACCATAAAACAAAGAAGATGAATACATACATTAGGGTGTCATTACTGTACATGCACACTCATAAACCAACAACATAACTCTACTACAAGTGGTCTCTCTAAACCATGCAAATCAATACATATTTATAGGTAGTGAGAACTTTCCCTTCACTACTCATGCATTCTCAAAAACAGCCAAACATGCTATAAATATCCATGCGTGTATTACAAGTCAACTACAAAAACATGCAAGCTTGCTAATAATAGATTATCTTCTAATATAAATTGTAGATCTAATATTATTAATAACCTAAGCCCTACATGGTGTTTTAACTTCCTTTGCATGAGATCTATCTCAAAATAAACTTTACTTGAACTGTAAGTCTTCATGTTCTATTCTTATCTCCAAAAATGTGTTTGACCACTACTCTAACCCTTTATTCTTTCAATCTAACTCGTGGCTCACAAGGTGACTAAGTATGGAATACAATTTGTCTGGCACGATCCTTCACATGCTTTGTTTATTTTACTTTTGTGCCCGACTTCCACGCATCAAAACCCCTTGTACTACTTATACTTAGTATCCTTTCTAGGGGTCCAACAAGTTCTTTGAAATGTTGGCCTTCATGTGCATTGTCATGGCATGTGACTCCCCAAGAGACTATCAAAGTCATCATTTTTAGGCCATTATTCCCATTAATCCATTTCCATACCCTACCACATTTGTAGAAACTTTTGAGTTTGTCAAAAGCTTTGTGATATGCAGGGAAAATTTTTGTGGTGATTAATCTCTAATTCATGAATATTTTAATTTTTCAAATTTACATTTAGCAATTTTAAGGAGTCATTTGGAACAACATTTCTCCTTAAATTTCTAGGTCCAAGTTACTTTTGTGGGTCATCTCACCTAGCGTTTATAATAAATTTAGTATGTATGCATATATATCACCATTTCTTTGAAACATAAATCAGTTACATTCACCAACATATACATCTTAAGCATCACCATCTACTCTTTAGACAACATCATACGCTTGGACACATGACCTAGCAACATAGTCCAAATGCTCGGTTCATTTCTTTATATGCCTAATCGCTCCAGACAACCCAACAACATAGTCCAAATTCTGGGTTTCTTGCTCTAGACGCCACCCGGTAAAGACACGTGGTTTCATTTTGTAGACATCGGGCTACCTCGTGTAAACACCTAGATGCATATTCTTGATGCCCGATCACTTTCTTCAAACACTTGGCTAGCAGACATTTGATTGCACTCGGACGTTTGGCATTATATTCCATAGGCTAGCTTCGGTTGCTAGATTTTAGATTTTACACTTCGGACGTGTGACAATGTAGATGCCTAAATTGTCATCCTGACCAAGATTTTTACGGGGATCCCTTGGTGCTTGAAATGTGGAAGGAAAATCATTAAAAATGGAATATTTTATCTTATTTTAGCCATCCACAAAAAGGGATCGGAGTAGATGTAACCTCCATACACACCAAATACATGTAGTGTATTAACTAAATAATTAAGCCTTATTTATTTTCAAATTAAAAATTCCAATAATATACTTAATAATACAAATTTCAAAATCCCCTTTTTTATAGATGCAACATATCCCACTTGATGATGACATGTCTCCACTTGAGGAAAATCCTCATTATGTGCCTACATTAGACATACAACAAGTAAAAGATATGCAACAAGTTGAAGATATGCAACAAGATGAAGATATTCCTCCACTTGAGGACAATCTTGATTACGATATGCAACAAAGAGAAGAAATTTCCAATGATCCAACAAACTGAAGATATTTCTACACAGTGTGATCAAACACCCATTATAGGTGATAATACAACCTAAAAATATATGTGAAGAAAGATAAGCACATGGACCATTGGAAGGAATTTTAAGTTTGACTAGGCAGCTAAGTATCCATTCATTGAAGCAATAGAGGCGAGAAAATGGTAATGATACTCCAACCAAATGTAAATGTATTATTTATAGCTGGAAACTTGGAAAGGATCACCAAATGCAACTCAAGATGGACACAATTGAGAAACATTATGGAAAAATATATGTAGTAGTTAAACAAGAAAATGGTCAATGTTTCACCATTTTCTTTACATTTTTGGAATGTGACGAAACAGATAAGGGTAAGGGCCAAGGAGGAATACTGTTGTGTTGGTTTGGAGGTTGATGCGCACGTTCTGACTTCTTGATCTGATGTTGATTGTGAGAGCTTCCTTTTGGCTGGGAGGAACTACCTAAAATAGAAAACAAGACCACCAAATAAGAGTTAAACAATATATGACAGTGGACTGCCTAGCGTGTGCTAGATCTGGGAAGTGTGATACTCCCTAGAAGGTTGTCAATCCATTGTTTTATATAAAACAAATATTAAATAACTGAAATGCATACATAAAAAAATATAGTGTAGTATTTTGATTTGGGTACCTCAGATCACTATTAACATTGATCCAATTAAATACTAAAAACTATGCAGTTAAGGTCTTTGGGTCGGGTTGCGGCAGTCATTCGTGGTCTGCAGGTCACAGAAAGGGTCTTAGCAAGGCTGGGTAAGGTGTTTGGGTTGTTTTGGTAGGTAGGTTGGTTGTTGGTTTACACAATGTTGGTAGACATAGAGACCAGGCGTCGGTCGAGGTATGACTGATTACGGTTAGGCATAATCGACGATGGTTATGGGTAACTGGCGTTGGTAGAGGTAGATTGATAAGATTCAATAAGATTTTCTATTGGGGTTTGCGCTGAGGTCAGGAAGAGATGATAGAGGGAAAAACGAGGTGTATGGGGATCTTAGGGACACTCATAAATGTGTAGAGGTCAAGTATAGGTGGTTTTATGGTGTGGGTATAGGAATGGTTGGTTTATAGGAAAGTAAATGGTAGGGGAAAAAGGGGATGCAAGTAGGAAACTGAGAACAACAATAAAAGAACCCAATAGACTGAAGTAGAAATAGATGATGTAGGTAAAAAGTATACTTACTATTGTGCAGGTCCAATGGCTATGGTGGTGATGATTGGTTGGTGGGATGGAGCTTGGTGCCGTAGTGATGCTTCCTGAATGTCACCGTGAGTGCAATACCTTTGGATTTGTCTTGGTGTTAGCCATAGATGTCCTGTAGGTACGAAGGCTCTGGTTATACTTGCATGCAGTTCTCTTCTCATCTCCTTGATCTCAGAATGTGCCAACCCAAAAACAAGGTTTCCAAGGTGAATAAATGGTAACCGATGACGGTTCTGGTTGGACCGACGCCGGTTTCAAGATGATAGGCGTCGGTTAAGGCGGGATCCCTAGGTTTACTAAAAATGGTTGAACTAAGTCTTTTTCATTTATGGAAACATGCTATGAATAGGTCTATTGATGAGGGTCGTCAATCCTCGCCATTAATAATGTCAATCCGGGTTGGTGTCCAAAGGTTGTATGCATTAAGAGAAGAAGATTTTGGAAAAAACTCCTTTAAACAAAAACTAAACTTGCATAAAATAAATCACACATGCATAAATGTAAACACACTTGCATAAAGGAAATCACACTTGTAGGAATATAAAGGCACACTTGCATAAAGGAAATCACACTTGCATAAATAAAGGTTGCATAAAAGAAATGAAACTTGCATAAATGAAATTTTTGAATTAAAAATAACTGAAAGATAAAAAGACAAACTACTGAGTTCACAATGAAAATTATACTAAAGAAGGATCACATAACACAAAATCGAAGTTTACAACAAAAAAAAAAGAAATAAAGAAACAAACATTAACACATTGAACCATTTTCCTTGGAATGAGTGGCCAGCTCATTCCTTGGAAGATGACTTAATTCATACTTTTAATTTAGAACTTGCAGAATAACTTTACTTTAAAAGATTGGAAAGAAAGAACATATTTTTATTTCTTGGGAGAAAAAAATTACATATATAAGTGTGGAAGGTTGCATTTATAATTTATGTATCCAACCAAATCCTTATTTTGGGAGATACAATATGATATTATCTTTATTCTAATCCTAACAACTAAGATCTCCATCTCCACAAAATATGGAGAGAGATATATTATTGGAGTCAAAGTCTTATCTCACTTATTTTAGGAAGATTTACTCCCAAATCTTCTCCTTGCTTTTTGGTAACAAGAATCATAATGATTTTATTCCTCTACATTATTGGAAGAAGGATTTTCCTCAAAATGTGATTTTTACCAAATACCTTTCTTATATTTTCCATTTAATTTTGTTGTTTTTGACTATGGAACTTTTAACACTTGTCATTACACTTTTTCCTTGGACTATAGTTCACTAAACATTAGATTTATCTTCATTGGTTAAAACTGTTATAAATTTGAATGAGGTTTTTGTTAAACATATTTCTATGAACAAAACCTCTCTTAGATTTTCCATTTGGCTTTTGTGTTTCTGTTTATGGAACTTTTAATGCTCATCTGATACACTTTTCCTTGGACTGCAGCTCACTAAAAGTTAAATATCTCTTCATTAGTAAAACCTGAAGCAAATATGAATGGGATTTTTGTTAAACACATTTCTATGAACAAAATCCTCTATCATATTTTCTGTTTCCGTTTATGGAACTTTTAGCGCTTGTCTCATACACTTTTCCTCGGACTACAACTCACTAAAAGTTATATCTCTCTTTATTGGTAATACCTGTAGAAAATATGAATGTTTTTTTTTTTCAATCACATTACTATGAACAAAAACTCTCTCATATTTTCCATTGGATTCTCTGATCTTTCACAATTTCTCAAAAATTGTCAAAATATGCGAGTTTTGGAACTAAGCCTGCGAGTTCCGGAACTAACTCTGTGAGTTTCGGAACTAAGCCTATGATTTCTGAAACTAACTCTGCGAGTTCTAGAACTAAGCCTGCAATTTCTAGAACTAACTCTGCGAGTTCCGGAACTAATCCTGTGAGTTCCAGAGCTAACTTAAAACAACTATAACTTTTACATACGATCTCAGATTGAGATGATTCTTTTTGAACTTGCATAATTTTTTTAGAGGAATATGAATATGAAATCAAATTTTAGTTTAGATATACCATCCATGATCAATTTTAATTTTCCCAATACTAGCATTATCTTTCCTTTATGGCTTGCATACACAAGACTTTGCATCTTTTCCCAAATAATCAATAGGATTAGTCAACAAAATAGATAACAAAAGATTTCTAAAGAATGAATAATATATATATCATATATTCTATCTTAATCAAACTATAAGTTCCTAGATTACATTTAAATCCACTTTCAAAGATAACTTGGAAGGACAAAATAATGGTAATTTATGGCCTCATCATCTATTGAGGTGTCTAGGTGAGGTGGGCATCCATTTAATTCAAGTAATTAAATTAATAATGGGGTGAGGATGGGTATTAATTTAATTGTAAATAATTAAATTAATATTAATGTGGGGTATAAAGGTCATGGTTAGGTGAATGTGTTTAAGTTGGTTATTCGAAAGGGGACCAAGGGGAGTGTGACCCAATGTAGACACCAATTTTTGGTATAGCGCCCCTCCGTCATCTCACGTTCATGCAATTTCCCCTCTCACCTTTATTTTTCCTAAATTTCAATAAACCTCATCATCTATTCAACTAAATTTAATTAATTATTAAATGGGCTCCATAAAAACCCATTTAATAATTGGATTTGGCATTATCCCCCATCTCTCATACATTATTCAATCCATGGGTATTAATATACCCATCGACACCCATTTCTAAATTTCAAATGGAGTCTATCATCTCACCTAACATGTCAATCATGCTCCCCACTTCATCTAATAATTCAAGCCATGGTCCTCACATGATCACATCATATCTCTTAACTTGGGTTACTCTATCCAACCCCAGTTAATTGTTAACCCCAATCTAGCCTCACATCTAAGATATAAATAGGGTTTTCTCCCATATTTCAATGACGACGATGAATATATTTTTCAAGAAGACCGAAGAGCCTAGACCTGGAGAGACCTAGGCCCAGAGAAGAGAAAAAAGAGCTTAATTAAGTTATGAAAGTTTGAGGGACAAATCTTTGCCATAGTTTGTTATCTTACCATCTTAATGCCAGTTCATCTCCATAATAGAGCACAAGCTAACTCCCCTTGTCATTTTAGTTACTTGTCATTTTTATGTTCCATTATTTCTACATGATAACCACTGTTCATGATATATTATTATCTTGTTTGACACAGGGGTTGACATCCTCCAAGGGAGTTAAAATCCTCTTAGAACTAACACTATCCAAGAAACCCCCGCTTATTGTGATCTAATCTTATTAGTTTCAATTTTGTAGATCTAGCTTCTTTATATCATGTATCTATCTTATTTACACCCATAGATCCACATCTTCATCTGAGGTCCTAAGCCATCCATCATTCGAAGTTGCTGGTGGCTCCCAGTATCGGTTTTCACCCTGCTCGAGAATGAAGTTTCCTGTCAACATTTTTGACACACTTGGTGAGACTAGATCCTAGATCTGGTCATTTTGTTTGTTATTTTACTCATATTTTCTAACTTGCTTGTTTACAATATCATCGTATTTTTGATCTCGGGTTCGTACGATCACTCATTGAAGTCACTAGGAGGTATGTCCTCTTATGGTTTTCTGTTGAAATCTACCCGCATGGGATATGAATATGGAAATTAACCTTATTTGCCGAGTTGTCCTCACGTGATATATATTTTGCATCGTTCATTTTCCGACTCACTGTTCATGGGATTGAGTGTTATCTTTGTCTGTTTGACATGTTACTTACATTTTTGTAGTTTTTCCCCACCTCAAGGTAAGTAGCCTTATTGTTTTGTTAAAAATTAAAAAAACAATAAAAAAAAATCGTAGTTTTGTTTTTGTTTTACAAGTAGTATAGAGTTAATTTTTACTATTTAAATAATTAAAAAAGAGACCATTAATATTAAAAATAAAAATTAGAAAAAATTATGAAAATAAATTGGAATTAAAATTATAAAAAAGAAATATAAAAAAATTAAATCCTAACTATCCTAAATTACCCATCACCCTAACCCATCTCCACATTCTCCCACTCATTCCCAACTCCACGTATATCTCCCCATTCTCCACACCCTTTGTGTTGTTCTCACCCCCACATCTCCTTTTGACCAAGCCACTCGGTGCTTCCATCCACAATCCATCCCCACTCACTCCCCTTTCCACCGATCTCCACGCATACTCCACTCTCCATCTACCCATCTACTCGTCAATTCCATTCCGCCTATCTTCCTTCTACCCAAGCCGAGCTCCCATCCACTTCTCCCCACGACTCTTCACAACTCTAACCTACATGAGTCACCCATATCCCTTCTATACAACTCCTTCACCACACAACTCCCCATCTCCCAACAACTCATCCTCACATAGCTCCCATCACCTCCTCCATCCCGAGCTCCTCCCTATCTGAGCCCTATTCTCATCTCTCCAACTCCTGATTCATTTTTCCTTCAGGATCATTCTTTCTAATGATGATTCATTATTTTTTATGTTGATTCATTCCCTTGCTTCTTCTTGCACATGAACATGAAACAACATTATCCCAACTCCCTACTGACTCACCCCATCTTCCACCCAACTCGTCTCCTATACCTGACTTCCTTCAACTCCAATCACTCCTTGTTTAACTCCCTACATGAAACTCCCGATCCACTCGACCATTGCCTCTATCCCAACACTTGCTAATCCCTTCCTCCCATGCCCATGCTTCACTCTACTTGCACCCAACTGACTCCCATCACCCGCTCAACTCGCTATTTCTCCCTATCGCAGCCCACTCAGCCACCAAGTCTCTCCACCTCACTTATAGCTCTCCTTGCCCCATGTTGTTCTCCATTCACCCCCACGTTAACCTCCCAACGTACTTCTCTCCAATTTCCATCAACCTAAATCTCCGTCCTCCTCTTCCCGAGCTCTGTCTAGCTTCCTCCCACGTAGCCCTCTTCGACCATCTACCTAACACGTTCACGTTCACATGCCAAATTTTCTTCTTTTCCCGAGTGCCATCCTTTATTACAGCCCAAATTTTCAAATTATTTGTTCCTAAAGAACCAAAATTCATTCACGGCTTAGCTCCTCCCAGTGGCTAGAAATTGTATATATATATATTAGATAAGCTTATAGTATGAAGAAAGTCATATTTTTCAAAACTATTTATTGTATAATTGTTTTGTAAACAATCCTAAGCATCTACCTACGTTGACCCACCTTCCACTTATTTCCCATCATGAATTGAATTCACACGGCTTTGTAAGTAGGGAATGTAGAGTTTTTTTTACAGCGCCTAGCTTATAATTCTGTACATGTCTCTAGAACAATATCTCGATTAAATATTTTTCCTTTATATTTTTCGTGATTCTCATTATAATATGAAGAGCCATATCCATGTGCAAAGTATGACCCACCAATTTTGAATCCACTCATCCTTTAGGTAGGTTTGACGAATCTATCATTTTATTAGTTGGGCTTTTATAGTCGTATCATTTTATTAGTTGAGATTTTATAAGTCATATCACTTCATTAGTTTAGCTTTTATAGAATCTATTATTTCATTAATCTAGTTTATATTTTTGACTCAATTACATCATTTACATTATTTTATAGTCTATTGTTTAATTTTTATCGCTTATTTACTTAAATGAAATAGGAACATTAAACTACAATTTTGTTAATTAATTAGATTAATTAATTATTTTATTTTTATTTATTTACGACGACACCATTTGTAAAATTTATAAAGTCATTTTTTAACTACCTTAACTAATAGCATTTATTATCTTCTTGCAGGATAATGTCTATAACCTCATGACAACAACATTACGTTGTCAAAGACCAATGTTTAAATCAAACACACCACACAAAATAATTTTACCGACCTTATCTGCAAACATAGACGGTGCCATTTTAGGTTACTCGGGCATTCCTAGCCACTGATCGTCACCTCCAAGTACGCCATCATCACATGTGATCAAATAAACAAAAAAACATTATCCAGATCCCCCTTTCCAGTCGTGAACGATGCACTTTTAAGGTCACTAGATGTTCTGGGTCCATGATTAATACCTCTAAACACGTGTAATCAAATAACAACGATAAATGATTCTCTAGGTATTCCTCATTTTTCTTTATTTTCTCTTTTCTGCATCAAACTTTCCCTTTTCTGAGTGATTGTCTGCATCAAATATCACATTTCATTTTGGTCTAAAATGAACCTTCTACATCTTGCTTGATCACATAGCCTAAGTAAGAGATTTAACTCTCTATATTTCACTTATCACAAACTTCCCGAGACTACACAAACATAAGAAACACATCAAAACATTCCTCTCACCTAGTTAACTGATTGGGACTTGAACACCCAACAAGCAACCATATCGGACATCTCCAAGTCCATAACTACCTGAAACCAACCTTAGAATTCTTTAGGCACATTCATTACCTACTTTTCTTTTCTGTTCACATCCTCTAAATTAATCATGATGCTAAAAAATATTTTGCTTGATTTGTTTGTCAACAACATACATAAACAGATGTTTCTCTATTTCACGCCTATTGTCACTCTCTCTCGAATCAAGACAAATAAACAATTTTCTCCATCTAACGACATTACTACTCCTAATGATCTCACTCAACAAATACTAAAATCAAAACCACATCGTTAGTCACCCAACCTTCATTCTCCATGGTCTAACCTCATTAGAACCATGTCATCCAAAATTGTCCCCACCTTGACACCAACCCTCATATCCCTAGTCAAGCCAATCTTCCTAAACCGATCGAATCACCATATCCTCGCTCCTCTAGATACACACGGATCTCCTCTTAACCCCATATATGACTTCTTACTTTGAAAATATCCTATAATATCTCAATCCTTCCAATCTCCAAAGTTAGTGGATCATATTCCACTCACCTCTTATTTTGACAATTCTATTTCATCCACCATTAATAGGCATGTCTAGCCATCTCAAACTCTTAACACACATATCCCCATTTATCTTTTACCACAACAACCTACCCGACTTCAACAACCACATCATGCCCTTATTGCTCAACATCAACCTATACAACAAGCCCAACCTGTGACACATGTTAGTCCTTACCAAGTAGCCCTCACACACCTACATATCCACAAATTAATCAATTGTCTTATCAAACCATTACACAAACACCCTATCTAAAAACTTATCAACCACCTTATTAGACACTTCACCAAACACCCACATACCCATAAACACATCATTCACCTTATCAAACTACTTTTCAAACCACACAGCCAATCCAATCTCAACCTTACAACACCTTGAGTGATTCAATTCATGCCTTAATGAATCGGTTGGCTAGTTTAGAAACCCTTACCGTAGCACCCAAAAACACCTTATCCTATGAAAAATCAGAACAAACTAATTCATCTATCGGTTCCAATCGACCTATCCCCCTCATTGGAAACTTCCCCAGTTTACTAAGTTCAACAACAAGGAAGATCCCCAACAACATCTCCTCGCATTTAAACACGCATGTTGTCTTATTGCACATTATCATGATCTACTTCTTTGCACTTTCCCCATGTCTTTGTCTGGTCCTGGGTTGGACTGGTACAATAGTATCCTATGACATTCCATATTCTCCTTCACCCAACTTGCACAATTGTTCTTAGAACACTTTTCTATCAATATCGCATGCAATACCACTATCATTGATCTATATACCATTCAATAGTTTGAAAATGATCCCATTTCCAAATTCATCGCACGATGGCATGATGTTATAAACCAACTATCCTTCACTCTCCTGCAAAATGAAATCATCGAATTATTCTCGCATTCAATGTGCAAAACATATATCATCTATTTTTCAGATCCAATCATTATGAACCTTTGATGAAGCTTTCACAATGTCTCGCAAGCTTGAAACCCATGCCATTGAGTGAGGTCATCTTAAACTAAGTTCAATTCAATCAAAATTTTAATCCACGAAACCATTCACACATAACGACAAATTTAACAGTGTGGCCAAAACTATGGTCATTGAACCCTCATCCCCATCTACATCAAGCACATGGTCTCAACAATGATCTCTCAAATCAATAGTTGAATACACTCCTTTAGGAGAATCATACAACTATGTATTTGATAAGTTGATGAGCGTAAACTCCATCCAAATTCCTCCCATATGACACGTGGAAAACTCACAAGCCAAGCCTATTTGGTATCACAAAGCCCACTATTGTAAATATCATAGAGTCAAAGGTCACAACATTGAGAGATGTCGTTCCTTCAAAGATCGTGTCCAACAACTCATAAATCAAGGGGATATCCAAATTGATACCTCCATTATGCAAACTAATCAACCACCAAAAAATCACATCACCCCCTTTACATCTCAACTATCAAATGCTTATATGATCGAAAGCGCTACGGTCAAGATCTTAAATTATCACCAACATTGCATGTTACCACATTAGACATTATTCCCACCTCTTATTCGTAACATGTCACACCTACATCAACTTTCACTACCTGTCCTAAACCTACACCTTCTCCTATCCTTATCACACCCACATTGAATTAAACTATACCATCCACTTCCACCGCTTCAAACACACCCTAATATACCACATTAGATTCATCCTTAGCAATTATCTCAGCTCCACTCATATCCACACATATCCCTACATCTCTCACATCTACTCCTTTACCCACATCTGCCTCAAATACACCTGTTACTACACCTACATTACTCACAACCATCCCAACAAAACTCAATTCTACTACATGCACCCTTACAACCCTACCTTCGACATCAACCCCATTAGCTAACATATCATTCTTACCCCTCGAAAAATTTATGAAACAACCAGTCCTTCTACTTCTACATCCGAAAATGCTCCTACATTTGCTACATTACCCATACCCATAAGGTCTACTCCATCGGTTATCACACCACCCACATCTCCACATATTCCAAATATGCCCACATCCCTATCTATCCCAGCTACCCCTATACCTATCATATCAAAAATACACCTATTCCTACCTTGACATCTTTACTTATATCTTTTCCCATGGCCACATCACCCAATTTACCCCAATATTCTTTACTTAATCCTTCTATCACACCAACTAAATCCTCTCGATTTGTAACCTTATCAAAGATACCCTTTGAATCATCTACTGAACCAACACATCTACCTAAATCAAAGAAATATGGTTTTCCTTCTCCCTCTACAAAATCAACTCTTCCCATGCCAAAACTGAAATAATCCACATCTCACATAGATATCATTAATCATATCATACAAATGCCTATCTCTCCATTAACATCCCCATCTTGTTTTAGGACATTTTCTCCATTAATAACCCCACCACCACTATCAAATCCTCTGATTGAAATTATTTTCATCCCTGTAGAGGTAAATCTTCTTGGTTGAAGTCTAAGGCTTGGGGCAAACATCCCTAACAGTTCCCTACATATCCTCGAAAACATTCAGATTCTCCCTCTTCTCAACAATCCAATGCCACAACATCTATGTTAGGATCAGTCTCTCTGTCTACGACATCTTACAACAATCAATCCACATTCAAACAATATAATCCTCCAACCAAATTTTATTTTTCCTCTAAATCACGAAATTCATCCATCCCATATACATCCACCTTTTCTCCTAACTCCAAGCTGAGATATCCTATCAAAACCCACAAGAGTTACCTTCCCCATGACACTTCAATAGGGTCATATGCAGATATCTTTCGACATTTAACTCGAAACATATGCCATCAAACTTCCTCCTATTAAAGCCTTTAATCCCTATGGTCCCAAGCCATCATGATTCAATCCTAATTACAGTTATTCCTATCATCATACCCTGGGCCATGACATTGAACATTGTAAGGAATTTTAGACAATTGTCCATAATCTTATTGAGAAAGATGATTTCCTCATTCAGGGGAAAGTTCCTTCTCCATCTACCTTGAATCCAATTCATATCCCATCTGTTGGGTCTCCCATGATTCCTTCATCCACATCATCCCTTAACATCCCTCCTACACACGACATTCCTCCTAAGGAAGGTCCTCCATTGTTCATCAATACCACTTATCTTACTAAGCACACTTGTGGTCTCCAACCATTTATCCCATCCAAATCTAAAACAATCTCATCTAAACTCTTTCGACATCCTTCACATTTAACTTATTGGGGGAACAACCTTCCCTCACCCTTGAGCATCTCATCCGTACAATTCCCTTGTTACTAGGGGACTTCACTCTTTGACATTGTTTTGTCTACCTCCTTCACATTCATCCAATATAAACTATTTCTGCCCAAATTCTCACTCATTTAAAGTCCACCATTGTGGCCATATTTATGCCTCTTTTGGGGCATCATCTTTTTCATTGCAGTCCTCTTTTGAGGCCATGTTTGTCTCTCCATTGAAGGACCCCTTTTTCTCAAAGTCCACCATTGTGGCTATATTTGTGTCTATTTTGAAGCACCATCTATTTCAAGTTCACCATTGTGGCTATATTTGTGTCTCTTTTGGGACACCGTTTATTTCATCAAGTCCTCCTTTGAGGTCATGATTGTCCTTCTATGTTTATGTCTCTCTTGGGGCATCATTTATTTTCATCAAAATCCACCATTGTGGTCATATGTTCATTTCCTTCAGGACATAGTTTTATTTCCTACTTGTCTATCATCTCATCTTGTTGCAACTTAATGTCTTCCCTCTCGTGGTGGTAAACTAGAGATGTAACCTCTTAATGCATTGCACTTGCAACCAATCTAGTGTTAGCATATCTACCAATGAGAACTTAGTTACATCCTTAGATTATTCTTCCATCCTTAGCCCCTTTCATTTATCATTGTAATAATCTAAATTATGTGGTCCACCTTCACTACTTTGATGTGACCCTATAACCATTACATCCATCACCTTCTCATTCTCCTATTATAACCATGCAAAGGGTCCAGGGTGTCTCTTGTACATTCTTTATCCCCTCTTAAGTGGCTTACTTAGCTATTCCCAGATCGCCCCCATATGAAGCTCAAATTCACATATGCAAAAGGAAAGATCAAAGTCATCAAAAATAGATTGATCCCTCGAAGGACAGTTGTTCATGCAAAAAAAGGAAATAGAAAAGCATACAAATCAAAAATCAAAACAAAATGAAAAGAAATAAACCAATCCCTTAAAGAACGACTATCACATTATTCTTTCCATCCATATTATGTATAAAGTGGACCATACCCTTAAAGGATGGATACTCTGTTATTATGGCATTTGGAAGGTTATGCATTGATCAACCTTCCTTTATCAACATTTTGAGTAAAGCTTTTCGCTATTGTTCTTTCCCTTTCCTAGAGTGGGGCATAAAATTAAGGAACACCACCTTTGGAGATCCTCTTCCCGCATACAAGTTACATCTCAATCCCTTTGTCATGTCAACATTAGGATTACGAACATATTTCATCCATTTTTTCCTCATAGTCTTTTGGTATAACTAACTATCATTGGTTATGTATTAACACCTGTTATTGGAAGCAAGTGCAATGCCTTAAGTGGTAAATTTTTATTGTTTATATCCAATCCAATTCAAAACATAGCTTCCTTGTACACCTTTGCTACAACTATGTTTTGTTCATCTCATCCAAATCATCTTTTATAAAAATCACATCAAATTTCACACTATGAATTTTATATCTATCCATCATCTCTTTGAATGCGTTTTGCAAATATACTTTTCGGTTTATGAATTCTACTTGATCGCCATTGTAGTTTACTTAATCCTACTCAAGGGTATTTCTTAAGGAAATATCGTTATCATGTAGCTCCTTATCTCTCAACATGTTCAACAACATCTTTGATCCATTGCTCCTCATTCTCCATTTCCACTCATCACCATTTATGTCCACATCATCCTTCTTTCATAGTCTTCCCATCTTCTCTTTCTCAGCCCTGTCATCTCTTTCATGATCCATTCTTTTTCTCCCTTTGTTTTTAATCTCCATCTCCCTTTCATCCCTTCTTCTGTCATTTTCTTGTCTTCTTCTTTGTCCTTCATCGCGTTTCTTTCTTCCACCATTTATCCTCTTTATTATCTCTCGATGCTTCTTTACTATGATATATCTATGTACTTTCACCTTCCCTTCTAATCTCTTTCTCTTGTAATCTTGTTTTCTTCTTGTTTAAACTTCCTCCCTCCCTTCTTCTCCTCCTCTCTTTCTCTATTTTCTTTTTCTCTAGGTCCCTCGTACCTTACCTATTTATTTCCCCCTTATCTTTTTCCACTACCCTCTTATTAAATATCATTCTCTCTCTTTTGTGCTTTCATCTATCTTCTCACCTCTCTTATCATCCTTCTCTACTATTTGATCCCTCTCCTCCACCATGTCCTTTCTACCCCAACCATGTCCACTTTCTCTTATCTCTATCATCTATCATCCCATCTTCCTGGGAAATTTTTGTCTTGGAGGATACCATAACGACCAACACCTATCTAATCTTGTACTCTTCCATGAATATTTTCTCTGTTGTTGCTTTGTTGCAAAAGTATCTTGACTTCTTATCCTACTTACCGAACAAGTAGGATTGCTTTTACCTTCTAATTTGCAAACACTTATGCATCTTTCCTATGAGACATGATTACCATCATATTTATCACCCCTTCAGGGAATTTTATTTCACCTTTCTATCCTATCTACTCATCATGTGCACATTTATAATTATTCCCCCTAGGATATATTATTTCCACATCCATCTATGTCTTATGTTGGGGCACTTGTTCATCCTTGTACTTGACAACGCATATAACTCACCTTTTTGAACCTCTCGTGCCTGTGATGGGGCATCACTATCTTCATCCATGTCCCTTTTGTAGACACATGATTTTTCACACGATTCCTCGTAGACAAAGGATTGCACACATATTTTGCATTCAGTTGCACATATTTTGATGTTTTCCTATGACCCATTGGTCATCTTGGTTTACATCCATACTGCAGTGGTCTTCACCCACTCACCAGTTTGTAGAACATTGTTGCATCTGTCTCCGTTGAGACCACAATTTTCCTCTACCGATGTGATATTGGAGTCACTGCCATACTTTTTTTTTCATTGTTATTGCGATTATTTTTTCCTAGGGCATCTTACCCTTGGTCATGTCTTCATCCATCCTCAGATACATATTTCATCTAACCCTTTTTGTTTTTGTTTTGTGGCTTGCCATCACAAACCACTAAAAAAAGGGGGAAAATGTAGACACCAATTTTTGGTATAGTGCCCCTCTGTTATCTCATGTTCATGCAATTTCCCCTCTCACCTTTTTTTTCCCTAAATTTCAATAAACCTCATCATCTATTCAACCAAATTTAATTATTTATTAAATGGGCTCCATAAAAACCCATTTACTAATTGGATTTTGGCATTATCCCCCATCTCTCACAAATTATTCAATCCATGGGTATTAATATACCCATCGACACCCCTTTCTAAATTTCAAGTGGAATCTATCATCTCACCTAACATGTCGATCATGCTCCCCACTCCATCTAATAATTCAAGCCGTGGTCCCCACATGATCACATCATATGTCTTAAATTGAGTTACTCGCCCAACCCTAGTTACTTGTTAACCTCAATCTATCCTCACATCCAAGCTATAAATAGGGTTTTCTCCCATATTTCAACGATGAACATGGATATATTTTTCAAGAAGACCAGAGAACCTAGACCTAAAGAGACCTAGGCCTAAAGAAGAGAAAAAAGAGCTCAATTAAGTTCTGCAAGTTTGAGGGAGAAATCTTTACCATAGTTCGTTATCTTACCATCTTAATGCCTAGTTCATCTCCATAATAGAGCACAAGCTAAGTCCCCTAGTCATTTAAGTTACTTGTCATTTTATGTTCCATTATTTCGCATGATAACCACTGTTCATGATCTATTATTATCTTATTTGACACGGGTTTGACATCCTCCAAGGGACTTAAAATCCTCTTGGGCACCGTCTGGGAAACACCGCTTATTGTGATATAATCTTATTAGTTTTAGTTTTGCAGATCTAACTTCTTTATATTATGTATCCATCTTATTTACACCCATAGATCCACATCTTCATCTCGAGGTCCTAATCCCTCCATCATTTGAAGTTGCTTTGATGGCTCCCAATATCGACCTTCACCCCGCTCGAGAATGAAGTTTCTGTACAACACCCAATTTTGGTGTCTATAGTCAAATCAAATGAACACATAGATGGAAAAATTCAAAAGAATGCATGTATTTCAGATATGCAAAGGAGTATGAAAATGAAAATAAATTCCTAGAAAATCTTGCTAAGAAAGGAGGAACAATTATAGCTTAGCTAGGAAAAGTTGTTCAATCTAATATGTGAGCTAAAATTATACATTTATCAAATATTTACCATATTCTCAAAAAGGGTAGACCTATTTCGATTTCCAGATTATAAAAATTTATTTCAACATAATGGATTTCCTAATATTCCAAAATCACATTGGTTAGAAAATAGTGCTTGGGAAATTTCCAAATGGGTAGCGATGATTGATGATGATTCAAAAATCAATCGAAAAATTTAAATCTCAACCATGGACCCCTATAGGCTTTAAATTATTTTCTGAACTTACCCCATTATAATCAACTTAAATAAATTTAAAAATTAAAACACACTGCACACAGGTTGATAACGAAGTTCGAAAGTATGCCTACATCTTGGGTTCATTAATAGAGTCGATTTATCATCCACTTTAATGACTACAATTCTAATACAAAATTATAATCAAAGCATGATAATTACATAATACAAAAGGAACAAGAACCTTTATCATGACCACCGAGTAGTTACCCTAACTTATGAAGTAGATTCAATCTAGTATTCTCCTCCATGGTACAATGCCCTATGGCTCCCCGATCGGTCTTCTAGATGTTATTACGACATCTTATGGCTCCCCAAGTCGGTCTTCCAGACATTATGTACTTTGAAGTTGTGGCTCAATAAACCATGAAGAACAAGAACCTTCTCCATGACCACCGAGTGACAATATCCCGACTTATGTAGCAGATCCAATCTTCTTTACAAAATATCCTATGGCTTCAATGTCTAGGCTCTACAACATCTCTGGTGAGTTAATAATGAATCTCGTAATAGTGAAGATCTCAATGCCTCCATTGCACAATGTTAAATCTTCTTCCAGAAACCTCCACACTCCTGCTGTGTGGTGCTAAGTTTCGGATGTCAGCATATAACAATCATCACTAACGAGCTCAATACTGAATAATTACCCTCCTTTGAACCAATAATATGTTAATACACCTAATGTACTGAGTACTTGATATATACTACTTCTATGTTGCTTCATCACATCCCTCCTCTCCATAGCGTCTCCGGGCTCCAACTTGAGAAGACTCTTAATCGATGAGTTAAAAATACTAACTCCCGAACCATATAATGTTGAAGATGCCTATATTAGTACGATATAGGTCTTATATCTTCTTATGCCTATATTAATATGATATAGGTCATATTCGTGCCCATACTATTACAATATAGGCCATCATGCTTATATTATTACGATATAAGCCTTTTTATCTCTCCATAACACCTATAATAAAATAGGACTTACACTTCCATAATGTCACCAAAATCACACCTTCAAACTTCACCAGTCATCCTCCTTGGCTCGAGCTTGGCGCACTACTTCTCAGAGAGAACTTGGAGCTTCAATATCGCCTATAGGACTTATATTCAAATGCCTATAAATAGGCCTCCATATTATTGCTCCAAAATATGGCCTTTATATTTTTCTAAGGCCTCGATTTCTTCCTCCTAATCCCTTTATTCTCCTTCGCTATCTTGAAGCTCTTTGGAGAGGAGCTTGTGTAAAGCTTGAATGAGCTTGTGATGGCTAAGCTTGAATAATGAGCTTGTTGTTTCAAATCTTGCTATGAGCTTGTGTTATGTGGAGCTCGAAAATGAGCCTGTTTCTTCAAATGGAGGGAGGAAGGCTTTTATAGCCTCTCCGAGTGGCCCAAAATATAAGGATAAATCATTTATCCTTTTGTTTTATAATCTTGTATAGGGATAAACAAATTTTAGCCTTAATAAGGCTTTTACAATTTTAAAGGGGCTATAATCCCATAAAACTCGCACCCACCACAAGCTCCCAAGCTTTAACCATATGCGGGCCCTTTAAAATAGCCATTCATTTAGGCTTTGCATAGTGGGATAAATATCCCATCCTCTTTTATGTGGGATGAAAATTTAGATAGCCTTTTAATAGGCTTATCCATCCACTTAGCATGGCCCTCCATTTTTATTGCTTGAGATAACAATCCCTCCACGTGGACTTATTTATTTATTTTATATAAAAATATACTAAAACCTTTTTCACATGGGTAAACATAAACCCACTTTTTAATGCCACATGTCCAAATAATACATCCACTAGATCACATGCAGCTTTTCCACATGTAAAATGTAGTTGTGCCACGTGTCAGTATGCCATTTGTCCATTTTGTGCATCCTTCAGTTGTTGACTCTCGTTGACCACCAATTGACCAAACTTTGAGTGGTCATAAATTTCGCATACGAACTCAGATTTGGCCCGTTAAAAATGTGTTGGAAAGGTCTTGGAAATATCTACACAATGGTGTTGATGTCAGATGATTTCAAAATCATCCATTTTTTCACTAAACTTTGACCGCAATATCTCGTGGCCATGGTGTCTGTTTTGACCCGCTCATAATGCATTGGAAAGATTTTGAAGTAATCTACCGATCTTGAACATGTTTTTGGAGATGTAGGGAACATTATATGCCCAATATGACCTTTGGATCAGACAAGGATTTGAAAGAAAAAGTAAAAATGCATGATTTTTGTTACTGTCTATTGATGAGATCACAACAGTTGACAACACATCATGGGTTTGTATTCATGTCTATAATTTTGAGAACCATCTAAGGACACCTCATTTATTAACAATCCATAAAATGATAGAAAAATTCAATGTAGAGAACATTTACAAGTTGGTTGTTTCAAGTTTGAGGAATATAGTAGGAATGGACAACTATAGTATCGCCACTAAATTAGTATGTGTTGGTATAGATGGTGCATTAATAATGTAGGGGAACAGAAAAAATATTTGAATTTAAATTAAAACCTCTATTTCCCCATACATGATTCTAATCCATTGCATGCCACAAAGAATGAATCTTTCATACAAAATAGTTAGGACATTCTAAAGTGGTGCAAAAGTTGAAGAGCTGATCCACAACTTGCATGCATATATTTATAGTAGTCCCAAAAGATTCCTATAGTTTCATAAATTTACAACTAGTGTGAATGATGGTAAAAATATCCTAAAAGATGTTGATATAAGGTGGATTTCCATGTATGAACTCTGCATGCAATTTTTTTGAAGAATATCCATCGTTGGTATTTTTATGTATAAATATCACGAGAAGTTGAAAAGGCAAAAGATTTATTGTACCGTTTAATAGACTTAGAAACATTACTAACATTAAGTGGAATTCTCCCCATGAAGGAAATCAACTGTTTGTGTAAACATGCTCAAGAGGGGTCCATATATATTGTTGATTTCATATGGTTGAGGAAATATGTATGTCAAACTCTAGATATTTTATACTTGTCCCAAGACAGTTTTAAAGGTCATGTATTTGAGAATTGACAAATGTTAACAAACATCAAGGATCCTAACTACTATTTGAAATTCAATATTAAGGATTATATTTGTATAGTTATAAATGGGAAGGAGATACCAATGCATACGTTTCAGCAAAGAGTTTATTTGGTTGGAGAAGAAATTGAAGAAGTTCTTGTCGTTTTATATGACATAGTTATTTTTGATACACATATGAATTTGAGAAAAATATCACAAAGTTTATCTACAAAAATTCATGATCATTTTAAAAAGGATGATCTTCTAGAGGATATGGGAGTGGTGAATTCCATATTTTGGAACGTCATTGATGGTCATAGTGAAGAACTTGTAAGTAATTTATTTCAGAAGTATATGTCTATTATGGTAAAGCAAAAGCAAGACTTCACAGATAAATGTAGTTGAGATTAAAGGTATTTTGTATAAATATTCACTGACAACTTAGTCACCACATTTTAAAATTACCATGCTTGATCAATATTGACATCTAAATGAACCCACAAAAAATGAATCTATAACAAGGCTATGGAAAAAATGTATCGAGAAAGGTGTCCTACAGGAAAGTATTAGTGAATATTTTCAGTTATATGAGATTTTCCAAATGATGATTTTGGGATCAGTAGAAGATGAACATTTCTTTAGTGCATTATATTTTGTGAAATCACAAGCTCGAAACAAGTTGGATAAAAATTTGGAGACAAGTTTGAGATTATATGTTTCACATTATCTAATGAAAACATTTATTTAAGAAAGGGAAATTATGACTTGAACTTTGCTTACTGAAAGAAGAGGAGTCACTAACACAGAGTGCAACAAATATGATATTAGTTTTGACCTAGGATGTGGATGCTCTACTGACACAGTAGATGTAATTGTATTCAAGGAAAAAAGTGATTTCTCAAACATTGTTTTAATTTGCCTGTTTTTAGGCTTTAGCTTTGTAAGAGGCATGTTTTATAAATATAATCCTATCTATAAACTTCATATGAAATTCTTATAGTTATTTATTTTTTGAATAAACTATTTCAGTATCTTTATTCCTTTTAATTTTTTATACAATGCAAGAATAAGATATGAAAACATTAATTATGAATAGAACACATATATTATACTTTACATTGTTGTGAAAAACAAAAACTAGAGACACTATGAAAACATTAACAATATAATAATAAAGTGTTGATTCATATTGTTTCAAAACAATTTACAAAATTTCAAAACATCTCAATTGATATTTGAGACTTATATTTCAATTCTCAGTATTACAATGTCATATAATATAAAAAAATATTGTCTCATTCTATGATGTTCCCTTTGGTCTTGTATCATCTTTTAGTGCTCCAAGTTTATTAAGGTCTTCAGCTATGACATTGATACTAGCAATATTTTCAATATCTTGTTTTGCCACATCACCTGCTAAAAGTAAACTAGGATTTGCATCAGATTTCTACTTGAACAATATATCTGGATCCATGTCATGCTCTTTAATAATTTTCTTCAACGTATTGTTTTGTTTATTAAGGAGCACAAGTTTTTCCTTTAATGAAATAACAATATTTAAACTTTTTCATGCATTCTTTAGATGAAGATCCAAGACCAATACTTCATTATTCAATTTTTCATATTTTGACTACATTTGAAAAAAATAAATATTATTAGTTAAAAATTTAAATATGTAAAACTAAAATTTCAATGCAAAGAAAGAGAAAAACTTATGACAACTTTATCTTTTTCCACATTTGCAATGACAAACATGTTTTTGTCTCTAGCCCATTTGTTATAGTAAGCTTGGGCTTCACCATTTAAATTTTCTAACATGTTTAACATTAAGTCCAAAATTTATCATTATATCCATTATCTATTGTAATGGTACTTGAAAGAGCCTTATTCAACAATACATCAATCTTTCTTGGCTCATGTTTTAAACTCAAGCAAATAATGATTTTTTTGGGAATGGTTGTGATAACAAGAATTTATTTTCCTCATCAAAGATTTTTCTTAGAATTCCCATGTTTTCAATGTGTCTATATTAGGCATAACAACCTCTTTAATATTAGCATAACAACTATTTTCCAGCAAATTATGCAACGAAAAACTTGTTAATTGATCATCAGATTGTGGTACTATATGAGTCATATAGAGCATGTCGTCTAGCAAACTAGATGTTTGTGCTTTGATAAAACATCTATTTGGGTTTGGCCCTAAATCATATTATGGGGATTAAAGGTATTTGGATCACCAATACCACTCTTAATACCCAAGAAATCATCATCAAGATCATTTTTTTGTAAAATGGTGGTTCCCATTGCACTAGGGAGACCACCAAAGGAGAAATTTGGAAACTTTGTTCTGTCAAATGAACTGTTTCACCACTTTGAGCTGGAAAATATATTCCTTCCCCCTTATCTAGACCTATCTTTGCGGTCTTTGAGGTGGCATATTTTTCATTGAGAAGTGTGAAAAGGAACTGCAAAATTTAAATGTGAAAAAACACAAGAATTCAATATTTAGTAAATTTAGCAGAAAATTTAAAGTTTGAAGTGACTGATAATAATAATGTACATTATACCTACCATGCAAAGTATGTTTAGGGGTAGTAGTTTCTTCCACTATCAGTGGTTGAATCCTCGTGGATTCCATTGGTTCAACTTCATGTCGGGAAGTTTCATGAATACTATCAGATGAATCTGTAAATATGTAGTAATGTTTAAAAATATGCATAGTCAATAATTGATTAATAAAAAATTAAATAATGTATGTTCCATTACTTCATAGCTTGACACACTGGTATTAATACCTAGAATAATTGATGAAGTTGCTTGAAATGCTTACAATTGAGTGGGTGTAATAGAACTCTTCATGTGTATGTCTCGAAACCTGGAGTAGGAGATACTTGTACATCCATGTATGAATCTGTAGAATCCTTAGGAAGTTAATGAACTCTATCGTAAACTGTTTTCTTGTATGCGATAAAATTGCTTTCTTCTAAAAAATTGAAAATTAGCTGAATTTTCCAAATAAATTCATGAAAATAATTTGCACAAATTAAAACTTTAAACTTACCTCTTGCTCATCATTTGAAAGGAAATTTACTCTCATTTTTCATCAAGTGCAATAGGAATATTAGAATTTTGTGAGTTCAAATCAAGAAAGGCTTCATAATATAATGCAAGTATATAATTACATCATGACAATGTTGCAGCCTCATTGCAAATAGTATATGTCAAATCATGTTGTATCCTGTTGGATATATTTGTACACTAATCAAATTATTGGTAGCTTAGGGAATGGAGGATGTAAATAAATGCCCAGTATAGTATTTTAGATTTTCTACCCTACAAGACTATCCTATCCTAAAATAATTCTATCATGGCCTATAAAAATGTGTGTTGAACAACTTGCATAGATAACCCTTGTCTTGATTTAGAGGTGTTAGCAATACCTACACATTTTTCATATAGAAAAGGAAAATTCACGTTATTACTAATTAGCTTATTGTGGTAATAAAAGAGAATGCAAAAAGTAGATTATTACCTTCAACATGTATGCCAAAGTGGGACTCCAGATAATTTTTATCCACACCTAAGAGTAATTATTTTGTTGTCACAGGGTTAACATTTGTGTATGGAAGCATTGTTAAGTGTTGGATATCTTCTGGAGATGTCCCAAAAGAAAATTCTTAGATGGAAGCTTGAATTTG
This sequence comes from Taxus wallichiana var. yunnanensis, assembly GCA_018340775.1. Classification (NCBI taxonomy): domain Eukaryota; kingdom Viridiplantae; phylum Streptophyta; class Pinopsida; order Cupressales; family Taxaceae; genus Taxus; species Taxus wallichiana. Next base: position 248,545,593 of record CM031234.1, on the reverse strand, counting down.
AAGACATATGTGGATTTGTCAAAGTTAGATAAAGAAATTACAGTAAACTATTGTTAGTGTGATATTGTGACATGTAAATCATCCCCGAAAATCAACATTTATCTACCTAGTCACTAAATGTGTCCTTTAGGTTGAGAAATGTGCAAATTTTGGGATACATAAGGTTTTTGTATTGAATTTTAGGTCTATCCTATGAGCAAGTCTGGGAGGATTTCAAATGGGAAGCCATTTCTATATTGTAGATGCAAACATGAGTTGTAGGAGCCTATAGCACGAAACCGATTCGATGGCCTATACTACTTTAGAGTTTGTAGTGAAGGTAGAGACTGGAGTGGATCTTGGAGTTAGAGCAAGGAGAAATGAGAGAATGAAATAGGGCTTGAGGCTATATATAGGAGAGCCATCTAGGGAGGGTCGTGGCACGTGGCATTAAATATATAACCTACTAACCGAGTGGGCATGTGAACAGGGGAAGACTTCAACACCGGGAAAACATTGAGAGGACTCCTGTGCATGTGTGTGTAACGAGGTGACTACATATGTAGATGCTTGTATGCACATGCAACCGGGTGACTACATAAATAGGTGCTCGGTTATATGTACGGATGGGTGACGCATATGTAGGCACCTCAATGCACATGTAATTGAACGTATTCATATATGCAACCTCCAGTCTGCATATGCAACTTCCCATCTACAAATGCGGTCACTGGTTTCAAATGCAATCGGGTGTTTGCATATGTAGATGCCTCGATTACATGTGTAACCAGGAAACTATGTTTGTAGATACTCAGGTGTGTACATGTTATTTGTGTAGGCGCCTGGTTGTATAGTTGATATTTTTGCATACACTCATATGTATATTCGATATCGTTAAAGAAACCAAGTGTACGTGGATACTAAGTAGCTAGGAATCTATACTGATCACGTGACTTTTTTCCCTTGACATTCGTACACTTGCGGTGGCGATCTTGGTTCCACCTCCTCTTTTCCCAGATATATTATTCACCTTCATCACTATGTACATTTTCCCCATATTCACCATCAACACACAACCCATTTTTACAATTCGCTTTGATTTAGGTAAGGGTTCTTAAAGTGAATCCTCGACGATATGGGATGTTTCATAAATGAAACATGACACTCCTCCACAAGAGGCAAGTAAATGTATTGGATTATTTATTTATGTGTTTAACTAATTGATTATTGCACATTGACTTAATTACTATATGGGTGTCTTTTAGGATGATATAGAGCAGGTTGTAGCTACACTACATCTTGATGAGAGAGTGCACCATACTCGGATGAAAACATCTCGTACCCCCTACCCTTGGGACTAGCCATTGAGTTCTCTTGCCTTTAATATGAAACTAAGGAGATGATGACATTTATTGTATAACATTGCTTATTATGAGGACCTTGATTACTTTAGATGTATATATGATGATGTTATTATTTAATGTGTTTATGTATTAGTGTTTGATGTTTATGGTTTAATTTTGCATGCTTGATATATTGATTATGGTTTATGGTTTATATTAATCAATGAGATGTTATGTGATTATGGATTATGGATTATGGATTTTGGATTATGGTTTATGGTTGATATAGCTTCATCCATTTATGCTTTGTTTATAATGCATATAATGTTTTTTATGCTTGTTATGTGACATTCCATTTATTGTATAACATTTCTTATTATGAGGATTTGTGATTAATTAAGAAGTATATGTGATATTTTTTTCATTATTTAATGGGTTTATGTATCAAAGAACAAGATGTTATGTGATTATGGATTATGGCTTATGGTTTATGGAACAATTTTGTTGATTATCACTTAAGTTCATTATTTTCTTTGCAATTATGTACAAATGTTGATGATATAAATTGGGTGCATAATTGCAGGTTTCATTGGATGGCCAAAGAAAATAATACTTTGGAAAATGCAAGGTTACAAATGTAGAGGAGCTAAAATGCTACGAAACATTTGACGAAGGCTGCCACTTTTGGGTTCAAAAAGTATGTGAGGAGGCCTACACCCAAAGATGGGTGTGTTGAAAAATAAGATGATACTTCCCCACCCTTGGGCATGCAATTACACATACAAATTTTGACAAAGAAGGTAGACTTCTACAAAAGCGAGTGTGAGAGAGTCACATTGGATAAGTTACTTTTGGAGCAAAAGGTTAAGGAATTTTTGGACAGGGTTGGAGAACTTTCCTCGAGTAAGATGGAGTTGGAGGTTGATGTCCAATAGTTGGAATTGATCAATAAGAATTGGGAGACTTTGCATGACTCAAACAAGATAATGGATGAAAATCAACTAAACAACTTTACTTCTGTTCTTAAAATCCATGAACGTCACAAGGAAGAATGGAAGAATTTGTATATGGAGGCCAAGGGGGTACCTTTAGAAAATGTACTAGTCACTCCCCCAAAGGCAATGCTGATAAATGAATAGACAACTTTGTAATAAAATGTCAATGTTCATGTATTTGTTATTCTAGATTTCATGTAGCATTTTCAACAACTTAATTATGTTGTTTCCTATGATCTATTGGCTCATATACTTTTACTTCACTTGAATTTGATACACAAATAAGGAAAATCAATGTAATCTCCAAGACCTCAAAGATTTGAACGAGAATCAAGTGTTGCTTTAAAATGCATAAATGGAGAAAGAAATATCATGAACACATCCTTCACCTACCAAAAAATCATTATTCCAAATGGATGACTTATCTTAATTAGCCTTACAAGGATTTTAGAGTCATTTGAGTGAAAAACGTAGTCAAAGGTTATCTATTTATGTAAATGTACCCTAAGCCATTCAATCCATCTAGGAAACATCTAGATATTTTCTCATCACTTGGAGGTGTTATGCAAAATATCCATATATTACAAGAGTGGTCCTAGATTGGCTAAGAGTAGGAATTTGAAGCATACAAAGGTCAATATTCATGTTTTCAAGTTCCAAAGTCAAATAAAGGGTTTCTTAGAATCCTCAAAAGTTCAAAAGAGTAAAAAATACATAATTTAAAAATGCTTAGAATCCTCAAAAGGAATATATTTGTATGGGTTGAAACCAACCCCTAGAGCATGGTATGAAAATATCATTCAGAACCTCATATACATGAATTTTAAATGTTTTGAATTTGAAGATACAAATTTATTTGTCAAAATAGTTAACAACATGATAACATGTCTAATGCTTTTATTTTCAATATAAAATGATTGTGCAATTTATCTTCAAGATTATTGTTCATCTTCTAATGTATCTAGGATTACACTCATTACCTATGCATCTTAGAATATGATGCCTTGTAAAAGACATATACCACACACATTTGTGAGAGGATTTCTTTTTCACTTCACCTTCAATACTCTAATTTAATATTTAAAAATTTAGTTTCTAAGTTTTAATATATATATATATATATATATATATATATATATATATATATATATATATATATATATATATATATATATATATAATTTTAATTATGTTAAACACATTTATATTGTTATATATTTATTTATTTTTCTTGAAATATTTCATTATCAAAAGTTATATGTATTTATGAAAAACTAAAAATGTAATTTTCAATGTTCTACATCCACATCCACATATATACCGAAAGTCTAAGTTAAATTAAGGACCTCAATCAAATACACAATAATGGATTTGATGGGATCACAATAAAAACACCTAAGAACATGTAAAAGGAATCTAATAAAAATTGAGTTAAGCTTGATATAGTTATAAGAGAAGAGAAGAGTCAAAATTAAGAAGAGGAAGATATTTAAAAACAATGAAATATCTGAAAATATTCTATTATTAAATTCATAGTTATAAATATATGAAAGGCTACCTTTTTCACCTCACCTCTATTATAAAATAGATTTTTAAATAATAATAATTTATATACCTTATGCTCCAACATTCATTATAGTAGTTAGAATAACAATGGCTAACCCATAATAAACTATTGGATAAGTAGTTTCATGCTTACGAGCAATATACAAATTTCATTGTAGTTGTTGATGCCAACACATACATATTTTCCAACAAAATTCCTTCTTCTAAGACTGATGCATAAAACACCAAGAAAATTTCAGTGATTTCAGTCAGTTTCCAATTATTCCCTCTAACTGTCTTCCACCAACAAATTTGTTCTCATGTATCTATATAATTCTAGGACTACTATACATTCCATACATTTATTTTCCTTTAAGACTGATATACATTCCATACATTTAATTTCCAAACCTCAGCCTACTCTTTCCTATGATACATCTCTCTACATATCCTTTGTATCTCGCACCACATAACATTCAGTATATCGACAATTTTTTAAAGGTTTTTTTACTATACATATAATAAAAGAATGTATTGTATTTTAGGAAATTTGATACTCACTTAACGTACACACTAAGTTACTGAAAAAAAAAAAAAAGAAGAGGATTTGTTTCATTCATATTTGAGCCACCTACTATCATGGGAAAAAAATTAATCATAACATTAGTTTTTGTCTCACATACTTAAGTTTCTTGCGAAGTCACATTCACGCCACTAATTCATTGTTTTACTGGTAGGTTTCCCTTGTGGATTTTATCTCCTCTTTGCAAGATTGGTGTTAGGAAATTTAAACATTCATAGTCTTCAGTGTGGTTGTTCAAATCTTCTACAATGATTGGCATCTGAGTCACACCGCGAAGGTGTCTTCTATGGTACTAAACTAGGGATGCATGCGGGCTATGGATGTCTCATTGACATCTCTAATAAAAGTAAATATAGTGCATTTGATGCTTGTAGGTATATCCTAAACCTCTTAACACATGTAATGTATGCCTCAATTTTTCCTCTGTGCTAGGTGGTGTATCCAATAGTGACTTCAAGAAGTCTTTACATGTGTTTAGCCTAAAATTCAAACTAGTTTCTAGCATCAACCCACCAAATGTTCCGGGAGTACCTATGACATATAACACACTATAAAAATTTATTTAGTGTACCCCATGTAAAAAATAGACGTAGAATAAATATGGATATAAAAATACACTGGGTTTTTCAACCTCCTTGTACAATTGAAAACCAACCTCATACCATCCAAACATGTTGATTGTTGTTGTGTAGACAGGGGAAAATCTTGGCTACTACACTCATTCATAATATTGGACTGTGAATACACATTGTCACCTACACATGAATGAAACATAAATTTAGTCTTCTTTTTCCACTAGAAACGACATTGTAAATCTAAACACCATTAACAATACATGTTGAAAAACATTGTACGACTTAAAATAAGCGCAATACCATCCAAGAATGTTGGATGCTCTTGCTTGACACTGGAAAAATTCTATATTTCCCTCATTCACAACATTTGACCATGAATAGGCATTACCACCTACATAATGCAACATAATGTGAGTCTTCTTTGTCCACTACACAACCCCAAAAAGTAAAACATAATTAAAAATACAATTTGAAAAACACATTGTGGTTTTCAAGCTACCTCTAGTACAAAAAAACCTCTTACCATCTAGTGTTAGTGGTTGTTGATGTGGTGAGGTGGGGTCATCTAGGAACGTGTCTTCATTTATAGTGCTTGTCTCCACATATGTGTTGGCTCCTTGCACATGAATGGAACACAATTACAAAATGATGCTTATTTCCTTGTGACTCACGTTTAACAATCAACAAAGTTCTTTAGGACAAATGGTATATATAGAGGCATAAAAATAAACCATAAATAAGATATGTTTGAATTACCTTCCACTTCTGGTGCTTGAAAAGATGACATGAGATAAATATCACCTACGAAACTCCAATGCCTTCAACACATGCTTACATGTGTTTCCTCTCATATCCAGACACATTCCCATACGTGGAAGGCACCACATTGCATTACCAAATACCAAGTGTTGTTGGTTGTTTGACTCCTCACCCTTAATTCATGTCCATTAGGATGAAGCACAATGCAATTTGTATCTAGAATAGTTTTTCCCCTCTCAACGACTGTCCATAGTTGTCTTTATTTTTTGAAGTTGGTAAAAAAACCAGATTGTTGTAACTTCCTCTTGTGTCAGTAAAACGGTTCCACCATGTACACAAGTGTGTAGAAAAAATGTTCCATACGACGAGTACACTTATTTGTCTATCGCATAACTATATGGTCTTTAGATAACAATGGTAAGCCTCAATAAATGCATTCATTTCCTAATTTACGTGAGTGAAATTTCTAAAATTATTTTCCCACATGGCTATTAAGTCAAACAGATGGAAAATCAAAGTGACAATATAATCCCCATGTAATCCTTTATGCTAAAAATTAACAAAAAAAACGTGAAGGATCTTACTCACCGACATGCCCTTCACTATCACACCAAGTCTTCTTGAAGTACTCGATGAACTTGAGTTTCTTTGAATTCATCAAGGAAGTCTTGAATCATTTGGAAGGTGTAATCTTCATGCATCCCCATACCATACATGATGGTACCCAATCTCTCAAAAATATTCCACCTCAACTCCTTACTAGTATATTTGTATACATTTTTCAACCATGCCCTACACACATGCCATAGACATAGAAGTACATGACATCCAAAAACACTCCTATAAAAATAAGAATAAGAATTGAATAAGTGATTCACATGATTGAAATATTTTATAGCAATTTAACTTGCCTAATGGCTTATATTTTAGCTGATGCATCATCCTTAATGAAGGAATTGATCTGCCAATTAGCTTGAAGAATTTTTCCTCATTTATGGACCTCCGAAAACCACCTGTAGATGTCTTCAATTCTATTCCTCAATGAAATGACCCATACTACTGTCACCCCAGCCTCTTGTTCATAAAAAAAAGAAAGGTGTATAATTAGTACTATAAGAAAAATGACATCAAAGGAACAAAAAGGGAAGATTATTAATGTTATAGAAGAAAAATATATTTTAAAACTTCATTTGAATTATGATGTAGGGGCATCACATGAAGCACATCAAAATTGTTAATATCTTAATCAAGTCTTGTTTATGAGGAAAACAAAAGTATGTTAGTGAATGATGAGATCTTAAGAGGGAAAATTGGATGACTATGGGATTCAAATTTCAAACTCTTCAATTCCCTCCATAATGAATTCAAATTTTAAAAGAATGTGAAGAATCCATATGGGGTTTTAGAGATGATCCAAAAATGGGTGAGGTAAGTTTTCAATTTTAATTGTTTCCAAGGATCTCGAAATTAAAATCAATTTTATGGTTTAATTTTCCAAAATTGCTTAATTTCTTGTTCATATATGCTTCTTAGTATAATTTACAATCACAACACTGAAATGTAAATAAATTTACACTTTGTCAATTATGGATACTAAAAGTTATCTTAAGTCCATTTTCCCATTTTTAATTGATGAATTGCTTAACCAAATTAAAAAAATCCATAACTGATTTTATTTGATCAAAAGCTTCATCAAACTGAAATGAACATCCACAAAATAGAAATTGATAATGGAGTTCACTCAAGGCTACATCTCTAGATTCACAGAAAGTGAATCGATCTATTAAGTCCAAAGAAGTACAATTTTTACCTTCAATAATGACAATAGACCTTTAAAACCTTCAAATGCTCTAATCTCGGACTTTGGGAATTCTACAATTTATAAGAAACTATTCTCAAGTCCATCTATGGCCCCTATAGTGTCTTCACAACACGACCCCTAAAGCCGTGTTATAAAAACACATACAAATGGAGATTTACAAGCATTCCATCAATCATTCCTCTGGTGGTACCAACTACTCCGATGTAGGCCCCTGGAATAACACCTGCTCTCCTAGGGGATCTCGACGGCCCGTAGCCATATATATGGCTCTGGGAGCACATCTTGTGCCATCATGAACTACCACGATACTCAATCCACCTGAAATAGCTCTGCTACACCTTAAAAGAGGTCCTCTAATCACATGATTCTCTGAATACATCGCAGCTCTGTCACATCCTCTGGCCATTCCCTATACTCATGATATGACCTACATGTCACTGACTCGAGCCCCATCTTGTCTATCAATGCTATGAAGCTATCCATGTCCATCTTCCTACCATGAATATCCACCTAACACCATGTAAATATCTCAAGTCGCATCCACTCTCCTCGTGGCCCTACATTTGGCTTCATAATGGATATATGTTCATAAGCCCATAGTGTAATAGTGTAGTGGCTCTATACCCCCACCATGCTCATCATGTGTAAATTGATACATGTCTCTATAAATATGGGCTAATACACACCGAGCTCATCCTCCTCTATCCACTGACATATGCCATGCATATTATACAAGATGCCGACTCATCCTTGCTCCACTTCTATACATGATGCTATCACCATTGCTATGAACATCTGCAAGTGAGGAACCCTTGGCTGCAATATCACATCCAGACTAATATGGGCCTCTGTAGGAACCTGTGTCCCAGAAAATTATCTTCTAGTCAAGCACATCTACCACTCCATATCCACTATGACCATCACTTGTAATCTCTCCCCAACCACTGGTAATATAAATATGCGATACACATCCTCTAGTATCACTGTCATCTCTCTAGTGGGAAACCAAAATGTACATGTGTCTACACACCATCTCTTACAAAATGCAGTCAATATAGGCATATTATGGGTCACATCCCCCATTTGTGCTATATGTTGTAGATTGGCACGATCCAACACATCCCACTCATCATCTAACAAACCCAATCACAATAGTGTACTCAAATGCGACCACCATGAAACTCCCTCAAGTGGATATCCCTCTGCACAACACAAAACAACAACACACATAATGAATATAACACTTTCCATGATAAAAATAATTTGCCCCACATGTTAGAAACACATTCCAAAAGTACCACAAAGCCAAAATTTGCTAGACCAGGCGCCCAACACTAGAAGCTGGGGCACCCTAGAGCAGACACTATCACCTAGATCTCAAGGCGCCCGGTCCCAAGGGTCGAGAGTGCCCTCACCACTTTTTTCCAGGTCCCAAACACCAAGAAAACTAAAAATCTCAAAAACACAAAAATTCAACTCAATAACCTATTTCACCCTACATTTAAGAAAAAATAACACACTTACCAATTCCATAGTATTACACAATGCTACCACGATCGCTACTCTCTCAAATTAGGTTGGACATAGTGGTCTCGATTGAGGCATCCTCATTTTCTTCGCATACACTCTTACACTTGTGCACATTAAAAATGACACCTTACCTATGGCCTACATGTCACGCTTATCACCACAACTAATACACGCAACACCGTTTTAGTCATATCTTGAACACTTTTACTCCGATTTACACCCTGTTTATGACATTCTTTTCAAAATTCCACCTACCATCATACTACACATGTTATATACCATACCGATATTTATATTCCTTACAACCATGTTTTAACCTCTTTCCATTACTTCCACTCGATTTTGTTTCACTCACCACTCCCTCTTTCACCGAAAGGGGGCATATCATGGAGGTCCCCTATAATCCCCCTTATGTCACCATGCATTCCAAAATCATGAATTAAAAAAATTGAAACTTATACCATGAAACTTCACCATCAGTCTCCCCTAATGACCTAATATGGGGTCAACAATCGTTTGACGCTTTCCAAAACACCTTCACTTATCATAACTTATCAATTCCCCATAATGACCTAACTTGGGGAAACAAGTGACTAAAAACCACCTTACACAACATCTTATAAATTCATAATAACCTTCCCTAATGATCTAACCTAGGGGAAATTAGTGAAAACATCGCCATGAGTAACCAACCAAAAACAACCAATCAACTAATCAAAATCAACGAGTTCAAATCAGACTTTTCTAATTCATGAGTAGTCTCCCAGATGACCTAGCTTGGGATTCACATCCACCATTCCATTCCCAAATGAAATAACTTGAGATGTTATTCTATACACCGCATTCAATTCCAGATGACATAATACGGAATCCATCTCATTTTCTATTGCGCTCGCTTTCAGATGACCTAACTTGGAAGCCATCTCATTTCCTATCGCGTTCACTTCCAGATGACCTAAATTGGAAGCCATCTCATTCTCTATCATGTTCACTTCCTCATGACCTAACTTGAAATCCTTTACATTGTAGTGACACCCGTGAAGAGGGGCAAAAAGTGCCTTTCCCCTTATCACTCCTATATGGGTCAATTGGTTAAACTAAATACATCTCAATCCAAAATCACCACCTTTTTTATCCGAGTCCATCTACAATGGATAGATCTTGGAGATGTAGTTAAAACTGGAGGATAACACATTCTTCCTCTAGCGTCGGGATGCCCAAATCCTCCAATCATTTCATTCATATACAAGTGTTTAGGTTGGGAACTGATCACTCCCTACCCACCTATTTGATATTTAACCATGTATAAAATCATCACATCATCATTTTTATTTTTCACACTTCATCATGACATTTACACTTTTACATTGCATGGATCGACTCATTGATCCATGGTTTGACACGCTTCTACTACACATCTGCACATTCTTCTACAACTTGGGCTTCTCTCGAATTTTTCTCGGTACACATCTCTAACTACTTTATGTTATCGAGATTTCTGCTCACCAACATAAAGTGGGGAAAATGTAGTCACGAAATCACACATTTACTATTACATTTATACCGTCGGGTATGTTAATTTACATATGGATCTTGCATGATAAAAGTATTCACTAGTGACCTATTTCTAGTGTTTTTTTGGTCAATGAGTCAGTCATCTTGGTTGTTTTTCTAGTTTAGTTTTCAGTGTCTCTACAGTTTTGGCCATCTGTTACAGCGTCTCAGATTTCGTAATCAGCTCAGTTTTCATATTTTGGTCTACATTCGGGCACCTATGGTTGCACTAGGGTGCCCCAATCTGTGATTTTAAGAACCCATGTCATTGTGATTGTGGTCTTAATTTCTTTATTCGAGGACAGTCCTAACGACCACCCCGTGTATTCCCCTAGGTCATAATCGATAGTTTTGGGTCACTAGTGTCGAAATTTGAGCAAGAGATCCCTATATAAATAAAGCATACTCACTACATTATGGGCGGACATCACACACATTAGGGGAAATTATCTACTAAGGCAAGGGACTGCATTTGGGATTCTTCTAAATTTGCATCACACAAGCACAAAGGGAAAGTGTTGTATTCTTTCCATTTTATCCATTATTTTCCCTTTTACATCTAGATATTACCCCTTATTACCGCGTCATTGGTGTTAGGGCATCCTGGGCACAAGATTACACATACACACGCTAAAGATACATTAAGGTTTGTAATGTAGTGTAACACTCAATAACAAGTCCACTAGTTTGGTGGCTAAGGATAGTCTGACCCCATTAACCTTTTGTTTTGCAGGTCATTATTCAGTTCATCCGATGAATCCAACATGATAGACAAGTAGGGTTTCATATCTCCTTGTGACACTGCCGAACATAGATCCTGAGTATTTGCATAGTTCCCAACACCCAAAATCTGGACCAAAGTTGCTCCGAGGCACCCAAAATCTAGACCAAGTAGCCCGAGGCACCCCACTACACTCCTAGGCACCTCAATGTAGACAGACAATCATCCTTTTCCCCTCCTGGAGTCATTCGGTCATAGCTGATCGGTTCACATACTAGTCTCACTGCTGATCTAGTGCACAATAAGGTAAGTTATTTACAGGTTAGTAACATATCCCTCTCATTTCTATTATTTTAATCAATTCAAATACAAAAGCAAAATATTTAGTTCTAGCACTCTGATTATAGCACTTAGTTTCTATTTAGATTAGCTCATAAAATAGCTAAAAACACTATTTTTAGTTAATCGAAATAAGAGTAGTACCAAAGAGATTTTTTTAAATTTACATACAATTGCATCCTTACAATTTCTTTCCATGCAATAAAGAAAACAAAACATACTCAAATGTTTTTCCATACAACAAAACTAAGAGAGGAATGAAATTAAGAGAACTAAATACATAGTGTTATTCATGATAATCCAAATACATATAATGTTTCCTAAGTTGGGAATAAGCTTGATATAAGACTCCATTTTTTGGAGGATACAAAGATTAGTATGGATTATTCACAAGTTTTTTTGATGTTATTGTTCTCTCTCTTCTTCAAATGTTGAAAAACATAGTTTTTTTCAACATGTGGAAAACACACTATTTTTCAACATGTTGAAAAACACAGTGTGTTTTTCAACACTTTGTTTTTCAAGACTTCACTACTTCTATTACCTATAGAGATGACTCTAGATATTGTTTAATGAATTTTATGTATTCCAATTCCAATCCTACAAACATTTCCTAACCAATAAAACCATCAAGTACTAAGATTTATATATTAAAAAGTATTTTTCACCAATTGGGACTTCAATAAGTGTGTCCTCTTCTATATTGACACAATGAATAATATCACCAAACGAATATCCTAATATAATTTACTTGAAAGCAAAAGGAGATAATTTATGTTAAAAAAAAAATTCACACAAAAACCATTATTGGCCAATTAAAAATTTGAGGATGAATAATCCAAAAAGAACACTCAGCTTGAACTTTAATAGGTACTTCGAGAAACACCCTATAGAAATAGGTCATTGAGTAATCCGATAGTTCAACCTAGCTCGATTCCTAGTAGTGAGGATGATTTTTAAGAGTCTTGTGATAATGAATTTGATGGAAAAATAAATGGACAGTCACAACCTATGGATGTTGATGTAGTACAAAAGGGTGCCACAAATAAAGGATAATGTGAGAATCTACCAAGTTGGGCTAGTGGGGAACTCTTTCAATGCATAAAAGGAAACAAGGCTACTGATATTAGGATTGCAATAATTTTTGTAGGCATGGTTATGTGAGGAGGATTGGGAAAGCTCAAAAGTCAAGGAAACCATCCATTTCGAGGGTTGAGTGATCTAGGGCTTAAATGTTTTGGCCTTGGTTATCCAACACAAAGAATTTAGTTAATCCTTATTGTAGGTCATCAGGCATTATTGCAAGACTTTGATTGAGTTAATCCTTGTGAGCCTTAAAAATATTATAGAGAAAGGCTTATATTCAATGGTAAACACATTAGACATGCAATATTTTTTATCATTTACCTCTTGTCAACGATTTACTGGACTGAGTTTAGTGGCGATTGACAATAAAAATTATTTCACTATGCATTTGGGTTACCTTGTTTTATTTCCTATTTCCTACAAACATTGAAAAATAGAGTATGCTTGGAGGAAAAACACAATTCGTTGTTTAAACTATTTATTTATGGTTTAAGGATATAAAACCAAAGGGAAATTGATCACACTGAAATCTAGACACCGCTCAATCGAGGGCATTTATCAATCACACTCCTTCAATTCAAATGTATTTTCTTCAATGAAAATTTAAAAGATGGGTTTTTACAATTGCAATTTGTATTCCATAAATGTTGAAGGATTATCTTCTGATACATATTTTTGTACAAAATATATGATTTACAAGAAAAACACCTACCTTATGACAATTTTTTTGTACATTTATGTTGATCCTTGACAACCACGGTCCACAAGATATAGTATAACATCACATGGGCATGGTTACGGAATGAATAAAAATACTCTATGAAAAATCAAGTAAATAAAAAACTTTAATAACTATGGAATTGACCATGATTTGGTCGATTGGTATAAAAGGGTAGAGGAAAATATTGGGATTACTTTGGTAAGTGCATAATCCGTATGCATAATCCATAGCCACGTAGGAATTGGGAGAAAATGGATATATTTTGATTTTAAACAGAATAAAACAAACCTAGTTAGATGAACTCTACAAACAACCTTTCATGGAAATGGCATTCTTCAAAGACCTTTGATTGAAATAAATAGAACAAATTTTAACTCGAAACAAGCGAGTTTTGGAAAAACAAGCACAACAAAAGTGAAAAAATAAGCGGAGTTGTTTTTGTTTTAAAAGGAGGAATGGGGTGCACCAAGAGGGGTAAATTGTTGATGGTATGTAACATTTAATGTTCTTGAGACATATCTCCCATATGTGAATCTCGCGATGACATGAATGAAAATTCATTGAATTTCCAAGATCTTGTAAAAATTGTTCCATGTCATGCCTAGTATGGTGCGAAATGGGGGCATGTGTTATGTTATTATGGATGCTAATATGGGACATACATTCATGGTGGTACATTCTATCGGGAGAATAGCCTCTGTCCTTGTTTATATCCATAAACACATTGGGTTGTTATCATATTTATATATTTTGGCTCTAAAAAAGCCTTTTACCTATTATCCTTGTAAAGAGAGTTGTATATATAGATACCTATTTCAATGTCTAAAACATGTATACGTGTGTAAGTGATGCTAACATTTCACAATGGAGGATGCACATGGAATCTCCAAGAGGGTTTCTATGATCCACATGCCATTATGTGGTAGCTAAAAGGAGGGGACATATATAATATTTTTACATTGAGATCTCACGTGAGGGTCTATCCTATTATCTAATAGTAGCAAAATCTAAAAGTTTTTAGTATTATTTGACAAGGTTTAATGTTTTTTTAGTTTTTATACATATTAATATTAGCACTTGCACCATTAAAAAGTGCAATGTTAGGCTGATAGTAAAATATAAGGGTGTATAAAGTTGTTGAAGCAATTTTAACATGTATGGAATAGGTAGGTTTAACTTTGGTAGTAAGGTTGACATCCTCTTAGATTTTCAATGTGCATAAAAATGGATCCTTTGGTTTTAAATACAATGCAACATGGAAATTAACCACATTTACAACTTCTATGTCATTTTCAATTAAACCCAAGCATGTGTGTGTGTGTGTGTGTGTGTGTGTGTGTGTGTGTGTGGTTTGAACATGTAGTTAGAGATGAATAAAGATTGAATCAAAATTTATAGGTAAACAAAATGAGTAAAATGTAAAAAGCAATTTCAGTTTACATTTTTTAATTGAAAAATTTCAAAAAAATCATTTGATTATGAAAAGAATACAAGCATAAAGAAAGTTGTGACTAATTCGATGCTCTTGCCAATGTTTTCCTCATGATTGATATCATCTGCAACATGGACACAAATTTTATATCCTCCACGTGCTTACTAGTTTCTTCAACACCACTTTGGCCTCTTCCTTGAGTTGTAAATAGAATGGGGAACCTCAACAATCCTTTTCTATGTTCTATCACCATTAAAATCATATGTAACAGAGTGGAAACCTATTCATCCGAGAAGAACCATATCAAAATATCATAAAATTCTTGTGGACATGATCGAGAGTGCATTTTAGTAGAGATCAAGATGATCTTTGTAGGAAAATCTATAGAATATATGCTATACATACATTACTAGGAATTGAATTGGTACAAATTGATAAATTTATATATTCTCACCGGTATGATGATGAATACAATCAATCAACAACACTATCAAAGGAAATCAATTACTTAAATGGAAGGAAAATGTCGGATCAGTTTATTTGATTTTACCAACAGATATATATTTTATAGGTGCTAAATAAATCCTTTTCACCGTATTAGCTATAAGAATATTACACTTCTAGTCATATAGTTCATCATAAAAACTTTCCCGAGCCATCGATTGATGAAAAGAAAATTATAGATAGGTTACAATGAACTACAATTAGAAGGAAAGGTGTTTTAAGTAAAATGCTTTTATTCATATGTATTTTAAGATTTTGAAGACTTATACTAAAAGCCAAGAAATGGAAAACTACCATGTCTATAAATTACATCAAAGACTATCAAATATTTTTACGGTGTAGCAATTTTTCAATACGTTCATCCAAATGCAGAGGTGTGCTTTTGAATAAAGCAATCCAACGTAGGAGTCCTAAAATTTTCCCCATTTCCTCAACTTCACTTGTTCAAAATCATTGTCATATTCAAAATGATTAAAATTGATATCAGCTTACGTTCCTCGAAATTTATGGCCATCTTATCTTATGCTCCACAATAACCAAAGAAATACCGATACAAATTAGTGGTTGTAGCTTTGAACAAGGCAAATACATGCAATAAAGTGTAATCATAAGTTTGTCAAGTGATATTTTGGCACAAGATCAAGTTTGGGATAACATGTCAAGTCAATGTAACTAAATTACTAAAGCTTGTGAATTCCAATAGTTAATGCCTCATAACTACACCAATAATAATTAATATAAACTATGCAAATTGAAAATCATATATGTCGAAAAAAGTGTTATTTAACACTTAGTTGCTATTTACATTTTGGAGCATTCGCTCAATTTTCATTTCACTTTCTCAAGGTATCATATAAACAAGTGATTATAAATATGTGAATTGATCATTATGCCATTAACATACACCTAGACTATTTTTTTAAATATGTATGTCTAGAATTCCACATTTGATGAAGCCTTAAACACTCACCTATTACTTACAATTGTGGCATTAAGTCTACATCCATTTCGCCTAATGAAAACCTAGTGGACCAACATTTATAATGTATGAACTCATTAACATATTAACACCATCATGACAATGAAGGTTTGATAATTGTCCATTATACCTTCCACTTCTTAATATGTTCACAATAGAAACATATTTGGAATTATTCAATGTTATAGGCTCCCTAGTATACACTTTCCTTTTGTTTTCTATCTTTTTACCCTCACTTGAAAAATGTTTACTAAATTATTGGTTCTATTGGGTCATATGGATTTTGCCATCTTTTATTAATCAAATTTGATGGCATCCCATAAGTTGTAAATATTGCTATTTTCCATTCTCATTTACCAAGTAAAACATTAAAATTTTATCTTTGTCTATATTCAATGTGATCAATTCAACATTAAGAAAAGTAGGCCATCATTCAACATAATTTTTTTTGATAGCGTATACAAAAGTTCCATTATGTTGTGAGAAATAGATAAATAAGCCCCTTTTTTATTGAAATCTGGCAGGTCCGCGGACCGCCTTTCCCCACGGTGAAGTGGGTAGATTTCTTAGGATAAGTGGCCAAGGACCTGGGGGGTATCCATTCCATCAAACTCACCTGGCCTCATCCCTTATTATGGTGCATCTCATGACTTCGCTTACAGGGATAATTAAACCCTGGTGGGATCTTTAAGAGCCAAACATCTTCACGATTGAGTCAATAGTCATTTGATAATAAATAAACACTTTTAGATATAGAACTATTTCAAATCCTCCAAATTCAAAGCTGTTATAAACCCGATCAATAAATGTAATGGATAGCTTGAAGAAAACACTCCATGAAATGATTATCATTTCAATGTTTTGAGGAACAGTAGTATTGGAAGAGATTCCTAAAAATAAAATATACAAAATGATACGCAAGAAATGGATGACTAAGAACATCCTATATAAATGTTACACATAGTTTTCATGGTTAAAGCATAGTTAACTTTTATTGTATGTTGATTACCACTATTATAGTCATCCTTGTAATCCAAAATAATGAGATGAAGCCTCTTCAAATTTGGATTATTTTCAAGAAGCCCAGAAATTCATCTCCATCTAAAAAACATATCCCTTACTTACATGTCTTAATCACTTCCTCAAGTGTAGGTTTCTTGTAAAGTCTATAAAATAACAGCAAAAGTTTATATAGACATTCAAATCAAGTTTTAAACATATTAAATACGGAAACAAACTAGTTAGATCAAAAACATTGGGCCATAAGAGTGTTTGTACAATCACATTTACTCCCCAACATGTGATTTTATGTATAATATACAAACCACACACACCTCCTCCATTTATATAGCGTGTCTTGGTAACAATATTAACACCAGTCTCCACCAACTTTCAAACATAATATTTTCTTTATACAATTTTTTTTAGGAAAGTAAAGATAAATGACAAGAAACGTTTGACATGAAGTTAAGTAAAAGCATCCAAAATAAAGGTAGTGGCCCCAACATGGAGCTGTGAGAAGCGGCATGACAAAATGATAAGAGAGAGATAGCTAAAGTCATACATGACACTATTCCAATACTTATTATCTTGAACATTACAATTTGATGATAAATTGATGGAAAATAGCTACATGATAGGCAGCTCATGGAGGTGACTAGAGGCATACATATTGATTGTTTTTCTATTAACTTTTTAAATTTAATTTATTTATTATTTTTTCCACACCGCCTATTGTTGGATGGAAAAGGATGGGACAAGTGTCGAATAAAAATTGAAAAGGGGATATATCAAGTTAGATGTGTCACACCCCCACTTGTCTCTTTTTATTATGTCATAACCGAGCTCGATATCGGGAAACTCATGGACACGGGGACTGGTTTTAGTATGCTTCCCGTAAACATGACACCATATTGAAACTTGTTGTCGAGTCTGCAAGTTTCTAAATATATCAATTCATTTTGCGAACCTTGAATGTTATGAATACCACACCCATCATATAGATGATGACGTGACTTGTCATCATATTTTCGCAAGTTTCTTAAGTTATAATTCAACTTTATGCTTTTATCGTTATGGATATATATTTAACTCTATTGATTGTTGAAGTTGTTAACAATGAAATTGTTTATGATTATGATAATGGATGATCATATCTGTTTCTTTTCATTGCTGGGATTAATACTATTCATTGACAATTATAGCATTATATAACCGACTATAGTATTTGAGAAATTTGAATATAAATTACTTACGATTCATGTTCAGTGGCAACATAAAGGAGGAGGTCATAGACCTTGTAAGTATCTCATTCTAAATTAAAAGTCTTCAAGCCCTTATAAATTTGGGTAGGAAAGAATGGTAAGTTCAATATGAAATGGAAAAGGTTGTAGCTAGTGTCTTATTGATTCATGCTTGATCAAACAAATAGCCAGGATGGGATTTGACCATTTGATGGTTATCTCCATACCAATTATAGGGTGGTGATCAGTTGAAAAGATTTATTGGGATTGCTAAAATTAAAACTGGCAAAAGTTAAAACAGTTGTCTTGGAGGGAAACGAGTTCAAATTCCCACGCCGCTATGTGGCGCCTGCTCGCATTAATGGTATTCAATTGGCTCCCCATGGACATCAGGTGAAACACAAGTCTTCTCAAGGAAGATATTGAGGGTTGATGGTATTTTTGGGCTTTCATTTTTGTTTGCTATCTTTTTGCTCGTTTGAGCTCTACATGGAGGGGAAAATGTTAGTCTATTTCAAGTTATTCTGGTTATATTTTCTTGAGGTTACATGCATGATCTCAAATTGTTAGTTGAGAAATTTTGGGAATCATTGATGACGGTTGATTAATAAATAAAATAGAAATGAGGCTTTTGGGAGGTTGTTATTTATTGTGGATTTGGAGGAAAATTCGATTGTGAGCTTGATGGAAGAAGTTGAAGGAAATAAGAAGGATTTTAGGCTTCATTATACAAGCATGAATCATTTTTCTTCCCTTCTTCATAGTTTAATGTTTATAATATTTCCGATGTAAATCTCTGTAATACTAGTTTCTTTTATGAACTGGGTGTATTGTATGAAGAAATGGATAAGGATTATTTTAATAGTTGATTTCTGTGAATGAATAAACTACTCAAGTGTTTAATTCGTGACTGTGAATATATATATATTTTTCCTTGTTTGTTTGGTTGGAAACCCATTTCGGGTACAGTGTAAATCCACAGGAATAAAACCTCCTTTCAGTCTCTGGTTTCTTCTTCGAATGCCCAAGAAATGAAAATTAATATTAATAATAATGTTGTCTGGCATACGTGAATTTTGTGAATAATAGTCTGTTTCAGGGTTGATATGGATATTATCTGGGTAAGCTAAAATCCTACCTTATTATTCAACTCCTCAGGGTTATTCAACTTTGTGATAAATCGTGCATGTTGAATTAGTCGTACATGGGTTATATGGAGTCATATTTATTTTAAAACCCATCTGGGTTATACGCTTTCATGTTTGTATTTGTTTGGTTGACCCAAACACATTCGAGTCTCACATTTTAAAACCACCCTTATTTTGGCACCTGCACGTCACCTTGATGGTTATGCTAAGCTGAGTTGAGAACCTTGGTTGTTTCATTTTTGGGTATATAAAACTGTGTATAGACATTTCCGTAATGGGATGGGAGTCATGTCTGTAGAATGCATATTATGAGTCTTGTATGGCTTGATTATCATATACAAAACCCTTGATTTAATCTTTATTTCAGGGAATAAAATTGTTGATGCAAATTGCCTGTGCAGAATCATGTCGAGTTATATTGTGATTTTTGGATGAAATAGTGTGCATTCGAATTGGTCCAAGTACTGACACAGTCCCTTGATAAAATTAAGGAAAGTCTTAGTATGGTTTGGATAATTTAAGGTAATTTAGATTGGTTAAGGTTTTTAATACTTATCTTAATTTAATCGAATAGTTATATTCCTCCTCTTCCTGAAGAGTAACTTTATCATTCCTATATGTTGAAATGATTATCTTGCCATAGTATTATTAGTCAAAGAAGAACAAATTGATTACTTTTATTCTGTTTACAGTCTGGCTAACATCCTCTTTGGGGACTTAATGTTAAGCATGTATCATTAATATGATCATTTTGAGAAAAGAATATATTGTAGCAGAAGTGTGACATTAGCATTTGATTGCATAACTTAATATTATTGAGTGATGTAACGCAAGGCTAAATTATGAGGCTGAGAAATTTATATGTCTGTTTATTAAACATTGTTATGATTTTGGTAAATGATTTATTTACCTTGAATCAAATTAATGTCTCATAGTATGAGTATTACTTACGTGGAAGTAATAAAAATGTTTGGATTAGGGAATATTACATTGGTCTCATTACTTAGTATATAAACATTTTGATCATGATATTGCAGTCATTTATTCATTTAAGTATTATATCAACATAAACTGTAAAGATGTGAAGAACAACCTTTCATGTCAATTCGTTTTGAACTCATCGATTTTACTATTTTTACAAATGGTGGAAAATAAGATATTTCTTGGTGGATGTTTATAAATACCATGCATGAATTATTCACTTGAATAGAGATTGTTTAAGATGATTTTGTGGAATTAAATGTCTATCATTATTGTAAAGTGAAATTGTACTTCACTGTCCTATTTAAATTAAAAGGTAGAATAGCCTAATTTGATCAATGTATTATTTTGGGAAAGTCTATTGTATTTGTATTTATTATTGAGTTAATAATTATTAAATTATTGGATACATGAGTTATTAAATATGATGTTTTGATGTTGATTTCAGTAGTCTTTCATGAATAATAAATGGGTAGTAATTGGTATTAATGTTTTGGGAAAGTTATCATTAAGTATGTTGTTGAATTATTGATTGAAATGAATATAAATCAAAGTATCTAAGTTTAATTTATGAACTAATACATTAGTGAAGTACGATAAAACGTACCAACATGTGAACTATGTTTTTAATTGAATTATTTTGACAACGCCACAACGTATAATTAAATAAATGTTGTGATAATGCAGTAAGTTAACTTAAGTCATAATTAAGTTATCCTTGGGAGGAAAATTAATTAGTCGTTATTATAATCATAACTTGTTATGATACTAAACTTATGAACTTATGAAGACATAAGTAGATGCACTAAACTTATCGTTACAACAAAAGGAAATTTGTCGTAAAATATTTATTTGTAACTAAATAAACCTTAGATTACGATGTTCCTAAAAATAGATCTCGACATGGACCATTTAAGATGGTGGATATAAATTTGTACTCATTTCATGATGCAAGTCATTAAGTGAATACTACCTTATAGTAGGTATCTTAAGTTATCCTCTCTAGGTCCGATCATTATGATTATCATAACTGAAGCTAAATGGCATCACGCTAAGTTACATGAGTTGATCAACCTATACGGAATAATCAACTCAGTAACAACTTAGGTTGGCTATGGGGAAGGAAGTAATTACGTAACAATGTAAGTCATTACATAAGCATTTTTAATCCCATAGGCAACCTAAGTTGAAATAAATGTGTTCCTCTGCACATGTTGGACATGTCATGTGCCTTGTGCGTAACATGTAAAACAAATGACATAACTAACTTATTCAAATTTTAATAATTGAGCAAAGTGATATGGTGAAAGGAAAAGTTTTGAATGATGAATGTGTCATCTCGAAACTGAGCATGCAAGCATGTCTCATAAAATTTAGCGAAGTAGTGTAAGTTGTTGATTACATTGTCATATTCACCAAGTTCTAACTAAAGGTGTAGGATTCAGATGGGATTTTATTGACTGAGTTTTAGGTAGAAACTTGAAGACATCACTTGAATTATCAATGCCTAGGAAAGGTAACCAATTATATACTTGTATACACACTCGTAAGAGTAAATTATGGGGGATCGGGTAAATCTAATTGACCCATACAGATACACATGGTTTGTTGATTTTTATAAAATGGATTGAATATATATTGATGTTGGATTTAAATTCTAAGTATTTGATGAAGGAGCATCTTCTCTCCAATAAGGAATTTTTGAGTTTTTGTACAAATTGGTCATTTTTGGGTTGGATTAGTCAAAATAAGGTTTGGAGGAAGCCAATAGGGTCCCAATAATTCCACTTAAATGCTTAAGTTGGTCTAAGTCATCAAGGAATTCAAACTATGAGGTTTCCCTCCAAAATTAAATTCAAATTCTTATAAGGGCATTTTGATGGATTTTGGCTTGAAGAGGAATTTTAGTCATCTAGAAAGTATGGAATAGGTGTAATACTGAGTGTTAAATGTCATAGGAGGTCTAATTTGTGTAATTTTGCTAAGACCTAGGGTTTGTAGGTCATAGTGAGTCATCAAAAGAGTTATTTAGGGTATGAAATCAAAGAAAAGGAGGAGATAAATAGGAAAATATTAAGTTATGATGCATTTTTTTAGGAAAGGAGAGAGAAGTTGATTATTCCTTGAGGATATGGAGGTTTGAGAAAGGAAGATAAGCCAAAACCCCTGTAATTTTATATGATAAGCTTACTTAATATGATGGAAAACCCAGGTTTTGGTAAAAAAATTTGTATTATGCTCCTTCCTTAAGTACCTAGCATAGAATGTCTGAGATCTATACCCTTAAATATTCTTTCACAAAGCATTCTAGATTGATTTGACGTATATTTGGATAAATAATGATGATATGGTATGAATAATCTATTTTAGTTTGATAATTGTGTTTGACAGTGAAGAATATCTCAGTTAGATGATATTTTGATCATAGTAATGCCAATAAGCTTTGTAAAGTATTCAAGAGGAGAAAGTTGAATAATCATACTCTTTCCAAGCCTTAAAGGTTATGTGTTTTGTCATTCTTCGTACAAGCATGAAAAGAATATATAGAATCCAGAGGAATGTGATGTATGTTTAGTGCTTCCAAAGAAAGTTGTGAATGAATTCCTTTGAAAACTTTGGTGATTAAGATGTCATTTCATCATGGTGTTCTTGATGTAACCTTTCTAAGGTATTGGATGAGTTTATTGGGGTATTTTCATTGCATAATACAAGAATGTTGGACTGTGCAACTATGTACATGTGATCTTGGTAAGGATTTATTGATAACCTAAGTCTTGAATGAAGTTTTTATTTAGGTTACTATTATACATGTTAGAAGTTTAGATCTTTCAAATAAATATTGCATACTTTGAGTCTCCAAGGCAACTTAGGACTGTGATTATATTTTCTCACTTGGGAGTGAATCAAGTTTGTGTAATTTGTACTCCTTGAAGAATAAAGGTTCATCAAGAGTAATTTTTTTAGTATATTGAGGAAGAGGTCGAATAATATTTTCCATGCATTTAATTCCCTTACATAGCATTATACAATATTGATAACCCTAATTTCTCTATTTATGAAAGAAAAAGACTCATGTATATCTTGTTATTAGCTTCTTGATGCCCACTAATATTAAAAGGAGATTGATAGAGGAGTGAAAACATGCTAGTAACCCAAATTTTTTGAGTTATAAGTGCAAACTAAGGAAGATGTTAGTTTTTGACACCTCTTGGATCTGAGAGAACATCTAGGGTTTAGAAACCAAAAACCCTTATTATTTGACAATAAACCATGGGAAATGCCTATAAATTGTTAGAAGACATTGTGACAAGGTGTTTAAGCACATGGAAAATGAATTTTTAAAAATATTGTGAAAATTTAAAGTTATTTTTGACGGTTTGTAGGCACAAAGTGTGATCATAATCAGGAAACCTTATAAAGAAGAACTATTATCCAAAGGAAGTTGTATCTATCATAAGATTTGGATCTTGAAAACTTTTCATGCCTAAAGAAAGGGTAAAATGGAAGTGGAAAAGATGACCATATTGTATATTGAGCCCCTTCATCAATATTTATGCATGGGAAAGCACTTGACTAGGGATAGTTGGAGTTTAGTGTACTAGGAAAGTCAAATTGAGTTTTGAGGGAGAAGAACAAAGAGTGGGATGATGAAATATTCTACACACCACCACCCTATAAAAAGGTATTAGAGAAAGTATTTTGTTTATTGTGGGCATGCTTAGGTTTTTCCATTCATGAAGATCCCGAGTGATTGTCCTTGACGAATCTTAAGTCGTTTTGAAGTAACTTAGAGAAAAGTAAAGAATCCATTTATTCCAATATATTTGATAGATGTTATCATGTTGAGATGAGCATGGTGGATTATAATATGACCGCTAAGGGGAGTTATTTAATTCTATAATCCAAATTTTGATTAAGGGGCTAAAATTAGTAAGAATTATGGAAGGACAATTTTTAGGAAGTGAGAGTTCTTGATTTTCTCTTAAATCTTGATCATTGTCGAAGATAATAGAACCTTGTATGTGATGGGTGGAACATGACACTTGATGATGATGGTATGTTTATCCATTAATGATCAAGCTCTTATTTTTAAACCATGTAAATGACTAGGTGAAGTTCCCAAAACTTGGTATAAAGATTAAAATGACTGAAATAGATTGCTTGAACTTGATGAAAGAATGGAATGGTGAGGATATCTTCATCATTAATGGTATCAGAGAGTGTTAGATCAATTAATAAGGTTGAATGAAATTATTTCTTGGAACTAACAAGTTGTATGATATATTTTCATGAGAAATGTGCAAGTCAAGAACATGAAAATCCAAGAAGATATTTGTGAAATAGCTAAATAGAATGGATAAGTGGTGCCTAGGTGGCTTAAGAGGAAGAGTGAAACAAATATGAATATGAGAACTATAAAATAATAAATTTTGAAAGAGAATGAGGAAGGAGGTAATGAAGAGATAGTGAAGGAGTTGCTAGTTTTGATTAGTCAAAGAAAGAAAGAAAAGGATGAAAGAGAGAAGAAAAAAAGAAGAGAAATGGAGAGGAAAATAAAGTTGTGGGAAGAGGAAGAAATCAGAGAGTTAAGGAAAATCATGGAGTAGTTAGAATAATTAGAAAGGAAAGTAAGAGAGATACAAAGGAAAGCAATGAAGATAGAGAAGAAAATAGTGTTGAAGAAGGTGGTAAAGTGGCCTCTTAGGTCACTTATAAAGAGAGAGAAGATATTACAACTGAGAAAAAAGCTAAGAGAAGAAGAGAGAAGGATAAGAGGAATGAGAAGAGAGGAAGAAGTTAAGAAAGTCATTTTGGAAGAAGATAAGAAAAATGAAGAGGAAGAAGTCATAGAGATATTTTTAGCATCTCTTGAAGAGAATGAAGAGGAGATCATCCATGGAGCTTCTAGAGAGGCTATATGGCCTCAATGTTTTCATTCTAATATTGAATTATTATGTGTGAATACAGGTGGAAAAAGTAAAGACAAAAATTCCTTGGAAAGTGTCTTGAAAAAGGACCTAGAAGTCCTAAAGAAGCATGAAGAACCAAAAATTGAAAAAAGGATAAATACGGCTGAAGCGAGCGTTATTGTGGCAAGAGATTATGCATGGACCTGAGGTACAAGTTTCTTTTGAAAATGAAGAAGAATATAAGCAAGTAGAGGTTGTGAATGAAGACTTACAAAGGATGGATGAAGAATATAAGAGTGCAACAACAACATAGAAGGTAAATGATGAGGTATGTGATTCATTTATAATGCAAAATGAATATTTGTGTGAAGAAAAAAGGTTTGAAAGTCTTGTAAATAGTGAAAATTTGTGTGAAAAGTATGTTGAAAAGAAAATAATGAGTCTAGGAAGTATGATTTTACTAATGGCTATTCATAGATTCTTGGTGAGATACAAGCAAACAAGTGTGCAGGTAAGAGAGAATGAGGAAATGCAAGAAAAAGTGACTATTCAGAGATGTGAAACAAGTGTAGAAGAAAGTGACAAGGTCCTAGATGAGGCCTTAACTATGTTTTTGTAGAAAGAAGATGACAAGAGCAGTGTAGTGCATGAGAAATTCCTGGAGGAAGAAGATGAAGAAGAGGAAAAGTTGAGGAAAAGAGAGAGAGAGTAAAGAGAGAAAAGAAGAAAGATGTAGAAACATAGAGAAAGAGCAACAATATGATTCCTATGTGGAGGACCAAGAAGCAAGAAATTGTGCTAAAGAAATATTACAGGTAAGGTTGATGAAGAGTGAGAAGACTAGAAAGAAAGAGAGTTGTAAAGAAGAAGGAAGTATAAGGTTTAGTTGCAGGTATGAGAGAGATGAGAAGAAGATAGAAAAGGAAGATTGGGCATGGAAAATAGCCCTTGAAGACCTCATGAAAGGTGAGGTAAGTAAAGAATCCACAAGAGAACAAGATAATGAAGAAAGAATCCATATTCAATTAAATAAATAGATAAAGAGGAGGTACAAGAAGGAAAAGTGGAAGAAGAAAAGTTGTTTATACAAGAGGCATTTCAAGAAGAGAATTTTTTTCTCATTCTTAGTCATATTTATTGCATGAAAAGAGTATGGCAGGTCTAAAAGAACAAGAAATACAATTTTTCATTATTGAAAATGACAAGGCAAAAGAAATTTGGCATCTAAAAGTAAAGGAAAGCAAGGATGATAAATGTTTCAAGAAGGATAGTGATGGAAATCAACAAGCTTTAGTGATGGAGAAGCCAAGAAACAGTCCACGAAGGAAGAATACAGAGGAAGAAAGTAAAATGAATGAATTTTCTAATGTGTTTGTTGAATGTGTAGGTATACGAGAAGACAAGAAAGTTATTCTTCATTTTGATTTGAACCAAGAAGGCAAGAAAAAGAAGAAACAAGAAAAGAAGAAGAATGAACAAGAACAAGAAAAGAGGATGAAGAAATTGAAGAGAAAAGAGAAGACTTAGCCAAATAAGACAAAGAGGAAGATATGCAAGAAAGTGAAGAGAAATTTGAAAAGAAAGAAAAAATAAGAAGCATTTTCTTTAGGTTGGGAGTATGATGCAGGAGCATCTTCTCTCCAATAAGGAAATTTTGAGTTTTTGTACAAATTGGTCAATTTTGGGTTGGATTAGTCAAAATAAGGTTTGGAGGAAGTTAATAGGGACCCAATAATTCCACTTAAATGCTTATGTTGGTCTAAGTCATCAAGGAATTCAAACTAGAAGGTTTCCCTCCAAAATGAAATTCAAATTCTTATAAGGGCATTTTGATGGATTTTGGCTTGAAAGAGGAATTTTAGTCATTTAGAAAGTATGGAATAGGTGTAATAAGGTGTTAAATGTCCTAGGAGGTATAATTTTTGTCATTGTTCTAAGACCTAGGGTTTGTAGGTCATAGTGACTCATCAAAAGAGTTAGTTAGGGTATGCAATCAAAGAAAAAGAGGAGATAAATAGGAAAATATTTCTAGTTATGATGCATTATTTTTGAGGAAGGAGAGAGAAGTTGATTATTCTTCGAGGATATGGAGGTTTAAGAAAGGAAGATAAGCCTCAAACCTATAATTTTGTATGATAAGCTTACTTAATATGACGGAAAACTCAATTTTGGTACAAGGTTTGTGTTGTGCTCCTTCCCTAAGTACCTAGCATGGAATGTATGAGATCTATACCCTTAAATATTCTTTCACAAAGAACTCTATATTGATTTGAAGGATAATTGGATAAATAATGATGATATGATATGAATACTATGTTTTAGTTTGATAAATATGTTTGACAATTAAGAATATCTCGTTAGATGAGATTTTGATCATAATAATGCCAATAAGCTTTGTAATAGTATTCAAGAGAAGAAATCTGAATAATCATGCTCTTTCCAAGCCTTAAAGGTTATGTGTTTTGTCATTCTTCTCGTATAAGCATGAAAAGAATCTATAGAAGCTTGAGTAACGTGATTGTATGTTAAGTGCTTCCAATAAAGTTGTGAATGAATTCCTTGAAAAATTTGGTGATTAAGATGTCATTTCATCATGGTGTTCTTGATGTAACATTTCTAAGGTAGTGAATGAGTTTATTGGGGTATTTTCATTGCATAATACAAGAATGTTGGACTGTGTAACTTTGTACATGTGATCTTGGTAAGGATTTCTTGATAACCCAAGTCTCCAATGAAGTTATTTATTTGTAAATCACGTGCTATAGGATGGAGGGGAATTAATGCATGATTTAGGTTACTATTATACATCTCAAAAGTTTAAATCTTTCAAAGAAATCTTGCATATTGAGTCTCCAAAGAAACTTAGGACTGTGATTGTATTTTCTCGATTGGGAGTGAATCAAGTTTGTGGAATTTGTATTCCTCGAAGGATAAAGGTTCACCAAGAGTAATTTTATTAGTATATTGAGGAAAAGGTCAAATAATATTGTTCAAGCATTAAATTCCCTTACATAGCAATCATGCGGTATTGATAACCTTGATTTCTCTATTTGTGAAAGAAAAACACTCGTGTATATCTTGTTATTAGCTTATTGATGCCCACTACTGTTAAAAAGAGATTGATAGAGAAGTAAAAATAGATCACTAACCCAAATTTTGGGAGTTATAATTGCAAACTAAGGAAGATGTTAGTTTTTGACACCTCTCGGCCTGTACAGAGAACATATAGGGTTTAGAAACCAAAACCCTTATTATTTGACAATCAACCATGGGAAATGCCTATAAATTGTTAGAATACATTGTGACAATGTTTATAAGGAAAAGGAATTTCGATTAAAGGTTGTGAAAATTCAAAGTTATCTTTGACAGTTTGTAGGCATAGTGATGATGCTTGATAAAGAAACCTTATAGCAAGAACCATTATCCAAAGGATGTTATATATATCATCATATTTGGCTCTTGAAAACTTTGCATGCCTAAAGAAAGGGTAAATGGGAAGTGGAAAAGATGACCATATTGTATATTGAGCCCCTTTATCAAGATTTATGCATGGGAAAACACTTGATCAGGGATAGTTGGAGTTTAGTGTACTAGGAAAGTCAAATTGAGTTTTGAGGAGAAGAACAAAGAGTGGGATGATGAACTTTTCTACACACCTCCACCCTAGAAAAAGGCATTAGAGAAATTATTTGGTTTATTGTGGGCATGCTTAGGTTGTTCCATTCATGAAGATTCCAGAGTGAGTTTCCTTGAGGACTCTTAAGTTAGTTTTCAAGTAACTTAGAGAAAAGTGAAGAATCCATTGATTCCAGTCTATTTGATAGATGTTATCATGTTGAGATGAGCATGGTGGGACAAAGTATGACCACTAAGAGGAGTCTATAATCCAAAGTTTGATTGAGTAAGGGGCTAAAATCAATAAGAATTATGGAAGGACAATTTTCTAGGAAGTGAGAGTTCTTGATTTTTCTCCGGAATCTTGATCATTGTTGAAGATAATAGAACCTTGTATGTGATGGGTGGAACATGACATTTGATGATGATGGTATGTTTAGCCATTAATGATCAAACTCTCATTTTTTAAACCATGTAAATGACTAGGTGAAGGTCTCAAAACTTGGTATTAAGATTGAAATGACTGAAATAGATTGCTTGAACTTGATGAAAGAATGGAATTGTGTGGAGCTCTACATCAGTATTTAAATCATTGAAGGCATAAGTTAGTTTGGTAATTAGAAAAAAATCCCTTAATTGAAGCATTGAAAAGTAGGTGTTACAATATATTCGTTTATTTGTTTGAATATGTTAAGTCTATCAAAACAATTTTTTTATAATTTACGAGTTTCTTATTGAATAAAGATTATTTTATTTAATCTATAAACAACAAATATCTTGCTCAATGAGAAATACATCAACAATGTTTTTTTTTTTTTTAAATTGCAAATATGTTGCTCAATTATGAATTATTTGACGATTCCGAATCTAAAAATGTGAATCTATCTAAGATTTTTCAAATGGTTGTTAGATTCAAAACTTATCCAACAATTTTTAAAAAAAAAATTAAATCGTTTCATAATCTCCAACATTATGAAACCTGCAATGATGAAAAAGGGAAAAAAAATGGTGTTACATAGCTACCTGCAATGATGGTTTTTTAACAATGCGTGGAAAATGCGTGGAAAATCTTTTCTCCCGTGTTCCTGATTTTTGTTTGAATGATTAAAAATACAAATATATATCAAAATTAATTATTTTCACTCAAACGTTACAAAATTGGGATTTCAATATATATTATAATTGTAGAGATGCCTATCTAATCCAAAAACACACTGTCTGCTCATGCAACGATAAAAACCAAACACTAATCTCTTCCTGTAATCATCGCCATACAAATCCTTCCCACTGGAGTAAAACCCCAACCGTTCTGAACAAAGAACCACATTTTAAGTTCCCTTCCTTATGCATGGCCGAAAGTTATCTTTATGGCAGAATGGTAACCCAGTCCATCTCTCGCAAATGCAGCCATGGAAAAACAGTTAGTGTTAATGAGCCATGGGTTCATTGTCCTGGCCTATTCTCCAATCACTCTTCCACCAATCCAATACCAAACGTAAATGTTGTAAAAAATAAAATAAAGCCTCATACTGTGATATCTCAAGAAGTGTTATAAATAACATCTTGGATCAACGACTCTCCTACATACAATGGTCTTGCATGGCCCAAACGTAACTACCACTATTGATCTGAACTGTCCAACCTTCCATGGTTGTAAGTGATGCCTATCAATGTAATTACAAGGAAAATTTGCCAATATAAAATAAAGTAGTAAGAAAATGCAACATTTTAAATTAAATGGAGGAACCTGGCCAAGATTAATGCGTGAAATGGACACCATATTTCCGAAATAAACTGACAAATTTTAATTTGTTAAGTACCTCGCAGGAAGACAAAAGAAGTAGTTATGCAGTGATTTATTACAATACAATGGTGTGTCATATTTTATTCTATGAGAGCTCATTATATACTATTAAAAAAATATTCCGACTATTAAGTAATATTCATGCCCTCTTTTTAGAGGCAGGGTTCGTATCTATTATATAACCTATCGGTTAATTAATTTTGATATCAAATTTTCAATAATAATTATATATATGGCTAACATAACATAATATGTATACCGAGATATATGTATATTATTAATAATATATACACTAGTATATAAGCACTCTTTTTCTCTCACATAGTACAATGATAGTAATGGGTTGTGTATGGAAATGAGGGACCAAAAGGGAGTCAAAAATAGCAAATTTTTTTTTGAAATTAGAAAAAGTTAAACTTCAACAAGTGATTCGGCATGCATATGCTCAAAATTTGACAATTTGATAAGAACAAGAATTGTCATGCTCGAATTTAGTTTTTAATGTACTTTTTTAAATAGTGGAGATTTAGAGGGTCAAATGTGGTACGCACACAAAGTGGTCATATTTTTGTGCAAATAATATAATATAGTGTTGTGTGTGTGCCTCCCTCCACCCCTCATTTTTGAGTTTCATAAAATATTTTACAAATCCCTTCAATACAAGGTTAGATAAGATCATGTAATAGGTACTACTATTTTTTCAATAAATACATTACTTTTTACTAATTTTCAAAACAAACACATCCCGAAAATGAAATAATTGCGGGTATGCCCCTAATATTGAGAAAAATAATCATTTTTTTGAAAGTGTGTAGAATAGATCATAGATCATTTCTATGTATTTTTTTAGAAATTTGGATGAGTGGATCAAAAATTACATTGAAAACACAATACATGTGTTTTGGTAAAAAAAAGACACTACTAAAATAAATTAAGGATTAAAAATTTAACTATTCAAATTTTAGAAAGAAATACATCAAAGACAAATCTAAGATAGAGTTTGATGGTATTGTCATGTATTTTTGAATGTTTTCTTAAAGCACGTGAGAAAATTGGGTGTACACTCAATATTCCTATTTTTATTTTGCAGTAACAAGGATTCAATCATGGAATAGATATTCTATCCCTTAGGATTAGATATCTAAGCCAAAGGGTGGGTAGTTTTCATGCCAAAGAAAAAAATGTGCTTGCGTTATTTTCTCAATGAAAAAGTATTTTTACACAGTAAAAACATGCTCACATTATAATGTGAGTGTGTTATGACTTGAAATTACAAAGCCATAATGTGTTCGCGTTTATGGCTCAATCGCATTATAACATGACCAATCCATAACGCAAGTGCGTTACGTTCAAAATGCCTATTGAACGTATTTTTGGCCACTTTTGGCCCTTCATTTCCATGCACATGCCCTAATAATATATATTATATCAACATAATATTTTATTTCACTAATTTAATCATATGTATAGATATCATTGGAAAACTCGATACAAACATTAGTATTAAATATGCATTAATCATAATAGTAGTCATGACAACCAAAGAAAATTCAAGATCAACTACAACAAATTAATATACACCAACACATATGCTTTTAGTTTAAGTCCCCTAATTTTTTTGGAGCTCAAATATGCACCCTAAGGATTTGGTGAAGAGAAGCCAAAGATAGGTTGTTGTAGTGAGTATTCCATCACATATGACACTCAAATTTGAGGTAAATGTTGGCCAAAATTACATCCTATGTAATTTTTATCAACTTATTAAAAAAATTAACCATTTTCATGGTCTAGAAAATCCATGAGACTAGTTCAATCTACCATGGAATGCACGAACTTAGTGTTCCAAGATTCTCCCAACCTGTGGAACAAAGGGATGATCATTTCAAGGATTTGGGCATTTTGGGTTATCGATCAAAAGGATGGATTAAGTACACAAGGAATCCATGGCATGTGCATAAGAGGTTCGGTTGGCCATGTGACAATGAAACAAAAGTTAGAAAGTAACCGAGTTAAAATGCCATGAAACACTATCACAAACGTTATGTGAGTATGATGGTTTACAGTGTTCAGCGGGTCTCATCCTAGCTACCCACAAAACAAGGGAAATTAGTCATTGGGTAAAAGGCCGTGGGTTGAAGGATTAAATAATCATGTGTGATGCGGGATACTTTCACTCTTTAGAACATGTAAGGAGAATTTGTGGGAGTTTGCAGATGAAGGAAAATTCAAAAGTTGTGGATGGTCTCAAAGTCGCACTAAATTGGAACCTGTTACCATATGGATTTTCACGCATGCAAATGACATTACATATGTACATTCAAAATTGTATGTGGGGTGTTTGGAACATCAATGGAAAGAAAAGTGAATGAGGGGATGGAATGGAATGAAGGAAAGAAATGGAAAGGAATGAATAAAAGGAACATGCAAGAGTTAGGTAAAAATAGAGCCTAATATTGCACGAAGAGGAAAGATGAATAACTAACACAAATAAAATGGAGTTTGAGTTAGCTAAACAAGAATATGTAAAAGGGAACACACGTGAGCAAGTAGATAATCAGAGCTTGATCACTGTGAACTAGAACAACATATTAATAACGTTGATAATAAGATCAAAGACAATATTTGCATGCAAGATTCAAACACTAACATCTAATGAACATAAGAACATCAAATGCTATAAGAGACAATGAATGGGACACAAAGTTCATATTTCATTAACTCCAAAATGTCTTCTCAAAAGAACACAAAGTTTCTTTCTTTGAAGTAAAGCTTGCATACAAAAGTATTTTCTTCTCCTCTCTCAAAGTCACCTTTACAAATGAGCCCCTCACTTCCTTTTATAACCCAAAAGTTGGTTACAAAGTAGTTAGGGTTTAACATGATCATTAAATAAGGCACTTAAGTGACCTTTGACTTTTTCTAACCAACTTTATTAAAGACAACCAAAAATAGAAATCACTTAAGTTATCCATAGTTTCTCGAAAGCAAATAACAACATCCTTTTCTTAAAAATCCACTTTTTAAAATATACAATAATAACTAAGTGCCTTATCCATTGAAATGGGGTCCACCTATCTCAAGCGTATGAGAAATGGACTCTCCCACTTCGTTAGATACCAAGAAAATTATCCCCCTGAACCACCGGTGAAATTAGGATCTGCCGCTTTTGCCAGTTGAAAGGATCTAAACCTTCCCAAAGTTTCAAACATTTTTTCTTCTTCTGGAGGTTCATTTGGTCAAAGAATAGCCTCACAAAATACCTGCAATTCAAGAATCCTACTTGGCATATCATTTAAATTAATAATATTTGATTGAGAGCATTCTCAAATAAGTTCTTTAATTTGATGCACCACTCCATTGAAACTGATGAGAAATTGTTGGCGGGAGTGTACATGTCCTTAAACAATTGTGAAAATTGCTCTTCCACCTGCTCCGATGAACACCTTTGATTATGCTCATTTACGAGGTTGTAAGGAATCTCAGCTATGAATTCTTGAATCAAGGCGAGTGAAGTGAAGGCTTCATTGCATATGCTCTCATAATGGATCATAGAATCCTCGAGAAGCATCTTCCTTGATTTGAGATGCAGACACCAAAGAAAATGTGTCCCTCGATGTTCAAATTCGAGAATTCCTTCAATGGCTAAAACTGAGGATTCCATACTTGTCATCATCTCCTGCAAACTGGGCAATATCTCATCCAAATTTGATATATTAGAAACAAAAGTTTCTTTGAAAGAAAGAATTGGATCAAGATACACACTGACATCTTCATGAAGCTTAACCGTGGTCTTGATCGTCCCTTGGCCTAAAACGAGAATCTCTGAAAGCCAAGTTTTAGTGACATGGCCTAATGTGTTTATTTCTTTTGACAAATTGAGAGTTTCTTCATTGGGGCAGCCATTGCATCGTGCATCGGGAAAGTGGATGATATGGGATTTATCAAATGTTGAACATATTCCACCAATTGATTATTTTTTGGCCTTGAGCTGAGAGTTTTGAGACTTATATTTCTCAAGTCTCTTTAGCACGATATCAATTGAATCTCGAGCCATCGCCATGTCACTTTCTAATGTAGACCTCCCAAGTCCAAGTCTAGAAACTTCATAATCAACAAGTGTCATGGCATCACGCTCCTTATCAACTTGTGGGATGGTGAGATCTGCAAATCTATTTCCGTCATTATCCACCATTATTCGAGAAAGCACCTTAGGCTTCTTTGGAATGACATCATTTGAAAGTTTGAAAAGGGCATCAAAATCAATGTCAATTGCCTTGACAACCCTCTTCCTTTTCTTAACCTCAGAATCAACCAGGAAGGAGTATCATGCACTATTTTCGCATACAAAATCCTAGAGCTCAAATCAATATTCTCATTGTTCTCGACATCATGAGATCCTACAAGAATCCTATCTATGACCTCGATTTGAGGAGAAACAACCTCAATATCCACCTCCTGATTATTTGGGAGATTTTGGGAAATCCCTTCATGAACTACATGCTCAAGTGTTTGATATTTGGACTACCTGCACTTGAGTGGATGCTTGTTCAAAGCATGGACTGAGGATCATTTTGCCATGAGCTTTTGAGCACTATTAACAATGTGGGTAGAAGAATCTCTACTCGAGGTAGAAAATCCTGATACACGCTCTCTTCCTTCTTCGGGGTTAGGATCTTTAGATTTTTCTCCTCGTGACACGTTACTTGGCGAAGTGGATTTTGGCAACCACTCCTTTCTTGCTTGTTGTGTATGATTGGATGGTACAGAGGTTGATCGAGAAGAGGCTTTGGTTGAATGAAGGCCTCCTCGTGTTGGCAATTTTTGTGATCCTGAAGCATGATCTTGAATTGATTGTAACTTGGCAAGTTCTCTGTCATACCAAGATATGCTTCTTTCAAGAATCGGTTGATTCTTGCTATCAAGAGAAAATTCATCTCTTTTGGTCCAATCAATTCGAGGCAATGGGGTAAAAGCAATTGCATCATATGAGGGATCAATGACATCTTCATCATCATTTATGAATGAATCAAGAGGGTTCTTGATGTGGAAGGCCTTGATCTGAGCAAGTGTTAGGTGAGAAAACTCTCATCTTCTTACTTCATGTTCATCCGAACAGGCAGCCCAAAAATCTTCCATGGTAGGGTTATGTTGATACTTTTCTCCAAGAATCTTCTGCATATATCCATTGATATCAAACTGGGCTCTCTTCACATATGGATGGATTGATGAGAGTGAACTCTTTTTCCATGAGTTGTGCACTGAAAATATTTGGACATTGGTATTCCCGATTTGGATTGGGAAATGAATTCCTGAATGGTGCTTTGTCACTGAGAAGACAAGTGAACTTGGAATAGTTGTCACACAAGTTCCATTAATGCCCATATATCACTGACGTACTTAGGAAGCTTCCATGGAGTACCAAAAAGCCACTCACGTGAATGTAGGAAAAGGATGAAAATTGAATAAACCATGTTCCCCATTGGGAAATGACACTCATGGCTTCTTTAGAAAATATTTCCTCTGTATTCGATCAGTGTTCAATCACGTGGAAGGTGAATGCATCGTTGACTCTTCTAAAATGGTGAGAGCTATTTTTGAAACTGAGTTATCGGGTAATAATGAAAAACACTATTTGATGGCCCCATGACTCCTCTTGTTTCAAGTCCGAAAATAGCTTTCTTCTTGCTATTGCATAAGTCAGATACGATGTCATGTAGAAGCATCCAGTCATCTTAACTTCTATCAATTGTTTGTGAAGGGTATTACTGATGATGGTGGCCCAATCCACAAACTCTTTCTTGGCAAGGATGATATAGATAAACTGATACATCCATGGGTGGAAAATCCTAGCAGAGGGTAAACCAAAAACTGACTTAGAGAGTAATCATGTCCCCGATTTCTTCCACGAACTCAACGTGGTACAATTCTTTGGGAAGCCATATCAATTCGAGGCCTCTTGGTCACTAACTAGTTGTTATTAACCATCTTGCTCCATCTCAGGGGTTCTTCATCCCAAAATTCTTGTGCTGATTGGTGAGTGATATCCACATTCTCAAGAAAGTCAGGTATGCCGAGCAATTCCTCAATGTGCTCTGGTGTGATTAAGAGGAAAGGCTCACGATTATCTTTAAAAATTCCTCATCTCTCAGGATCATAATGCTCCGCACAAGTGATAACCAACTGGACACTACACCGAGACAGGAAATGTTGCTTGAGGTAGACCACTATGGTAAAGCCTATCCGAGAATATGGTTTTGCCTTCAGTTTTCACCCATTCACAAAATTGTTGCACATTGATGTGACCAGATTTGTATCAGTTATATTGTCGTATGCTGACTTAATGGAATTGGGAGGAATGATTCCTGGAATTCATACTTGAGTGTGGACTTATTTGATTTCTCCACTGGCTTCCTCGATCTTCCTGCGGATTTGTTAGATTTCTCGGCCATTATGAATTTCACAGAAGAATGACTCTGGGCATGCAAAACAATGCAAGTGGGGTCGGGTCTCAGTCTCTGAAACCCCATCAAATGCAAAAAAATATGACTTACTTTTTTTTATTATTATTATTATTATTTTAAAATAATAATAATAATAATAACCAATCCCGATTACAAAAAAATTTTTTTTTTGAACAAAAACACATATCGAGAGACTAAGTTTGAATTTTACAAATCGAAAAATTTTTATATATTATTTATTTTATAAATAAAAAATCACCATGATTTTATATTTCATTTGATTTTTATTTAATTTTTGAGAAAATTCTTCTCATATATGTGAAAATTTTCCTGATTTAAATAATATGTATTTGAGATTCATTCTTTTTGATCTTCTTCGATCGTGATGAAACTTGCTTGATGACTTTTTAATTTTTCAAGAATGAATTTGACTTTTGAAATTTTTTTCAAATTGATTTTATTGAATTTGAAATGAAATTATTTTTTTGCAAATATTTTGGAAAACTATTTTTTTTGATGCCTTATTTTTTCTTCTGCTTTGAACTTTTTTCTTCCCTTTTTTGAAAATGAGTGGAATTTTCTCCTAAAAACTTATCTTTTTTCCTTTAAAATTTATTTTGTTTGATTTTCAAACAATGCATGATTTTTCTTTTCTTTCTCTTTTTTTTTGAAACCTACTTAAAAACCTATTTCTTTCCCCAAATGCTATGGCAAATTTTCTTATTCTTTTTTTATTATTGAACTTTTTATTCTTACTAATGCGTTGAAAAATTTTGCTTTGAACTTTCTTTTTTTTTCTTCCTTCCCTTTGAAACGTGCTCTTCTTTCTCCTTGAAAGGTGTCTTTGAAATTAATTGATTTCCTTTCTTCTTTTTTTTTTCCTTGTTGATGTTATTCTTGATGTTTTCCTTTGAAAATTTTTCTTGTTCTTCAAAAATGCATGGAAATTACTATGAATTTTTCTTGGAAAGCATTTTTTCTTTGAATGCGTGGGATGGAATTTTTTTTCCTTGGTCTCAAATGTGAATCTCCTAATTTTCAATCTTTTTATTTGCTTTGGTTTCAAATGCTGTGGAGATTAACTTGGACTATGTCTTTTTATTCCTTTCCTTTTTTGCTTT
Organism: Taxus wallichiana var. yunnanensis; assembly: GCA_018340775.1. Taxonomy (NCBI): domain Eukaryota; kingdom Viridiplantae; phylum Streptophyta; class Pinopsida; order Cupressales; family Taxaceae; genus Taxus; species Taxus wallichiana. Next base: position 248,506,843 of record CM031234.1, on the reverse strand, counting down.
TATTTTTTCATGGTTGGATTTTTTTTATTTCTTTTCCTTTTTACAAAACTTTTTCAATTGAATTTTGGCTCTGATTTGCTTTCTCTCTTTGCTGAAAAATGGAGCCTCTCTTTGCCATTTCTTTTTTTGACTTTCCTCTTTTTCTTTTTGGAAATTGCATTTGAATTTTTTTTTTATGCATGCATTGTTTTTATTTTTTTTTTTTTTCATGTTTTTCTCTTCACAATGGCATTTCAGTTTGAGGATGTGATAAAATATTATTATGTTTCTTAGAAGAAGTGAGAAGCAATTTTAGAAAGCTTTATACGACTCTTTCCAACGAGTTCGATGGAGGAATTTATGAGGTTAAACCGACTTCCCCTCTTCCGGGTAGTGGAATTAATTGCCAGGGGAAATGGGGAAAGCAACGCCAATTGCCAATGGGAATGGCAAAGTGGGCTGGCAATCTCCATTCAATTTCCCCATGTGGGAAATCGGGAGATTTTTTGCCCATTTGCCAATTTATTAATTTGGCAATTGGGGGAAGAAATCCCACGAGTGGGGATTTAAAGCAATTTTGCCAGGAAAGGGGAAATCCGGGCCTGGGAAGCCAATTTGGCATTCCCGGCAATGGGAAGTGGAAGCTTATTTTTCCCGAAATTAAAAAAAACTTGTCAAATGAATTTTAATTAATATTTATTTAATTAAATACTCCAAAGTTATTAAAAATTAATTTTATCAAACAAAGAGTAATTAATTAATTAATTAATTAATTAATTTTAACGCGATTTAAGACTGGTGGGAGGAGTTCTCACCCGAAAAGGATGAAACGAAGACCAAAATGATCACAAAAATGAGACGGTCATGATGAGAGTGATAAACCACGCAAAGTAACACTTTTAAAAAATTTCAAAATTTCCATTTTATTTTTTTATTTTTTATTTTTTAAATTTTTGCAGTCAAAATTGGCTGATAATCAGTTGGCTCTAATTGGGGACAAGGACTTCATGGACGCAAACAATGAACCAGACCAAAATATTCATGAACATGATCTCAAAATGATGGGGCACAAAAATGGGGTGACACAAGAGAGGAGACCAAAAATGGGGAAAAGAAACAAACCAAAATCCTAATTACCTATGTACATACGGGGAACAACCCATTTTCAATTTTGATAGTGCTTGAGATATTGCCCACTGTAGGGAAAAGGAAAATGAGTTCCATTAGATACGCCAAGTAATAGGTGTTATCTCCACATAAATGTCTGATTTTGAAAGGGCCTAGCCACAATGAATCAAACTTCCCATGCTTTCCTTTTGGTTCACGTCTCTTGTCCCAGAGAAGAACCAAGTCATTGATTTGGAATTGCCTCTCTTTGGTTTTCCTATCAAACAACCTCTTTACCTTGGATTGATGTTCCTCGATCCTATTTTGCCACTTGACTTCTTTGTTCCTCAAGCTTGCTTAGGAACATGATCCTTTTATCTAATGCATTGGTGAAGCATTCATCATCAACTTCCTGGGCTAATTTTAATGTTGGTAACTCCAGTGTGATGGGAATTTGAGCATCGGTTCCATACAAAAGTTGAAATGGAGACATCCGATTGCCTTTTGGGAGTTATGCGGTCAGCCCACAATGCATCATATAACTTTTTGTGCCAAGTTCTTTGATTTTCTTCGACTAACTTCATGCACATAGTAATGATGTTTTTGTTACTGGATTTTGCTTGACCATTTCCCTGAGGGTAGTAATCTGATGAATGAGACAAAGATATCCCATACCCATAACAAAAACCTATCATCTCTGTAGAAGAAAAATTTGAGGCATTTTCCATCACGATCTTGTGTGGAATTCCATAACGAACCAATATATTTTCTTTGATGAAGTCACAAATTACCGTAGTAGATGTTTGTTTCATTGGTATAGCTTCTACCCACTTTGTAAAGTAGTTAGTTATGGTGAGCACGTGAGTATGACCAGCACTAGAATTAGGATTCAAAACCCCGATGAAATCTAAACCCCATTGTTGAAAGGGTTCTTCAATGACAACTGGCTTCAAAGGAAAAGCTGCCAACTTTGGTCTTCCAACAAATTGTTGACAAGCTTCACATTTTGTCACCCATTTCTGAGCATCGAAAAACATAGTGGGCTAGTAATAATGTGCTCACAAAATTTTATGAGCCATCATTGGGCCAGAGAAATGACCACCACAAGCATGATTGTGGAAAGCTTCCAACAATCTAGGTTGTTGCTCTTTATCAACACATCTGAGGAACATGTCATCAATTCCTTTCTTGAACAACGTGTTGTCCCAAATGATGTACCTGAAAGCTCTTAGTTTGATAGCTCATTTCTCCTTAGCTATCAGATTCTCTGGACACTCGCCATATGTGAGAAAGTAGGCAATATCAGAATACCATTCATCTGTGGTACTGACAAAAACTACCAGTGGTAAATTTTCTTCAACTGGTTCTTCTTCAGAGTTATCTCGTGGTTCATTCTCTGCGATGAGTTGGCAGAGTCCTCTTCCTCAAACCAACTTGGTAGGCTTGATATCCAAATCATATTCCTGGATCTTGGAGACCCAATTACCTCTTTTAGATCCTGGTTCCTGTTGTGTCAACATCGATTTAACTGTGGTGTCTGGAACTAAGACTTTGGTGTGAGAATTCAACACATAGTACCTGAAGTGTTTCAGGGCTCTCACCACCACGTACGCATGTCTCTCAAGAGGAGTGTAATTAAGTTCATGTTTCTTGAATCCATAACTCATGAATGCAATAGGAGATTCGATCCCTCTTGATTGTGTTGAGTCAAAATGGCGGAGATTGTGTGTGGTGAAGCATAACAATAAATTATGAAATCCTTTTTAAAATCGGGACACACCAATGTAGGAGCTTTTGCAATAGCACCCTTGATTTTCTCAAATGCCTCTCTACCTTCCTTTGACCATTTGAAGGATTCTTTTCCTTTCATCATATCAATGATTTCTTTAGTCAGCTCGGCAAAATCTGGCACAAACCTTCTCAAAAAGTTCACCTTCCCAAAGAAGGTGGACTCAGGCTTACTTGTAGGCAAGGAAAGATTCTTGATAGCTTGAACATGCTCAGGATCGATCTTAGTTCCTTCCTTAGAAACAATATGACCTAGGAGTTTTCCTTCGTAACTCCAAACACAACTTTTTTGGATTTAGAGAAATCTTATGAAGTCTGCATCTTTGCAATATTTTCTCTAAATCTCTTAGGTGATCTTCTCGCTTCTTTGAGAACACTTGTCAAGTCATCTAGGTATATCACGATGATCTTGTCTTTATAATCTATGAATGCCATATCCATAGCCCTTTGAAAAGTAGCGCCAACATTAATCAAACCAAAAGGCATTCTTCTATACGTGAACGTACCCCAGGGGTGGTGAACGTGGTTTTATGTTGATCTTCTCTAGCCACTTCAATCTGATTATAGCCAGAGAAACCATCTAGCATAGATAGCATTTTCGATCTAGTTACTATCCTGCAGAATATGGTCCATGACTGGAAGTGGGTAGTTATCCTTCAAGGAAGCTTGATTAAGATTGGAAATCCACGCAAATCCTAATTTCTCCATTTTTCTTGTGAACCGGTACAATATTAGCTATCCAAGTCGAATGTCGAATAGGAAACACTATTCGTGCATCTAACATCTTTTGAACTTCATGAAATATTGTCCCTGCAATCTTGGGATTATATTGTCTTTGCTTTTTCCTGAATGGAACTGCACTCAAGCTTCAAGGGTATGGCATGCTCCATTTCCCTGGGTTGGAAAGACTTCAAGTCTTCATATGAGTAAGCCAAAACGTCAGAATATTTGGTAAGGAGGCTTATGAATTTCTTGCGCTCCTCAGGTGAGCAACACTTACCGATATTGACCAGTGAGGTTTATCCTTGGTACCGATGTTAACTTGCTCATAGTCAGTAGAATTCGTAGGTCCTGCCTGCTCTTTCTCTTTGATAAACCTGTCATGTTTGTCAAAAATTTCTTCAAGTGAAACCAATCCTTTGGGAATTTTATTTCCTTTGAGTTGGATGATGCCATCACCAGGATCTTCATTCTCAACTCCTTCCTGAATGGGTGAGGTAGTTGATTCACGAAACACATAATCACTTCCTTCAAAGTACAATTGTTCAAAATTATCCCTCTTTTCCAAGAAGGCAATAATTTGTTGATCATCATTAAATACTTGCCAATTTTCTGCATTGTCAAGAACACTTGGCCTAAAAACCATTTCAATGGTGTATTTGACTTGATCAAACTCTGAATGAGGAATCATTAATGAAGTTGAGACTGCTAGAGAATCTACTTTGTCATTCTTTTCATGAGGGACAAATTTTATGGAAAAAGCATCGAAAGCTTCTATCGCATCCCACACTTTATTTTTGTAGTGTCTCAAATGATCATTCTTTACTTGGAACTGATTTCTTACTTGTTTCACGATCAATTCCACATCTCCAAAGACTTCCAAATTTTTGATCCCTTTCTCCTCTGCAACTTGAAGGCCAAGGATTAATGCCTCGTATTCTGCAAAGTGTTGTTAGTATTTGAAAATTCAAGTTTGTAGGAAAAAGGAAATATTTTACCATTTGGAGATATGAGCACCACTCCTGCACACCAGAACCCATGAACAACAACTTCCATCGAACTCAAGAGTCCATATCTCATTGGGATCTTGACAAGTGACCTCAGGGGCATGAAATTCTGCAATCATCATATAATTACCCATACTTGAGCCTTGGAAAAGATCCTGTGCATGAGGATCATCGGTTTTTGTCACTGTGAATTTTTCCTGAGTTTCTGGCATAAGCTTCTTCATTTCTCCATTGATAGGGATCATGGCGTGAGACCAATCCATTTGAATCTCACCACCCAAATCTCTACAAAATTTCCTGCTCAACAACATTCCATATGAGGTGGGAATATCAACAACTAAAATAGTTACCTTAACTCACTTTTGAGGGAATTGGGCTAAAACCATTTGGGTGTCTTTAATCTACCCGATCAGAGGAACTTGCTTGGTTTCCATGGAGTAACATGATCCGAATGTTCTTGTACAAGTCAAACCAAGAGCATGTGCTACTTTTTCCAAAGCATCACATTATCCGAGGCTCCAGAGTCTATAATGCAATTACTTAATTTGCATCCGTTGATCAGAAAGGACACAAAGAAAGGTTCAATCTTTTCATTTGAAGGTGTAGTGGCCGCCACAATATTTTGAGTTTTCCCATCTTTGGGAGTTTTCATAATCCTTTGGAGGAATGAACAATAGAGTCACCTTTGATAAACTAGACCAATTTCTCGAGTTGATCCTTATTGGACTTCAAGTACTTCTACTTGTGACATGGAAATTTTTGTTTTATTGATATGATCAATGATATCAAATTTGGGAAAAGTAACCATACTTGATGTCTCAGATACTAGTTCTTTCAAACTTGATGATGGCACACTTTTGACCTTTGCTTGGGCTTGGTTGATATGGATGTGGAAGAAGAAACTTTCTTCGTAGTTGATTTATCAATTGATTGATCTAACAAAGGCCCTCCTTTCTTTAAGATAGTTTTGACCTTTGAAACCTCAATCACCTTGGACTCTTTAGGAGTCTCATTTGTCTTGGATTCTTTGGAAGTTTCCTTAGTCTTAGATTCTTTTTGAAGTTCCTTGGAAACCTCTTTATCTCCCACCTTAGTGGTATCCTGCTCCTTTTTCTGAGAGCGTGTGAAGACAATGAAGGATTGACTATTCATATCTTCTATAATTTCTTCGTATTCATCTTCTTTCTTCGAATGGTACTCAAAGAAATGATTATTACTTTCTCCCTCAGGATCTTCAACTTCAGGTTCAGATGTTCTAGAATCGGCTCTTCCTCATCAACCTCGACGACTTCAACTTCATCATCACTTTCTTCAATGACATCACATTTTGAGTTAGTTACTGGGAGCTTGCTTCAATAGCAAGCCTCATCGGAGCACCTGCAATCCTGGCTTTGTTGGGAACGTATCCTTTTCTTGGGATGTCTTTGTAAGGAGCAGGTTTACTACTTTGAGCAACTTGCTTTTTTTTAAAGCCAAGCACATCATTAGCCAACTTAGTGAGTATAGCTTCTGAAGCATTGGGGGTTTCTTGACTCTTTCCTTTGAGGGAATTTTTCTTGAATTTTCCTACCATGATTAAGTCATCTTCAATTTCTATGGCCAAGGATTGAGCAAGTTCCAAAGTAGCCACTCTAGCCCTTCTCAGCTGATAGCACACTTTTGGTTGTTGTGTGTTAATAAAGAAACATTTTTGTCCATCAAGGTTTGGATGAATCCCATGGGAACTTTGTTCACCATTTTGTTGAATTTAGCCATGAAATTCCTCATGGGTTCTATTGGCTCTTTCTTCACCTGAGATAGTTGGGCAAGAAGAGCATGTTCATCTTCTGCCATCTTGAATCGATTTTCAAACTTAGTTTTCATATCATTCCAATTTGTGATACATCCATTGGGTAGATGATGAAACCAATCTGCAACAACATCATGCAATGTTTGATGAAGAGGTGAATAACAACATCTTCATATTCTACCGAAAAAAAACACATGCAACAAAGAAAGTAGAAATGTGGTCATCTGGTGATGTCTTCCCATCTCCATCAAACTTGGGAAGAATCTTCCTCGATCCTCTTGGGAGGTCATGTCGAGCTGGTAAGGCCAATGGGCCTATGGCATTTCCCCATGGTACGTTGACTGCCATTTTGGGAAAGGTGGTATGTGAAGGTAAAACAACGTGAGCAAGGACAAGTGCTTGACTGGTAGTGATTCCTTCCTTGCTTGCTCTTTCAGGACTTGATGCAAGGCTTGCAGATCTACGAGGTGTGTTCTTCTTTGGAGGAGATAACTTGAAACCAAACTTTCCTTGAAAGTCAAAAATGGGATCAGATCGACCTTTAGCTTTTTCTCCTCGCGTAAACCTCTTTCCTTCCAGTTTGAAATCTTTATTGTGAAGGGATCACTAGCATGTTCTGATCAGCTCTAGCCTTTTCTCTTCACTCTCTTTCTTGAGCTATTTGCACCTGAATAGCTCTAAAATCTCATGGCTTTCTCTTCTTCGTTATCTAGTACTGATGTGGTGAGATGAAAATGATAGTTATTCGTGTGCTTTTCCCAAATAGCTTGCCTCAAATATGATGATATATCTTCTTGATTATCTACAAAAACAAGATTTGGTTGCAAGATAGGTGGGTTACCTATAATAGTCATACAACTTATTACCTTGGTGGAAGAGGACCGCATCGGTGAACAATGATCAACACGTGTCCAGGAGGTCTTCTGGCCACAAGTGTGGGTGCTCTTCTTCTAAGGTCTTCAATGTAGATTTCTCTATCAATGGCTCTATCAACAACCAAAAATTGCTGCAAGCTTTCATGGTTTTCCCAAGCTACTATTTGAAGGTTGGCAACAATGTCTCCTTGAAAATATTCATCGGGCACAAGGTTCGGTTGAAGAACTGGAGCTTGTGCAGAGGGGATAGTCATAAAGATTTAACCAAGCCTTTGGTTAACGATTTCTGAATCCCCAAAGAGAGTCACCAAAAATTGTTAGCATATGGATTTGCACATGCATGCAAATGACATGCAACAAAGTGTGGGAATGAAGTCCCTCCTCAATGAAGGTGAGGCTGCCTTTATTGAAAACCAAAACTGTATTTACATCTGTACATTCAAAATTGTATGTGGGGGTGTTTTGGAACATCAATGGAAAGAAAAGTGAATGAGGGAGATGGAATGGAATGAAGGAAAGGAATGGAAAGGAATGAATAAAAGGAACATGCAAGAGTTAGGTAAAACAGAGCCTAATATTACATGAAGAGGAAAGATGAATAACTAACACAAATAAAATGGAGTTTGAGTTAGCTAAACAAGAATATGTAAAAGGGAACACACGTGAGCAAGTAGATAATCAAGAGCTTGATCACTGTGAACTAGAACAACAGATTAATAACGTTGACAATAAGATCAAAGACAATATTTGCATGCAAGATTCAAACACTAACATCTAATGAACATAAGAACATCAAATGCTATAAGAGACAATGAATGGGACACAAAGTTCATATTTCATTAACTCCAAAATGTTTTCTCAAAAGAACACAAAGTTTCTTTCTTTGAAGTAAAGCTTGCATACAAAAGTATTTTCTTCTCCTCTCTCAAAGTCACCCTTTACAAATGAGCCCCTCACTTCCTTTTATAACCCAAAAGTTGGTTACAAAGTAGTTAGGGTTTAACATGATCATTAAATAAGGCACTTAAGTGACCTTTGACTTTTTCTAACCAACTTTATTAAAGACAACAAAAATAGAAATCACTTAAGTTATCCATAGTTTCTCGAAAACAAATAACAACATCCTTTTCTTAAAAATCCACTTTTTAAAATATACAATAATAACCAGTGCCTTATCCATTGAAATGGGGTCCGCCTATCTCAAGCGTATGAGAAATGGACTCTCCCACTTCGTTAGATACCAAGAAAATTATCCCCCGAACCGCCGGTGAAATTAGGATCTGCCGCTTTTTCCTAGTTGAAAGGATCTAAACCTTCCCAAAGTTTCAAACATTTTTTCTTCTTTTGGAGGTTCATTTGGTCAAAGAATAGCCTCACAAAATACCTGCAATTCAAGAATCCTACTTGGCATATCATTTAAATTAATAATCTTTGATTGAGCATTCTCAAATAAGTTCTTTAATTTGATGCACCGCTCCATTGAAACTGATGAGAAATTGTTGGTGGGAGTGTACATGTCCTTAAACAATTGTGAAAATTGCTCTTCCACCTATTCCGATGAACACCTTTGATTATGCTCATTTACGAGGTTGTAAGGAATCTCAACTATGAATTCTTGAATCAAGGTGAGTGAAGTGAAGGATTCATTGCATATGCTCTCATAATGGATCATAGAATCCTCGAGAAGTGTCTTCCTTGATTTGAGATGCAGACACCAAAGAAAACGTGTCCCTCGATGTTCAAATTCGAGAATTCCTTCAATGGCTAAAACTGAGGATTCCATACTTGTCATCTCCTACAAATTGGGCAATATCTCATCCAAATTTGATATATTAGAAACAAAAGTTTCTTTGAAAGAAAGAATTGGATCAAGATACGCACTGACATCTTCATGAAGCTTAACCGCATGGTTGATGATCATCCTTCGCCTAAAATGAGAATCTCTGAAAGCCAAGTTTTAGTGACATGGCCTAATGTGTTTATTTCTTTTGAAAAATTGAGAGTTTCTTCATCAGGGGCAGCCACTGCATCAGGTATTGGGAAAGTGGATGATATGGGATTTATCAAATGTTGAACATATTCCACCAATTGATTCTTTTTGGCCTTGAGCTGAGAGTTCTGAGACTTATATTTCTCAAGTCTCTTTAGCACGATATCAATTGAATCTCGAGCCATCGCCATGTCACTTTCTAATGTAGACCTCCCAAGTCCAAGTCTGGAAACTTCATAATCAAGCAGGTGTCATGGCATCACGCTCCTTATCAACTTGTGGGATGGCGAGATCTGCAAATCTATTTCCGTCATTATCCACCATTATTCGAGAAAGCACCTTAGGCTTCTTTGGAATGACATCATTTGAAAGTTTGAAAAGGGCATCAAAATCAATGTCAATTGCCTTGACAACCCTCTTCCTTTTCTTAACCTCAGAATCAACCCAGGAAGGAGTATCATGCACTATTTCCGCATACAAAATCCTAGAGCTCAAATCAATATTCTCATTGTTCTCGACATCATGAGATCCTGCAAGAATCCTATCTACGACCTCGATTTGAGGAGAAACAACCTCAATATCCACCTCCTGATTATTCGGGAGATTTTGGGAAATCCCTTCATGAACTACATGCTCCAAGTGTTTGATATTTGGACTACCTACACTTGAGTGGATGCTTGTTCAAAGCATGGCTGAGGATCATTTTCCATGAGCTTCTGAGCACTATTAACAATGTGTGGGTAAGAATCTCTACTCGAGGTAGAAAATCCTGATACACGCTCTCTTCCTTCTTCGGGGTTAGGATCTTTAGATTTTTCTCCTCGTGACACGTTACTTGGTGAAGTGGATTTTGGCAACCACTCCTTTCTTGCTTGTTGTGTATGATTGGATGGTATAGAGGTTGATCGAGAAGAGGCTTTGGTTGAATGAAGGCCTCTCGATGTTGGAAATTTTTGTGATCCTGAAGCATGATCTTGAATTGATTATAACTTGGCAAGTTCTCTGTCATACCAAGATATGCTTCTTTCAAGAATCGGTTGATTCTTGCTATCAAGAGAAAATTCATCTCTTTTGGTCCAGTCAATTCGAGGCAATGGGGTAAAAGCAATTGCATCATATGAGGGATCAATGACATCTTCATCATCATTTATGAATGAATCGGGAGGGTTCTTGATGTGGAAGGCCTTGATCTGAGCAAGTGTTAGGTGAGAAAACTCTCATCTTCTTACTTCATGTTCGTCCGAACAGGCAGCCCAAAAATCTTCCATGGTAGGGTTATGTTGATACTTTGCTCCAAGAATCTTCTGCATATATCCATTGATATCAAACTGGGCTCTCTTCACATATGGATGGATTGTGATGAGAGTGAACTCTTTTTCCATGAGTTGTGCACTAAAAATATTTGGACATTGGTATTCCCCGATTTGGATTGGGAAATGAATTCCTGAATGGTGCTTGTCACTGAGAAGACAATGAACTTGGAATAGTTGTCACGCAAGTTCCATTAATGCCCATCTGTCACTGACGTACTTAGGAAGCTTCCATGGAGTACCAAGCAAAGCCACTCACGCGAATGTAGGAAAAGGATGAAAATTGAATAAACCATGTTCCCCATTGGGAAATGACACTCATGGCTTCTTTAGAAAATCTTTCTCTCGTATTCGATTCAGTTTCGAATCACGGAAGGTGAATGCATCATTGACTCTTCTAAAATGGTGAGAGCTATTTTTGAAACCGAGTCAGGGTAATAATGAAAAACACTATTTGACGGCCCCATGACTCCTCTGTTTCAAGTCCCGAAAATAGCTTTCTTTTCTATCGCATAAGTCAGATACGATGTCATGTAGAAGCATCCAATCATCTTAACTTCTATCAATTGTTTGTGAAGGGTATTATTGATGATGGTGGCCCAATCCACAAACTCTTTCTTGGCAAGGATGATACAGATAAACTGATACATCCATGGGTGGAAAATCCTAGCAGAGGGTAAACCAAAAACTCGACTTAGGAGAGTAATCATGTCCCCGATTTCTTCCACGAACTCAATGCGGTACAGTTCTTTGGGAAGCCATCAATTCGAGGCCTCTTGGTCACTAACCAGTTGTTATTAACCATCTTGCTCCATCTCAGGGGTTCTTCATCCCAAAATTCTTATGCTGACTGAGTGAGTGATATCCACATTCTCAAGAAAGTAGGTATGCCGAGCAATTCCTCAATGTGCTCTAGTGTGATTAAGAGGAAAGGCTCACGATTATCTTTAAAAATTCCTCATCTCTCAAGATCATAGTGCTCAACACAAGTGATAACCAACTCTGGACACTGCACCGAGACAGGAAATGTTGTTGCTTGAGGTAGACCACTATGGTAAAGCCTATCCGAGAATATGGTTTTGCCTTCAGTTTTCACCCGTTCACAGAATTGTTGCACATTGATGTGACCCAGATTTGTATCAGTTATATTGTCGTATGCTGATTTGATAGAACTGGGAGGAATGATTCCTTGGAATTCATACTTGAGTGCGGACTTATTCGATTTCTCCACTGGCTTCCTCGATCTTCCTGTAGATTTGTTAGATTTTTCGGCCATTATGAATTTCACAAAAGAATGACTGGGCACGCAAAACAACGCAAGCAGGGTCGGGTCTCAGTCTCCAAAACCCCGTCAATGCAAGAAAAATATGACTCATTTTTATTATTATTATTATTATTATTATTAAAATAATAATAATAATAATAATAACTAATCTAGTTAAACAAAAAAATGCGAACACAACAAAATATCGAGACTAAGCTCGAGTTCCAAATAGACAAATATATATATATATATATATATATATATACATAATTTAATATCGATTTTTAATTTATATAAATAATTTATTTATTTATTTTGAAATTTAACTGATTTTTCAATTTTTATTTGAGATTCATTTTCTTCCCTTGAAATTCTTTCTGATCGATGGTAAGCTTTTATATTGCATGATTAACTTTGTGAATTCATGGATTTTTTTAACTACTTAAAACCAATGGATGAATTTGCAATTACCTAAGAATGAATGCATGAAATTTTTTTAAGACCACGTGGGCTTATGAATTTTTTTTTTTTTTGCTTTTTTTTTTGACTGGAAAATGATTTTTTATCCATTTCAATGCGTGAAACTTTATGTATGCCCAAGCTTTGAAACAAGTTCCTGGAATTTCCTTCTTTGCAACATGGGCTTTCTTGAAATTTGTATTGTTTTCATTCAAACAATGCATGGTTTTTCTTTCCTTGCATGATGTTTTCTTTCTTTACTTTTTGAAATCCCCCCTCTCTCTTCAATGCGTGGGAATGATCCTTATTCTTTTTTTTTATTACTTTGGACTATCCTTACTCCATGCGTTGAAATTTTGAAGCTTTCAAAACTTGCGTGGAAACTTTGCAACGTGCTCTTATTCCTCCAAGGTGTGTATTAACTTTAATTCTCTTTTCTTTTTTTTTTTTTCCTTTCTTTTGTTGTCTTTATTTTTTTTTTTGACTTTTCCTTCAACTCTTTTGAAATTTTTTTTGAATGTGTAGCCTTCTTTAATGAATGCGTTTTTGACTGATCTCTGACTTTAAAATATTTTATTTTCTTTGCCTATTGTGGACTTTAGAAAATTAGCTTTTTGGTCTTCAAACTATTCCTTCCTATTACCTAGCTACACATGGAGTCTTTTTTTTTTTTTTTTATTTCATATTTACTTTCAAAATGTTGAAATTTTCCTTTTTTTCCCTTGCAATGCACAAAATTAATTCTTTTTTTGATCTCTTCTCCAATGTAATTTGGACTTTCTTAAACTGCTATTTCTCCTTTTTTTGAAATTTTTTCAAATATTTGCATGCATTGGATTTTTTTTTTTTGTTTTGGGACTATTTTCCTTACTCCTTCACAATGGCATTCGCAGTTTTGTGGAATGTGATAAAATATTATTATGTTCCTTAGAAGAAGTGAGAAGCAATTTTAGAAAGCTTCATACGACTCTTTCCAATGAGTTTCGATGGAGGAATTTATGAGGGTTAAACCGACTTCCCCTCTTCCCGGGTAGTGGAATTAATTGCTGGGGAAATGGGGAAAGCAATGCCAATTGCCAATGGGAATGGCAAAGTGGGCTAGCAATCTCCATTCAATTTCCCCATGTGGGAAATCGGGAGATTTTTTTGCCCATTTTCCAATTTATTAATTTGGAAATTGGGAAAAGAAATCCCACAAGTGGGAATTTAAAACAATTTTGCCAGGAAAGGGGAAATCTGGGCCCGGGAAGCCAATTTGGCATTCCCGCAATGGGAAGCGGAAGCTTATTTTTCCCCAGCAATTAAAATAAAACTTGTCGAATGAATTTTAATTAATATTTATTTAATTAAATACTCCAAATTATTAAAAATTAATTTTATCAAACAAAGAGTAATTAATTAATTAAATATTAATTAATTAATATTTAACGTAGTTTGATGACTTGGCGGGAGGAGTTCTCACCCGAAAAGGACGAAACGAAGACCGAAACGATCACAAAAATGAGACGGTCATGATGAGAGTGATAAACCATACAAAGTAACACTTTTGAACTCACAAATGGTGATTTTCATGCCTTGGATTTGTAGGTAAGAAATTGAAGATTGATTAATGAAAGTGTGGTTTACCTCCTTCCTTTGAATACATAGTGTTTGATGTGAATACTTTTTCCTCTCCCCTTTTTCAGGTTTCTTTTATCTCGCTTACATTTGAACTTTGTGTGTTCCATGATTCCAACCTTTTGTTTTTACATCTACGTCGGCTAGATTTGGGAATTTCCACATTCTTTTGGTGTTATCTCCTCCCCTTGGCATATGATTTACCTTTATTGCATCTCTCTCTCTCTCTTTGTTCCCTTGGAATTGTTAGTGTATGTTTAGCTATAGAATTAGTTATAACATTAGAAGTAGGTTGGGTTATGAATATTTTCCAAATCCGCGTAATGAGGAAGCCAACCTTCTCCAAATGTATATCTCAATATTTAATTCCCACACTTTGAGAGTTCACATGTTTCCTTAAAAATCTTGAATCCTCATTGATTCAGTAAGGTGTAATTTTTGTGCTCCAACAGATTTGGCATGCCCAAAGTGGGACCACTTGATAAAGACTAAATCTTATTATCACTAATTTTTAGTGTGTGACTCATTGATTTATTCCTTTTTAGGTAATGTTTCAACATATCTAGTCACTCAAAATTTAAATCTCTGGTCAAGTAGCTGTTTCCTCCTTTTCACAAGAAGAATACAAACAATAAAAAGTGCAAAAAGTGAATCTTTTGAGTATTTGTAGTTGTCACCTAGAAGAAGAAGAGGCAAAATAGTTCAAAGATCACCATCTCCTCCAAACAGGACTCTTTCTACTCCTCCTTCTGGTAGGCCTTTCTTGTTATCCTCTAGGGTTTTAAGACCTATTCCATTCATGACACAACAAAGAAATTTTCCTTTTTTCAGTTTTAATGGTGGTAGTCCTTTAATACTTAATTCCCAACATGATATACCAGTTTCTTCTCTTAAAAGTATTCCCTCCTTCACTGGTGAAAATTCTACCACTCCAGTTGATCATATTCAAGATATTGCTAATGTGTGTTCAACTTCATTAAAAGGTAAAACACTTCAATGGTATAGAATTTTAAGACTGCTTCCATTCACAACTGGGATGAACTTGGTACAAATCTTTGCTAACAATTTGAGGAGAAAGTAGATAGCATATATTTATTAGAGAAACTCACAACAATCAAGTGAGCTCCAAATAAGCTCATGGTTTATTTCAATTTTAGATTCCAATGAACATAGGAAAAAATTCCAATACTATTAAGACCAACTCCATAAATCGTATTCTTATAATTTATTAGATCTCTAAATTATGATATAGTTATAATGATTCAATCTATGGGTGTTTTCCAGTTACCAAATGCTTATGCAATAGCCATTAGGGCTGAAAATTATCTTATTCAAGAAAGAAAGTTAGCCCCTAGATTGCCTATGCCCATTTTTTCCGAATTACGTTCTTGATTTACAATCCGATGTTACTCCCATCCCTCAACCACCTACTTCATCTCATACTTCCACATCTGGTTCCTCTATCAAACAAGAATAAATTGAAAGTATTAGTGTCCAACTTAAAAATCTAACAAATGAGATTGTATTTCTTTAGAGACATCAAATTAAAGCTTCTAAAACTTATCCTAACCCTCCTTGGGGTTATCTACAATAAGGATTTTAGTATCCTAATCAAATATTTTCATAGAATTATCCTCCAAGAAAACCGTTGAATGTATATCCGCAACCCCCGCCTGCTCCTAATTTAAGAAAAGGAATTGTTCCAGTTCAAAATAAAATTATAGAAGGATTTAAATGGTGATATCCACTTGATCAACCCCATAATCAGTATAAATTTGAGGTTAGAATGAAATATTTACATGAAAAAACTATTATGGTTTAAACTCCATCCTAATTGCAAGAAAATATCACTACTCCTTAGAAAAGCAATACAAAGGAGGTTCAAGAGTTTTCTCCGAACCCAAATTCATGCTCTTGAAATTGAGGAATTTTGTGCTACTAATCAAGCCACAGGTAACTCAAATAGGCTATAACTTCATGGGGTAGATCATACAAGATCTAAAAAGTGGAAGATAGATTTGAGATCTCCTCCTCCTATTACCCCATTTCCATGTGAGATTTCCCATCATTCCATAGAATTGAGCGGAAACTCAACTTCATCGAATTTTTTTAAAGGTCACTTAGTAGTCGTAGAATGAATAAATTCTGTGGGACACATAAAACCTGTGTAACATTGCAAAACCGAGAAATATTCCAAACCCGCCAATCAAAGAGTCTTTGCAAGTAGAAAAAAGAAACAAAGAGTGTATCGTGCCATCATTACAAAATCTATAGGTATTCCTCTCAACATTATGGAACAAATGAAGAAGAAAAATCTCAATGTCATGATGTGGGATGCCTTGCCTATCCCATTACAAAGGGATCACTGTTACAAAAAGTATTAAAAAATTCCATATCTAGAACCCGCCATGTATAAATTAGATGTCATGGCTAACACATGTCAGTCAAAAGGATGAACATGGAAGTTAAGTGGCTAATCCCCCTCCTTTCTACATGATCCATAGGGATCTAAAAGAACGCTACTTCATCAAAACAACTAGTACCAAAAGGAACAGTTAGAAAAATGTAGAGTAGTGAAAGTTATAAAACCACCCCCTCGTGCGAGACATGTGGTTGCATAATCACCCTAATGGTTGAAAAATAAAAGAGCCATGAACAATCATAGATTTTGAGCATCCGAACTATGTCTCTTCCTCTGTATGACCCTTCTCATTCTCCAATGCATAGGAGGACATGAGAAGCAACTATAAATACATGGAGAGCAAGTGGAGTTGGATATCGATTCATGGGAGAAGTGAGAAAGAAGTATTTAGTGCTGGAATTGGATTGTAGGAGCAAGGAGTGTGTGAGAACAAAACAAGCAAGTACAGAAGGGAAGTGTTGACATTGTTGATTTCCCTTCAGCTTATTGTAATATGTATCTTATTATTATTTAAATTGGCTAATACATAAGTGGGAAGAAAGAGAAATTTCCCTTCCCGACTGGTTTTC
Source organism: Taxus wallichiana var. yunnanensis (assembly GCA_018340775.1). NCBI lineage: Eukaryota > Viridiplantae > Streptophyta > Pinopsida > Cupressales > Taxaceae > Taxus > Taxus wallichiana. The sequence continues at coordinate 248,489,947 of CM031234.1, read as the reverse complement.
CCTCAAATTGGGGTTTCTAGGATAAAAATTTGTGTATTGCATTGGTTTGAGTTCTTTCTCTTTCACTGCAAATAATTCTAAGTACCAAATAATCAGTCACTAACTTCATAATCTATCATTTTCAATAATTAGAAGTAGAACAACAAATTTTTGTGTTGTTTTGTAAATTTCCAAAGTTTGATGTTTACAGATCACTACATGTCTTTCATAATTGGAAAGCATCTTATTCATAATTGCATGATATATCCAGGTGCTAGTACTTTATTCATGCCAAAGAAAATAGTAGAAATTTCGAGAATTGAATACAATCCAATTTCCTAAGGTGTTCTACACTTAATGGATCAACAATGCAATTTTTGGGCATAGTAAAAGATTTGGAATTAACTTTTCATGTTTTTCCAAGTCTAACCATAATGCAAGACATTTATTTGATTGACTTGCCCCCTCTATTTGTCCTTTTCCTCTCAAGATATTTTATAGCCAAGATGGGTGGATATCTTTCTTTAGATTGGTCTCATATGTTTCTTAGGACGAGGTATGGAACTAGGTTTACAATTAAGTTTGAACCCATTTCAACTTATCATGTGGAAGTTTATGATCCTAGTCCTATTAATGCTAATTGTATGATCCAAGAAGAAATAAACAGTGATCTTGAATTGGTGACACATTGCATTTGTCAACTTCAATTCAAAATATTATGTTATATTAATGGGAAAAAGAGCACTATGAATTTGACCCTTACCAAACAACTATGAAAACTGGTTTGGGTACTTATTATATCCATGAATATAATGACAATATCTCTATGTTACAAAAGGAAGAAGACAATGATGCTTATAGTCTATGGAAGTTATACTTTGATGATTCAAGAAGCATAAATAGAGCTCAGGCGGGTGTAGTTCTTATTTCTCTTATGGGTAAAAAAAAATTCTTTTCTCACAGACTACAACTTTCATGCTCCAACTGATGAGCCTTCATAATTCCCACTCTAAACCCCATTTTTGTATCATCACTTTGTATTAAAATAATATTAGAATTGTTGTAAATAATACTCTTATATACTTAAAGAGATTTTTGTGCATAAATATTGTTCATTTTCATATTTCATATGCTTCTTTAGATGGGTTGATATAGATTAATTTTTACACTAACAAGTGTGAATGAAAGACCTTTTATAATCCTAGCACAGGACTCACATAAAGCTTAGTGTAGGAATCATATAAAGATTTGTGTAGGATTCCCATAAATCCCGATGAAAGACTCTCAATGAAGCGCAATACTTGCATTATGAAGCATGTGACTCACATTATGAATTGTAGAACTCACATTTATGGAGTGCATGAATCACACAACACAACAATGAACTTATCCATTTAGCATATGAGTTGCATAATTCAAGGAGCACCTAATTTGTATTAGCATCTAGTCAACACGTGACTTGTAAAATTAGTGGGATGCTTGATTAGCATCAGTTCAATTGGAAACTCAGATTATGTGGTTGGTAATTGTCCTTGTAAAAAATCCCTTTCAAACAAAGAGTAAATTGGAAGCCACTACTATGTGAAGAATGCAAGTACTTGAGTTGTTTCAACTCTATTTATCTCCAAGGTATCATCTCAGCATTGTTAACAAGGATTCCACTTGTATTTAAAAGGATAAATATTATTAATAAGCTACATGCAATCATTACTTCGACCATGTGACTATCATTCATGATGTTTTTCTCATTTAGATCTATTAGTTAATTGTTTAGAAAAAATTGGTAATATTGTTAAAATAAAAAAGTCCTCTAGAAGAGGAACTTGACTTCTCTTAATATTAAAGGCACATGTATTAGGATTATAATAAAGTTATCATTTATTTAAAACAAGGAGGATTATATCAAAATATTACTTGATAAATAAAATGACTTGATTCTAAATTAAATTTTGTTTTTGTAACTAAAACATTGTAACTGGATCATAGGGAAGGAGCAAGGGCCACTACTCCCCAATGTGAATCAAATTATTAGATGTTTGTTTAAATTTCGATTATTTAGCAGTTGATTACTTTCAGGAATTACAACATTTACAACATTTAAGATTGTCAAAGTTGTTTCAATATGCTTTAAGTATTTTAATTCATAGATTTAGGAATCTCTATTTATTTCATCAAGATTTGATCAGATAGAACAAGTTCTTACAATATTAGTGATTAAATATTTTAATTAATTTAAATACATGCTAAATGCAATTTTAAGAATGTTTTGTTACAAATAGCCTTAGACACCGCCTTTGTATTAACAATTATTGAAGGATTAAAGTATGAGTATCAATGACACTCATCACTTTTGGCACAATTATTAGGAATTATAAAGGTGTAATCAAATATCAAGGTACTAACTTGTGTGCTTTCGATAACCCAAAGAAGTTTCTATTTCTAATTTCTTTTTCCATACTCTTTGTTTCGAATATAAATGTTCTTGTATTTTCCATGCTTTCGGACTATGTGGAACACGGTAATCAACTAAGCACTTATAGTTGGGAAATTTTTATTAAACATGATAGGATTTTATGTTTATACCTAGAGATCATAGAGGTAGGTTTGTAAGAGTAAACTTGAATAACCCCCCTCAAAATTTACCTGTGGGACCACTTGATCAACAAGGAAGGATGGTGGATGGAGTGGAAAATCCTAATGGGGAAAACAATGGTAATCCACCATTGGGAAGGACATTCACTTATCCCATACAATTGGATCCCAATGACCAAACACCTATGAAGAATATATCCCCCTTAATTTTACCAACTTTCAGGGGACTAGTCTCGGAAGATCCTAATCAATTTTTGTTTGAATTCAAAGTGTTATGCCAAACCTATGATTATACCTCTGACACTCAGAAGATGAAGTTGTTTCCTTCAACCTTAAAAGATACAACCATGAGATGGTTCATGGGCCTAACCCCCAACTCTATCCATACATGGGAAGATATGGAAATAATCTTCTTGGACAAGTACCAAGATTATTGTAGGGTTAGGGACCATAGGGAAGAACTTTTTAGGATACAACAAGAGGATGAGAGTGTAGAAGACTATCTAGATCAATTCCTTTTCCTTCACAAGAGGTGTGGTACAGGTCTTGACATTACCCTTTTGAAAACAATATTTCTTAAAGGATTGGATGAAGACACTCAAAAGGATTTCAATTTAATGGGAAAAAGAGATATGAACAAACTAGATTTTGCGAGACATCATTGATCTTTGTAGAAATTATTCTGAACTCACCAAAATATTTACAAACATAAAGGAAATATTTTCAATGGAGACATATCTAAACTAAGATAAGAAATTACAAACTTAAGAACAGATCTCTTAGTTCAAATCAACACAATGGTGGATAGGGAAAAATCCAAGAACACAGATCCATTGTTCATATATTGTCCAAGATCCATGTATAAGCACTAGCTTAAGGATTGTCTGTTAGCTAAAAAAATATTTACCTTGTCTATAATTTGAAACATGTAATTGACCAATGTGGATTGTTACCCTTGTTAAAAATTCATTTAAAATAGAATACACAAAGTGAGCTTGAGGTTAACTACGTAGCTCAAAAGTAAGGAGACAATTTTGTTTTAAATCAAAACCAACATTATTCCCCAAAACCCAATGGTTTCCAAATCAATGGAACACACCATGGTCATATCCTCAACCTTGGACTCAAAAAGTTCCATAAGAATGGGGTCCTCAGTGGAATGCATAACCAATGTATTATCAAAAACCATGGACTCCAAACCCAAACATCTCACCATCATTCCAATAATTCAACCCACAATTATAGTAGCATCGGAATGTGTCTCAAGGATCTGGTCAATAATTTAATAACCCAAGAAGACCTCGGGGGAAATAAAAATTGTTAATTGGACTTACAACTTTCGTTTTGGATGAACAACCTACCGAAACTTAAATCCCATCTCAAACTATGGCCTACTTTAAATTAATTAGAGTGAAATAAACAAAACTATAAAAGAAATCTCTCTAAAAAACTTCGAGGAAGGAAGAAAAACTAGAAAATAGGAATACATGTCAATGGAAAGTTGGCTAGTATATTCGAAAATAACTCCTCCCAAATATGTTGATCTTAGAAGTTCATTAGTCATAGTTTGTATTGGGATGGTCATAGATGTTTTTACTTTCCTACTTTAAATTAATTAAGTGAAATAAAAAAAATAAAACTGACCTCAGAAGATGACGGAGCTTATCGATATTCGCAAGGATGAATGTTGATGTTGATGGTTGATTGAATTTTTCGAGCCTGAATGAATTCATAATTCCTCTGTCTGAAAATCACTCTGTGCTTAAAGAAACTAAACGTAAAGGATTAGATAAATGGATAAACAAGCTTCTCAAAAAGGCTAGTTCCAAGAATCCAAAGGGACTTCCTTGGAGGATGTGAAATTGATTTGTAATAATTAAGTAGATTGATAAAGATAATGATATGTAATAGATAAATAGATAGATAGATGGATAAATATTTAGAACTCAAGTTTGAAAGGAAGGTCCTATGTAACTTGAAGGTGGCCCAAGCGAGGGTGGATGTGATCTGAAAGGACTCAAAGTAGTCATACCAAAAGTCCTCAGTATCTTATTGAATGTAGTGGAGGAACTCGATATGATCCTTAATGTCTTGGATATTAGTAGAAAAATTATATTTTGTACAATGTCAACTGGTGAAGGATGTTGTATTATTCCCAAAAAAAAGGTGTTGGACTATGGGGAGATCATAAATTCTTGTAATAGAATTTGAATGGTCAGCAACTGCCATCTAATAGAGAACCATACTTGGAAACAACATGTTAAATGAAGAGAGATTTATAAAGATGATGTAAATTTGATAAATTGATAAAAAGATAAATTTTGAAAGGAAAGTCAATGATTTTGAAGGTGATTAGGTGAATCACTAGCGATGATTACTTATGAAATTGACAGTTTTCTAAAAACAAGAGTTAAAGCTCTAAAATGATGTTTTTGATTGCTTTTAATGTTTCTTATGAATTGTAAAATGATAAAAAAAGATGTAGGAATACCTTTAGATAGACGAGGAGCTAAAATATGCCTCAAATCTTCAAGTGGGAATGATCAAAGTTGTTGTGTTGTCTTGTCACGCTTCCTAGAGGTTGAGTGATGAAAATGGATACAAAAAAATGTTGTTGTAAATGATTGATATTGATGTTTGATGATCTCTAAATATGTCTTGGATTTTGTAAAGTCAAAAACAAGGTGTAGATTTGAGAAAGAAGTCCCTAATTGAAGATTGAAGATCCTTGAGAGAGAGCACAAAGGTGTTATTTATAATCACTGATGATTAGGTAGAATCATCGGCGATCCACTTTTTTAGGGAAAGTGCTTGGAAAGTGGTTAAAACCACTTCTAAACAAAGTTTTTGGTTTGTGATGTGGGTAAATGGTTAAGGGGAGGTTGGGGATGAGGTGTAGAGGTTAGGATGTAGTAAGAAAATAGGTTTTAGATGGTTTTGAAATGGTTAGGGTTGATTTAGGGTGGTTAAGTGGTTTTAAGAAGGATAAAATAAGATTTTACATGGCTATAAAATAGTATTTACGGGGTGTGTGAAGATATTTACATGGAGTAAATATTGTGAAGGATTTTAGACTTAGGATAAGTGGTTCATGGATTAAATAATGTGATTAGATGGCTTGTTTTGATTTAATATTATTATTGAAGATAATGTATGTGGTCAAGGAAATTAGCGGTGCTAATTTTAGGTGTCTACATTTTCCCCTTTTTTTGAGTAGTTTGGTGTAGGAAAAGTGCTAGACAAAAAAATTTTGATAGGTTGATTTGTTTTGTATGGGTGATCCCCCTCAAATTGGGGTGAAATCACAGTGCAAGGAACACCAGTTTGAAAAGTTTATTTTGGATAAGTTTGATATGTGTTTCATTAAAAATTCCCCAAGATGGGGTTTTGAAATGATAGGTGCTACCATGGAATCAAGTGATAGGGGAACCAAAGGGTTTGTTATATATGGACATATGATTTGTAAGGGTAGGTGCGAAAGGATGAGGAAGTCAAGTGATGGGGGCCAAAGGGCTTGCATGTCCCATGGACATATGACATATCCCATGCTAAGTTGATTTTGTTAGTGATTTTTAATTTTTGAGGATGGGGTCTCTTAAATGAGACATTTTGTTGAAAAAAATGTGATAATGTGGTTTTGATTTTGAAAATGATGATTTAGGTAAAAATTTGACAAATCGCTAGCGATTTATAATGATCACGGTGATTTGGGTGAAGTCGATTTAAGGAATTCGGTGATTCCTATGAAAGTTTTGGGAGGCTATAAAAGGCCTATTTCAATGATGAATAGTTCATTTGTGTGACTTGATTTGTGATTTGGAGAGCTTAAGTGGTGATAAAACATGATTTGGAAGTAATGGCATCATCGAGAAGACATAAGGAATCCCACACAAGTAGAGGTAGGCACTTAATTTTTTTGTTTTTTTCATTTTTTAGCTAGTTTTGATTTTTTTTTTTTTGCACCATATATGGAGGGTTTATTTTTGAAATCACAGAATCACTAGTGATTAGGTGGATCACCAATGATTCATGTGAATCATTGGTGATTCAATTTTTTTATCTTTGACTAGGTTTATTTGTTAGCAACCAACTTGTTTGATGAAGTTTTGATGAATATTGTGATGAATATGGTTTTAATATGTGTTTTTGTGTTTTTGGTTGTAGGTGAAGGCTAGGATGACTATCGAGATAGGATTCTAGTGATCCTAGTGGAGGTATGGGAGGATATGTCAGATGAGGATTGGAGACATGTGGAGGTAGTGGGGTTTATAGGGATGCGTGATTATAGAACACATTCACAGATGTCGAGGGTTATTGTTGGCATTGATGGAGAGATGGGATCCACCACCTATATGTTTTGGTTACCAACATGTGAGATTACTATCACTTTGGAGGATTTCCATAGGATTACGAGGTTCATTAGTCTGAGGGAGGGAATCTATTGTATTGATGAGATAGAGAGAGAGGATGTTATGAGGAGGTTGTATGGGGATGATGTTGAGGATGTGAGATACACTTTAGGTGGTTTTTTTATCAATATTTATATTATGTGAGAGAGAGAGGTTGTACCGGATGATGACAATGTTGATGATGGGGATTTTATGTTTTTCTTTTCCTGATTCTAGAGGTGGTAGATTTCCATGGATGATGACTGGAGTAGTTGTGAGAGATGATGGAGCATTGTACTATTTTTCTTGGGCCCCATGTACTACTGGAACAAACATATAAAGAGATGTGGCTTGGAGAGTCCATAAGAGATTTGGGATAGATGTTGCATTTTTTTTACATTGTTGGGCATTCGAGCATATTTATGGCTCATCTACATGGTTTTTACATGGGGGTGTGGACATGATTGGTAGATTTGATGGTTTTATGAGATGGTGAGGTGATGTAGGATGATCAGAGGGGTGTAGAGGAGGCTCATTATAGAGATTCCTTACAGGTTTATAGGTGGGAGATGTATTATGGAGATCGTATATTGATTTTTTAAAGGTGGATGAGGGTTAGAGCGTGAGCTTGATGGGACACAATAGGAGTTGTGGGTGTAGGGGAGATGAGGGGGAGAGTGGGAGCTTGTCATATTTGGTCATGTTAGATGAAATTTGGTTTGATACAGGATGTGTCCCGATGTTCCAGTACCATATAGATGAGATGAGGGAGATTTGGATACTCCCAAGGAAATTGTGGGACCACCTCTTATTATACCTGATGAGGAGGGAACTATGGGTATAGATGAGCATGGTGACCGAGTGCCTATAGATGATGTTGGAGTGACTGCAAGTTATAGGAAGTGGTGGACTGGTGCTTATGCAGAGTTTGAGAGAGGACATGATTAGTTTGGAGAGGGAGGAGGGTGCATGCCCTTGAGTAGAGGAGGCACATGAGGTTGTTGATGTTAGTGATGATGATGAGGATGATGGAGATGAGGGGAGATCTAGAGGCTACAGTTGCACAATTGATGACCGAGAAGGCCATAATGGAGATTGAGAGAGATGGTTTATGGGTGGAGTGGGATGATTTGATTGGAGTGAGGGCTACCCTGATTGGTGAGAGGGATGGTCTTGTAGCTGAGTGTGATGGTCTCAGAAAGTAGTTTGCAGGCCATAACTAATGAGATAGGTACAAAAAACATGAGATACCCTAAAAAGGGCTCTTGGTATTACAAGGTCATCAGTATTAGGTGTAGAGTTGACAGCCCAAGCCCAAGCTAGTAGTTAGATGGGTGCAAGTGGGCATGGTTATCTATGCCCATTATCAGTCAGTTCGAGATGAGTTAGCATATTACGAGGACTTGGTGATTAAGGGCCTTCCTACTGCTCTTAGATATGGGGAGCATCAAGCTCAACAAGGGGTAAGTCCTAGTGCTAGTACGCGAGTGTGGGTCAGCCACCTTGAGGGCTAGATGGAGGATGGAAGGTGATGGAGGTGCACGGTGGTGGTGGTGGTGGCTCGGGGTTGTTGAGATTTCTTTTTGTGGTAATGATTTCTTTGTTGTTGTTATATATATATATATATATATATATATATATGTTTGTGTTATTGATATTTATACGGCTCTTTTATGAAGCCTTGATGTATAGTATTTTTTGATATACGGAGTGAGGGGACTCTTGATGATGTATTGAGACTTTGATCATGGATATATATATGATGACATGGTTTGATTTATGATTCATGTGTTGGTTGTAATATGATGGGTGTTTTGATGTTGTATTTTTAATGTTTTTAATTTATGTTTATGTGATTTGAATGTGGAATGTTTATATGATTTAAATGTTTTAAATGGTTTTAATGGTGATGTGTATTAATATTTTGTGACTTAGATGTGATCCAAATTTTATCAAAATGTATTCTAATTTTTGAAATGGGAATAAAAATGGAATGATTGCTTTGATATTAGATTTGATTCATATGTGATGGGTATAAAAATGGTGAAGGCACTTGCACTTTTGGCCTTAACAATAAATGTTAACATGAGACTATCAGTAGGTAGTTACACATGGGATCTTAAATATAAAGATGAAGTGATAAGATGTACCTTCCTAGAATATGAAAGGGTTTAACATGTGTAGGTTTGTGTGGGGAATATGGTTCTCCTTTTCAATAGTTTCATAGAGAAATGCCCCAACTATACATATTTTACTTTTTGATGTAAACTGATCGATGTGGGAAGTTTTCTTTGATGGGAAAGTTGATCAATGCAGGAATATTTCCTAGGATGCTTTTTGATATTTGAATTTTTGAAGGTTGATCGATGTGGGAATCATTTTTACATGGGTAGCCATCCTTTGAGGGAGTGGTCTACAATTTTGAATTTTGATGATTTTTTTATTTTTACATGAGATAGCCTTCCTTTGAGGGATCGGTCTATGATTTTAAACAAGTAGTTGTCCTTTGAGGATCAATCTACTTTTATTTTTTTGATAATATGATTTTGATTTTTGAATAGTTTTCCTTTGAGGGATCAATCTATTATTTTGATAAGATGCATCCATAGATATTTTTGACTTTATTTTGAGCTGAGGAAAAACCCTAATAGACTTTTTGAGGAGGAGGGAGAAGAAATGTGTACATGACCTACACATATGTGCCCCATGACACATTTTTGGTTAGTAGATAAGGTAGATGAATGTAATGATTATGGGGTTCCCTGTAGAGGGGGAACTTGTCAAGTGAAATATGATGAATAGATAAGCCATGGTGCTCATCTTTAAGGTTTTTAAGGATAGTGATGGAAAACCACATACTTTCAAATCATTATGATGAGAAAATGGCTAGTTGATGGTGGAATAAGATATTTGATGTGATTATTGTTCATGATGATCAAAAGGTTAAAAAGTAGAAAGGCATGCAAGTGCAAGGAATTCAAAGGTTCCTTTTTAGGTGTACCATCAAGGGAGGCTAGGTGATATCGCTCCCGACCCATACTTGTGAGTAATGACATATGGACCGATCTATTAGGGGAAAACTTTCCATGTTTACTCCTTTCCAAAGTAGTGAAATTTTGATTTTCTTTGAGAATGAGATCACCTATTTTGAAGTCACATTATTTTACATGTTTATTGTATGCATTTTGATGCATTCTTGGTAGACATGATGATGTTCAAGAGTTGTTAAACATTTTTCATCTAATAATTCTAATTGTGTTAGATGATCTTGTCGGTATTCTTCATCGGGATAAAGTATTTGAGAGATACATGAAGTGATGGGATTTGAACTTCAAGGGGTAGAACTACCTTAGATCCATAGACTAGTGAGAAGGGCATGTAGCACTTGTAGGAGTATGGATGCTAGTTTGATAATCCAGAGAGAAAATGGGATTTGGAGATGCCAATTCCTACTTGCACTGTCATCTACTATTTTCATGAGGATCTTGTTAAGTGTTTTTTAGAAGATTTAGATTATCCATTTTCTTGGGGATAATATGGTGATGAAAATATAAGTTTTATGTTGAAGGTGTCACAAATTTTCTTAACATCCTTTTTTTAAAGGATTTTCCATTATCTGTGACAAGTTTGTGAGGAACACCAAAGCGACATATGATGTATTGATAGATGAATTGATGATTTTTTTTCTTTAGTTGAAGTTAAGGGGATGGATTTCAACCCATTTTGTAAAGTATTAAAGTGTTTATGATGATAGATGATGTTGTTGTGATGAGCAAGGATTGATAGTGCCAATGAGGTCTAACCCCATTGTGAGAAGGGCCATAAGTCATGAGATGGTTGTAAATCTTGATTGGGAACATGAATGAGGTCTGAATGTTGTTGACATTTGATGCATTTCTTAACATATGCACAACAATATTGGTTGATGGTAGGCTAGTAATAGCCTAGTCATAAGACATGTTTAGCATGATGATGATACCATTGAAATGTCCACCACATATACCATCGTGAACTTCTTGGATTGCTTTAGTAGATTCATGGGATTTAAGACATCTTAATAGAAGGCCATCGAAAACCACATTTATAAAGGATACCACCTATAATGATGTAGCAAGTAGCACATTGAAGAAATGATTGCTTAACATTTTGGGATAGGTCGGAGGGAATTTTAGATTCTGAAAGTAATCAAATATTTGAGAGTACCATAGATCATTGGATGATTTTTGATAACATTGATAGAAAGGGAGTTGATTTTTGTGTGAGGGTTGATCTAATCTATGTGAACAACAACAAATATTTTAGATTTATCAGTTGATTCTTTAGTTGATAAGGGGATGAGAGATCCTAAAGAAGCCATGGTGTCCACAAATTTATTAGAAGATCATGGAACTGTTTGAATGGTGTAATGATGAAGGCTTTGAGGAGAAACTCAACATTGGATTTATATTTTGTAGGATTTCATTTTTACATTGATAATCTCCTTTGATTTGATTAATGACAAGTTGTGAGTCTCCATAGATTTCTAATATTTGAACACCTAGCATGATGGTTTGAAGACCCATTATTAAAGCTTTGTATTTGGCCATGTTATTAGTACATTCAAAGTTAAGTTTGAATGATAGAAGGAATAGGAGTCCCCAGGGAGGTATGATGATACTAGCCCCTCCCCTTATTGGCATTTAGATCCATCAAAGAAGAGGGTCATTTTGATAGGAGTGAATTCATGATCATCGATAGTGTTGATAGATTCATCGAGAAATTGTTCATGAGGAAGTTGAGTGTCAGGAAGGGGAGCTTCAACGGATGTTTGTGATGGCTTGACCCTTAATGGAATTTTGTGATATGAATTCAAGGTCAAACTTCGGTCATAAGCATAAGCCACCAAGTTATGTGGTCACTATGATATGGTTTAGAGTGCATGGTTTTGAGTGGGTTAAACTGGTGACAACATAATTTTTTTGATTGAGAGTAGATAGTGGTGTAGTTTAGAGGTTAAAGTACAAGGCACAACATAGTTTTTAGCTTTGGTATAATGGGTTTCATATTCATGGAGAGTGTAACTTATGTAGTAGATGGCTTTCTTATGACCTTTCTCATATAGATGGGTGAGAATGGCCCCTAAGGTGTGGTTTGTAGTAGAGATATGTAAAGATAGAATGGTTCTCCCTCATGAGGAGGTAGTGAGTATAGGTGGTGATAAAAGATATTGTTTGAGTTCATCAAAATTTTTTTGACAATTAAGATCCCATTTAAAATAAATCTTTACAAGATAAGATGATGAAAAGGTTAAAAATAATCAGAGAGTTGTGATATGAAACATAAGATAGAATGTAATTTACCTTGAAGGCTAAGTAGTTGTTTGAGGTTTGATGGAGGAGGCATTTCGATAATTACTTTGATTTTGGCTAGGTCTACTCAATGCCTCAGATAGATATGATGAACCCTAAAATTTTACCAGTGAGAAAATAGAAAAACACATTTATCGGGGTTAAGATGAAGGAAATATTAGATAAGATGAGTGAATATTGAGTCAAGGATAAGTGAGATGATCTTTACATTGTTTAGATTTCCCTAAGAGATCATCTACGTAATCTTCTATAGTTTTATGGATAAGATTCATGAAAGATATATGTCATGGCATGTTGATAAGTGGCCCCTGCATTTTTAATTCTAAAGGGCATGACATGGTAATAGAAGGTCCCCAAGGGGTAATGAAGGATGTTTTGTGTTGATCATCAATGGTGATGAGGATTTGATTGTAACAGAAAATCCATCCATAAGGGAGAGCATTTTTGTAGTTGGTTGTTAGATTGACAAGTTGATGATGTTTGGAAGAGGGAAATCATCTTTAGAAAGGAAAGATTGAGATCCCAAAAATCAAGTAAAAATGCGTAACTTTCTCGAGGCTTTGGTTATGGGTACGATGTTAGAGACCCATTGTGGATAGTCAATGGGTATGATGAAATTAGTGGAATAAGCATTGTAACTCTTCTTTGATGAGAAGAGATATGTGAGGGTGCATCCTACATAAATTTTGTTTGACTGGTTTTGGTGTTGGGATAGGTGAAAATATTGTGTATGATGATGTTAGGGTCGATACCTGACATATCACTATATGACCAAGAAAAGGCTTGACTATACTTAGATAAGAAGGTGGTGAAATCATTTAATTCATGTGGATTTAGTGATTGGCTGACTTTAACTATGTGAGGTTCTTGAGGGTGCCTATGTTAACATTGATGGTGGATTCATTGAGAAGGGTTGATGTGTTGGGTGGTAAGGATTTTTATGGAGGAAATGGTCTTCTTCTCCCATATGGAGAGAGGATATCTTGATCATCGTCGTGACATTAAAGGATATTGATGGTGGGTGAGTCTTCTTTAATCATTTCTAGCCAAATGAGAGGAAGTGTTTTAGTGACGTGATTATTTTGATAAGTCAATGGACCTAAGGAGATAGTATTGACTAAAAAAATTTAGGTGGGATGGAGATTGTGTCATCGTTATCCATGGGATCATCATGTTTCTGTTGAGGATGATGGTTCTAATTCTATAATATGTAAGGATGCGAGTATGAGAAGATGATTCGATAGTGGTCTTTCATATCCTAGCCCATATTTTTCATGTGGTTTGAGGGAATGTTGGGTAATTAAATCATGTATTCCCTATTTGTATCATCTAAACTCAAATCCTCTCAGCGCAGTGATGGAGGTACATTTGTGCAAAAGTCCGGATTATATAAATAGTTGAAATTGAAATACATGAATGACATGGCATGGTGTGGTGTTGATGAATGAATTGTGAGGAAGGGGTAATCAAACCCTCCATAGATGAGATTCATTTTCAAATGTGGAGGGCTGTAGGAAATGAAATCCCCTATGTTAGGCTCGTACATGTGTTGTTTATCTATTTATCGTATTTTGGGTGTAGGAAGTGAATTAAGCATAAGGAGATGATACTCCCCTAGTGAAAGACATTCCATAATGTCACCGAGGGAGGAGTCATCTAGTATTTTGGATGATGGGATGGATGTGATGGTAGATGCTTCATTGGAGGATTTTGATTTTGATTTAGGTACAAGGACATTGTTTGGACGATATGTCATATTATAGTCTGTAAAAGGATTAGGATCCGCAGGGAATGTGAATGTTTTTCCTTCATGTTCATATTTAAGGCATCGATGGAGCATCGAAGGGACATAACACATGGTGCATATCCAAGGTCATCCTAATAACATATTGTATTGGAACTCCCCTCTATAATATAGAAGAGTTTAGGAAGAGTTTTGATACTAACCTTAAGAGGTAGAATGACCATACCTAATGTGGGAGTGATTATATCATTAAAAGCTTGGAACAAAACTAGTTTTTTAGTGATGATGGTATTTGGTAGTTGAAGTTGGTTGAAAGAGATGGATGATATGATATTGATTTGCATCACCACCATCAATCATGACTCTCTTAACAAGGACATCATTGATTTTGGTAGTGATGAAGAGAAGTAAGTCATGATCCTCTGGCTGAAGTGATGGTATTTTGGTAGAGTCAAAGGAGATGGTAGCAGAATGTTTTATGAGCACCTAGAAAGTTTATAAAATGTTTTTGGTCATTTGTAGAGTAATGATATAGACTGAAGATCTTTGATCATGGCTTGTTTATGTGAAGGTGACGTCTGAACTAACTCATAAAGTGACATTTTGATAGGAGCTTGGTGTAATTATTTAATAATGACTTTTTGTACTGTGGTGGAAGATGGTGGAGCGGAAAGAATGGAGAATTTGGTCTTGGGATGTGTGGTGATTGGATTGATGTCTCAAGAGAGAGAGAAATGGAAACTTTAGATTTATCATTGGATGAGGAAGAGGTGAGTTAAGAGGCAAGGGAATGACGATAAAGGTCTTAAACTTATTTTTTCTGAAGGATTAGGCTCATGGGTATGTGATCAAGTGGTAATATGGATGACATCGACTTGATTAGGAATAACCTTACTATAATATTCCTTAATAGTGATAGGTATGAGTGATGGTGTAGTTGTAGTGGTCATAGATGTTACATGGGGTTTCTTTGATTTATGTAACTTTGAAGGAACAAGCCATTTACTTTCAAGTATTTTAATGGTTGCGTGAAAGGCTTTACAAGCTTCTACAAAGTGTCCTAACATTTTATGGTAATCACAAAAGGCCTTAAAATTATACCAGAAGGACTTCCAGCCTTGAGAGTTGGATGGTTTAAGAGGAGGCAACACTATGAGTGATTATTGGAGGATCTTTTCTAGAGTTGTTGTATAATGTCCTTCTGATGCGTATGTCGAAGGGAATGATGTATCATTTGGTTTGTTGATTACAAGAATCGTTACTTTTGGCATGGGTTCTTTAGTTTTTTTTGATGAATAGTTTTTCATCATGTGATGATGATAGGTGATTTAGAAAAGGGATGAGGCCGTAGGATAGAAGGTTGATATTTTGATTTTTGTGTTCGAGTAGTTGGATAATTTTAGGATATGATTGTAACCTTTTTAGATGGAGGTGGAATAAATTTCAAAGGTTACGTGGGTGATATTGAGCCACACAATCATCATATGAGCTCTTCAAAATTTGGAGAATGGGTTGTTTTTGAGATGTTTTCAAAGATTTCATAGATGAGCTGGGTGAAGAGGTGGTAGGCCTAGATGAAGAAGGAATTTTTAATGACGGTTTTTGGGGATATTTCTGATTGTTTGTCAGGTGTTGGTCTAGGGTATTACTAGAAGAAGATGCGGTGTAGATTTAATGATAGGTAGTGTCTTATTAATGGTTTTTATGGTATGATGGGACCTTGAATATTGTTAGCTTATGGTTGACTAGTTAATGGAGAATGGTTTGGAAATGGTTGTTTGAAGACATCGAGGTTCTGATTTTGAGGTGCATTAGGATTGTCTAAATGTATCTCACCTTTATCAATCAGATCTTGGATAACATTGTGGAATGAATGATGCCTTTTTATGTCATGAACTTTTTACTCTATGGTACTTGCAATATTCATTATCTTTAATCAAGAGGGTTTTGAAATAGAGGTATCGATAGGATGGATAGGTGGAAGGGAGATCATGTTAGCCACGAGGAGTTTATCAAAAACTGCACTATATGATTTCTATGATAGGAGTATAATTTCATTGAGTTTGGGAGCATTTAGTGGTCGAATGTTCTTTAGGATTTGGATTTGACAACTATTGCATTGGTGATGATTTGGATTTATCTTGATTGGAAGATGGCTTGGATGAAAATTCAAGTTTTTGTTTATTTGCTCTAAGCTTAAATCTTCCTTCTTTAAGAGCACAAACTTTAAGTTTATGGGCCATTTTAAAAGGTTCATCAAAAATATAAAAAAATGGATTTGAAGTGTGGATGAGATGTACTTGGCGCATGAATGGGAAAAAAATTTGATCAACTCCATTTATGGGAAAGAGAATGATAGTTGATTAATAATACCCCTCCAATGGGAAAAAAATTCTACAATGGAGTCATCTTCAAAGTTTTAATTTTGTATAGGTCGGTAATGGTGATTTTATGGGTGATGTTGATTAAAAATTGTTTAAGGAAGAGTTAAGTGAACTACATGAATGAGAAGAGGGAATATTGTGGGATGTTGTTATACCATTCTAAAAAGGGACTAGCCAAGGGCATGGGGAATGTTTCTAACATAAGTCTTGGTCATGAGCTATAAGGTAATAGGCATGAGGGAAAGTTCAGATATGTTGCTTAGGGTCTTCTTTGCTATAAAATTTGAGGAATTTAGGAATCTCCCAATGAGTGAGGAGGACAAGATTTTTGACACAGATGGATGAATAGGCTCATTGCATATTTGTTCTTATGAGAGTGTGTTTTTAGGGCCCATGGAAGCGGCTTCAAGGTTGGATATCTTGTTCATTAAAGCTTGAAGGGGGTATGTTTGTGGTTGTTGTTGTGTGTTGGATGAGGATGAACCATATTGATTAAATGAAAGGTGATTAGGTTTTTGGTATGGTTGATATTGTTGAGGGATATTTTATGGTAAAGGAATGTTTTGTTAAGGGATATTCATAGGGATGTTGTAAATGGGTTATAATATTACTTTGGTTTTGAAGGTTGGATGTATTGATACTAGATAGGAATGAATGTTTTTAGATGAGGTTGTGATTATTGGGGTATGTGTTGGAAGGAATAGATGTATGGATAAGAGGATGTGAATATTGAGGTGCATGTTAGAAGGGAATATAAGTGAAGACAAGGGGTTGTGATTATTGTGGTATGTTCTACGAAAGGGAATAGAGGTATGGATAAGAGGTTATGATTGTTTGATATATATTGGGAAGAAGTAATTGGTTGTGATTGTTGAGGTATGTGTTGTGAAATAAGCGGGGTTGAGGTACTGTTGTGAAATGGGATGGGTATTGGAAATAATACTAGTGTTGATCATAGGTATAGATGTAGGGATGGACATGGTAATGTTTTAGATAGGTGGCATGGTTTTTAATAGGGTAGTGGATGAGACAGACTAGTAGGAATAACGGTAGAACTTAAGGGAGGTATTTAGAAAATAGAGGAAGTTGGAGGGGTTTTTGTGGATGAAGAAATGTTTGTATCATTTTGAAGTAGTGTGGAACTTGTCGAAGGATCTAGTGAAGATGTCGGTTGTTGAGTGGTCGTGTCTTATGAAGAAATAACGTTAAGGTTGAAAGTGATGATGGGAATGAAGACACAACATTGGATGTTTTTAGTGACTAATAGTAGGATAAGAATATATTTGTTAAATAATTGGTTCATGATTAGGATCAATGAGATGGGAAAAACCACATGAAATATTAGGTACATAAGGTTTGGTTCAAGTATAGATGATTGAAGATGAACACCCCTAACAAGCAAGGTATGCATTAAGAGAGATGGGGTTTGAATCTAATATTTCTAAAAATACAGGATCCCCGCTATCAAAGAAATGAGGACTGAAAGGATTAGGTATCTCAGATGAAGAAGATTGGCTATTAGGAGAATTTGGTTGTTCTTGATCTTTAAGTGGGGTGATAGCATAGCTCGTCATTCTTCTAACAAATGTGAGGCATCCTCAAGGTGGGTTTGAATATTGTCAATGGATCATTGGAATTCTTTGTCATGTTTTCTTAAGTTTGGATACGAGGTGGTTGTCTTGTAAGCACCATGGAAATAAAAAATCACCTAATAATGAAAAATAAATCTAAATAATAGATTACAAACAACAATAAAATCACACAGAAATATTTTGATTATCTTGATTAATTTAGAAAGAAAGGTGAAATGTTTAAAATGGTTAATAGGGTCCTAGAAATGACCATCTATAGATGGTTTCAGGAATGTTTAAGGATGGAATCCTCGAAATAACCATAGGTACGCGAGGCCCAAATCTATGTGTTGGTTTGTATGAGGCATGGTATTGGGGCCTACTCCCTCACTTCATGGTCTTATAGCAATAAGGGAGTCGATTGTTTAGCCAATATATCGATAACCAATTCTTTATACTCTCGGCCAAAACAATGAGTTGGCTTCCTATTAGGTGATGAAGTCCCAATAGTTTCACCTTGGTAGAAGTGTTTTGATGCAATTTTTTGTTTGATGTGATTTGGTTGTGTGAGGGAGATTAAGTGGATGTAATCTATTAACCTCCTAATTAAGCTAGGATAAATTTTTTTGTTTTAATCCCAAAAGAAAGATAGATTTTGATGAGAACAAACAAAAAAATGCAATGCTTAAAAATAAAAATAAAAGAAGAGGAATCACTTGAGAAACACTTCCTTTTTTAATTTTTGATTTTTTTAGCAATGCAAAAATGTAAAATCAAAATCCACAGAGCAAAACCTACAAGGGTTAGTAGAAAAATAGAAAATAGAAAGAGAAAATGGTGTTAGAAGTTGATTGATTGAGTAATCAAGAATTCACAAAGATCATCGGTGATTAATTGAAATCATTGGCGATTCACCCCAATCATGAGTGATTTTCTTTGGATTCTGGCGATTACATAGGAAGGCCAAAAGATGAACTTTTAATAACATTAAAATGAAAGAAAAAAGGGTCTAAGTCCTAACAGTGTGTTAGAATGTTCGAGAGATGCTTTTGGTTTCCTTCTTTAAATTAATGAAGTGAAATTAAAAAACTAAACTAACCTCAGAAGACAACGAGGTATACTGATACCCATGAGGATGAATGTTGATGTTGATGGTTTATTGAAGTTTAAGAGTCCGAATGATTGCATAATACCTCCTATCTGAAAAGGACTATGTGCCCAAAGACACTAAATAGAAAGGATTAGATAAATGAATAGACGAGTTGCTAAAAAAATGTTGATTCTAGGAATCCAAAGGGAATTCCTTGGAGGATATCAGATCACTTTGTAAAAATAAAGTAGGTTGATAAAGATAATGCTATGAAATAGATAAAAATAGATAGATAATTGATGTAGAGATTTAGAATTCAAGTTTGAAAGGAAAGACATGTGCAGCTTCGAAGAATATGGCCTAAATGAGGGTGGATGCCATCGAATGAACTCAAAGTAGCCATACCAAAAGTCCTCGGATCTCTTGTTGAATGTAGTGGAGGAATTAAATCTGGTCCTCAATGTCTTTGATATTAGTAGCAAATTGTAACACATGTAATTTCAACTCGTGTAGAATGTTGTATTGTTCCTAGAAAAAGGGATGTTAGACTATGGGGAGATCATAAATTCTTGTAATCAGATGTGAATGACCAGGAACTACCATCTAACAGAGATTCATACTTGGAAACAACATGTTAAATGTAGATATATTGATAAAGACTGTAAATATTGACAAAATGATAAAAAGTTAAATTTATACAAGTATTTCGGTGATTTACGCCAATCGTTAGTGATTTGAGTGAATTGCTAGCGATTATTGTGAAATTGACAGTTTTACTAAAATGATAGTTAAAGCTCTATAATTATGTTTTTGATGGATTTTATTGTTTCTTATGAATTGTAAAATACAAGTAGAGATGTAGAAATACCTTTAGATAGACAAGGAGCTAAAATATGCCTCAAATATTCAAAGTGGGAATGATCAGAGTTGTTGTGTTGTCTTGTCATGTCTCCTGGAGGTTGAGTGATGAAAATGGCTACAAAAACATTGTTGTAAATGATTGATATGGATGCATGATGATCTCTTAATATGTCTTGGATTCTATAAAGTAAAAAACAAGGTGTGGATTTGAGCAAGAAGTCCAAGATTGAAGATCCCTGAGAGAGAGCAAAAAGGTGTTATTTATAATCGCTAGCGATTAGGTAGAATCATCGGCGATCCACTTTTTTAGGAAAGTACTTGGAAAGTGGTTAAAACCACTTCTAAATAAAAAACTTTGGTTTGTAATGTGAGTAAATGGTTAAGGGGAGGTTGAGGACAAGGTTTAGATGTTAAGATATAGTAATAAAATATGTTTTGGATGGTTTTGAAATGGTTAAGGTTGATTAGGGTGGTTAAGTGGATTTTTACGAAGGAAAAAATAAGATTTCACAGATGTAAAATAATGTTTATGGGGTGTGTGAAGATATTTACACGGAGTAATATTTCGAAGGATTTTAGACTTAGGATAAGTGGTTCATTGATTAAATAAGATAATTAGATGGCTTGTTTTGATTTAATATTGTTTTGGAAATAATGTATGTCGTCGGGGAAATTAGTGGTGCTAATTTTAGGTGTCTACATGGAAATCTTGATATTCCAAATATGTTAATTAAATTAGGAGCTGCAATCAATGTAATGACTACTAATACTTTGTCCACATTATCCCTTCCTAATCTACAATCAACTCCAGTAGTCTTAAAAATTTCGAATCAATATGTTGCTAAACCCAAGGGAGTCATAGAGGATGTAACCATTACAATTGAAGCATGTGATTATTTAGTAGACTTTATTGTTATTAAAACGAAAAACAAGAAAATTGGATATCCCTTAATCCTAGGATGCTCATGGTTAGCCACTACTAAAATACTCATTGACTGCAAGACAAGAGATATGATAATTGCTGATGGACATGATTCAAAAAAACTATCTTTGTACCCAAATGAAAAACCCATTTTCACTTCATGCAAACAATGGTGGATTGGTGATTTAGAGGAGGTAGAGGATTTTTTTTTTCTCACTAGTTTTGGTAATAACAAAAGAATATTCACAAAAAATCCATGATTAGGATTCTTCAGAAATTCATTCACAAACATTGGAGGCAAAGGAAGACATATTAAATGAAAACTTGAAACCAATAATCTTCCCTTTCATAAGGAACATAGATATTATTGAGTATATTTTCCATAACATCTCAAAATCCATAGAATTCTACCTCATAAATGCCCCTTAAACTGATTATTAAGAGAGTATGTTGTGGTAAATTCTCTCCACCCAGATACAAAATAATTACCTATTTTTCTAGGAAAGACATTGGCAATTAATAGATGGTTGACTAATCAAGAGGAGAATACCATGTTTAATATTTTATGATCTCATCCTCAAGCCTTTGTTTTGGATACAATGATATAAAGGGTATTCATCCTAACATTTGCACACATCACATCTATACAACTAATTTCAGACTAGATAGGTAGCCTAAAAAAGGATAAAACCTACCTTGAGATATATTATAAAGACCAAAATAGAGAAACTACTCTAGGTAATATTCGTCTATCCATTCTCAGACAATCAATGGGTCTCCCCATTGGTCATAGTGCCCAAGAAAAATGGAAAATGGAGGGTTTTTGTGGACTATAAGGAATTGAATAAAGCTACTCACAAAGAATATTTCCTTTACCCTTCATTGACCAAGTTTTGGATAACCTATCCGGGAAGAGGTATTTCTCATTTCTATATGGCTTTAGTGGATACAACCAAATCATGGTAGTACCAGAAGACCAAGATAATACCACATTCACTTGCCCATGGGGAAATTTGCTTATAGATTTTTTCCTTTTGGTCTATGTAATGCTCCTGCCACTTTTAGAGAGCCATGCTAGCAATTTTTGCTAATCTTACTCATGACTCTATGGAAATTTATATGGATGACTTCACAGTCTATGGAACTACATTCCAAGAGGCAATAGATAATTTGGATAAAGTGTTCTCTAGATGTGAGAAACATCAACTATCTCTCAACCATGAGAAATGTATTTTTTTATGATGGAACAAGGGATAGTTTTAGGACACCATGTTTCAACTAAGGGAATCAAAGTAGATCTAGATAAAGTCAAGATCATTGTACAACTCCCATCACCCAAGAATCAGACTGAGGTACGAAGTTTCTTAGGACATGCATGCTATTATAGGAGATTTATCTTTGATTTTAGTAAAATAGCCTCTCCATTGTTTTCACTTCTAACTAAGGATTCTTAATTTCAATGGAAAATGGCTTCTCAAAGAGATTTTGACATCATAAAGGAAAAATTATCTAATACTAAAGTCTTGATAGGACTAAATTAGAAGTTGCATTTTCATATTCAAACCGATGCTTCCAATGAGGCAGTAGGGGTTGTTTTGGGACAACAAGAAGAGGGAGAGGTAATGCATGCAATCTATTACATCAGTAAAAATATCTCCCCAACTGAAAGAAACTATACTACCACAGAAAAATAATTTCTTGCAGTTGTTTATGTAATCAACAAATTTCACCATTACATCACAGGGTATGAAGTAATCATTCATACAGATCATTTTTCATTAGATATTTAATGAATAAACCCTTGGTTCATGGGAGAATTGTTAGATGGATGTTGTTATTACAAGAATTCAATATTAAGATTGTTGATAAACTTGGTAAAGTAAATGTGGTAGCTGATTTTCTTTCAAGATTAACAATTTTAGGTATAGATGAACAAGTGAATGATGATTTCCCATATGAGCATTTATTTTCTATTTCCACTAGATCTCCTTAGTTTGTTAATATGGCTAATTACTTGGCTACATGGAAATTTCCATCTTTTCTCACACATAAATAAAGAAAACAATTAATTAAGCAAAGTGTGATGTATAAGTGGTTAGATGGAATGATTTTTAAATGTGGACCTGATTATGTTCTACGCAGGTGTGTAGCTGAAGATGAAATCTTTGATATAGTGGGATCATGCCATAATGGACCATCAAAAGGTAATTATTCAGTCAAAAGAAAAATTCTTAAAGTTCTGGGGACTAGATACTATATTCCTTCAATACATAAGGATGTTAAGAAATATGTGTGACAATGTCTAGAAATATGTGGGAAAACAAACATTGACAATGTAGATGCCTCTTCAACCTCAGATGGTTCTGGAACCATTTGAGAAGTGGGGATTGGAAATCATAGGACAATTGACCCACCTTCTCAACGGTGGGAATATATCTTGGTATGCACAAATTGTGTAACAAGGTTGAAGTAAAATCTCTCCAATATGCCAAACATGAAAAGGCAACGAATTTCTTATATGAGGAATATTTTTAGAGATTTTGAGCACCAAGGTCAATTGTTTCAGATCAAGGACCTCAATTAATGTCAAAGGTGATTATTTATTTTTAGAAACATATCAGATGAAGCACAACAAATCATATCCTTATCACCCCCATTCTAATGGTCAAGTTGAAGTTACTAATAGAGAATTAGAAAACATCTTGACCAAAACAGTAGATGTTTCAAGGAAGAATTGGGTGTAGAAATTACCTAAAGCAGTTTGGGCTTACAATACAACTTGGAAAGAAACCACAAGATTTACTCCATATGATTTGGTCTATGGGAATAAGCCTATCTTTCCCATAGAGTATGAGATTTATACATTGAGGACAATTACTAAAATAGAAATTGAATTATCTGAGGTACATAAGTCAAGAATTACCCAATTAAATGAATTGGATGAGATGAGATTAGAAGCATTCCATGACACTTGAGTTAATCCAAATTCAAAGGAAACTGTGGCATGACCGACATATTAAACAAAGGAAGTTTCAAAAAGGAGAATGGGATCTACTTTTTGACTCAAAATATAAAGACTTTAAGGGAAATTTACAAACAAGATGGATGGGCCCATATAAAATTGAGGAAGTCTACAATAACAGTATTGTGCAACTTGTCCCAATTGATGGTGAAAGAAGAGTGATGTTGGTTAATGGTCATAGACTACGTTTATACCAGAAACCAACATCCAAATAAGAATTCAAGAGGATGTTACAAGCAATTCAACTCTGAATTGCTTGGATGAGGTCTCCTTGTCCAAGTTAATTCAAAGTTAAATTGATTATTTGAAAAAATGAATAAATAGGGGATGGTTGAAAACTAGAAATGGTGACCATCTTCTATGAAGGAATGGTTGAAAACTAGAAATGGCAACCATTCCTTCCAAAAAAGAAAAATAAAAAATGTTAGAAATAAAACAAAGGTGGCTAAAAACCAGAAATGGTGGTCACCTCAGAATCATGCCATGAATAATTGTACCAAAACAATAAGAAGAAAATATAATGTTGATGGAATGTGAGACATGTGATAAGTGATAAGGTATGTGTCATCACTTCTTTTCAAGTATTAAAAGTTTAATTATGATGATGTTAATTGTTAGTCTTTTTCAAAGTGATGATTACCCACTTTTCATGACCTATCCCACACTTCCCACACTTCTCACTAATCACTTGCATGTTTCCCATTACTTATCTATATCCTTTATCACTCGATCAATTCGGTTACCCCTAAGAAATTTACTTCACCTATCATTTTTTTTCAAAACCATGATGCTCTACGCCTTCAACATTTTCATTCATATGCCCTTGTCATTTTCATTCCTACACCTTCATCATTTTAATTCATATGCCCTTTTCATTTTCATTCTTGTACCTTAATTTTTCTCATTCTAGCACTATTTTCGATTCCTTTCTGCACCAAAATAAGTATCAAACTCCACCATGATACAACTAGAGTTGTTGAATTACTAACATACTCCAAGTGCTGGGGAAATATTTGAAAAGGTAGGATGACTAGATTTTATGATTATGTACAAGGAATTTTTTCGGATAAGATAAAAAGATTTTGGTTTTAAGGGGACCGAAAAAACCCGTACATATAGAGAAGCCAATTTTAGCATAAAAACCAACATAAAGCCAGGGAGGCAAAGTCAAAAAAACTTGTGATAAATCACCACGAGCAAAATCGTAATGCTTACAATTTGTATATTAAACATTAAATTTTTGACAAAAACTAAAAAAGAAACCAACAAAATAACGGAAAAAAACCAACAAAATGTCATCAAAGGCCAACCATTAGTTCTCTATAGTATTGTTGTGGGATCTGGTACTCAACCCACCATCCTTCCTGCTGACAACTTTAATGATCACCCACTTAGGTCTTTTCTCCTCCTTTTCCATAGTCTAGGTGTTCACACTCGTGACATATTTTAGGATTTTATCCTCCTTGTCCTCAATCTAGGTATTCATGGCCTCCATATCAGAACCCTCATAGGTCTCAAAAATTCATTGTCAGAACTACTAAGCATCAACTTCATATTAGGCTTGTTGTCCACCTTCACCATTTCATCCTAAAGGATAGAGACATTTTGTTCTGCATGACAAAGTCCACTTGAATTTCGACATTTCTCTTATTCGGACCTCAAGTTATGGTGGCACTCCTTCACTTACAAAGTCATGTATCAAATTCTTATTAATAGTGAGAATAGTATCGACAGTCAACTTAGCACACATCACCCTATCCTCCCAATCCACAAATTCTTTTCCCTATTACCGGATATATCACCCACATTCTAAACCCCCATTTCAAGCTGCACAAAACATCAACAATCCCCTCAAAAGTGTATTTCCCTTTCCTTTTCTTCATATGTTTAAGGGTTATTGGGTTTCAGAATGGAACATGGGTTGAAACCACAGTAAGGGGAAAACAAGTCCCTCCTCTTTAATGGGAGAGGTTCCCTTATTGAAAGTAGGAAAAACAAATGTACAGATATACAACTCTCAATGTTTGGACCCTGATATATTGGAATGTTTTCATACTTAAAAGATTATCAATCAGAAGGAATAGAAGAATATGGAGATGGGAGAAGGAAGAAAACAACAATGCTTTGGGGAAATATAGATAAGAGTATCTCCCTACTTACATTGAACCAAGAAAATATAGAAAAGGATCAATTACTTCACCACCAGTGTAAATCTGCAGACACAAAGTTCTAAATATTTACACAAACTAGAACACAAATTTTATATTGAATGCAAAACAAAAGATCCATTGAATCGAGCAAGGAGAGAGAAAGATATAATAGAGGAAAATAAGAAAAGAAAGAAAAGAACTTCTGTATTGAATTACTTCAGAATTTACAACCTTCCCAGAAAACCAGAATCCCCTTTTTCTCGTGGCCAAAACCATATATTTATAACAATCCATATACATCCATAATTTCTCCCCAAGAAAAGAATATTTGAAAGGAATAATGTTTATTGCAGATGCACTTTTGTAAAGTGACATGAAACAAATGCACTCATGAAAACTAGAGGTTCAAAAAGGTGAATATTTCATCAGTTCGAGCATGAATACTTTAGCAGGGGGCATGTCATGATTTTTTTCTTCATATGGTCCTATCATTTCTACCTTTTAACCACTTTCATAGCACTCAAGTTCTTATTGGTAAGTTTTATCCCTTTTTATCATGTATGCCTGATAAACTCCATTTTCTGATGATCAAACTTTACATCCCTTTAAACTTATCGATTTGGCTCCATAATAAACCAGAAATGCATCTCATGGAGAAATGACAAGAATACAGAGAAAAGAATGAAGAATGAGCCATTTTTGTGTTTTGCAGAGCTTTGGTTCATTAATGGCATTAAAAACTAGATGAGTACATTCGAATATATTTTCCCCTTTTTACCTTCAAATTTGGACCCTACACGTGGCAAGATCCAAGCAACGATGGCCTGGGGAGAAATCTACATTTCCTGACATTTGGGAGAAAAAGTGTGATTTCTCATTTTTCTTCGCCCCTCTGCAGCTCCGCTAAAGGCCGGACACGTGGTACCATCTGAGTGGCTGAGGAAATGCAGTTCAAATCTACCATTTAAACTTTTTTTTAACAAAAGACTCAAATTCTCAAAAACCTCCATGGGCCCATTGTTTTGATTTCATTCTTCGACACGTGGCATCACTTGACTGGTTGTGGGGTGTGTTTCACTTTTATACTTTATCTATTTTGGAAAAGGGAAAAATTCCAATCTTTCCCCTGAAATTCCATGCCCCCACCATTGACTTTTCAACATAGGCCACGTGTCCCTTCCTGATTGACTACGGGCCTTAACTTAGAAAATTCCCCTTCGTATGAGTGGGGCTCCAATTTCCACAAAATTAGATTCGAAAGGGTGGGGAAAATTGAGAGGACAATAGTTGGCTCCTTCTGGGGATGATTTGGTAGAGGAAAGAGGCAAAATCAAGAACCTTAGAGAATTATGGGTAATCAGATCGAATCAGTGTCTTAGCCAATGGGCAACGGAGTCAAAAGAAGAAATACCAACATAGAAGAGAATGTAGGAAGGAAACCAACCAAAACAAAAACAAGGAAAGCAAAATGCTATACAAAATGTATAGAGGGACCGCCAAAACTCCTAAGTTTTGAACAACTTCAAAAATTTCCCACTATAAGGAAGTGGGAGAGGAGAACCATCCATGTAATCTAGGTAAAAAGATTTCTCACCAGCAAAATGTCTGATTTTAAAAGGACCAAGCCAAAGGGAATCAAATTTACCATGGCTGCCTCAAGGTTCATGCCTTTTGTCCCAAAGAAGAACATTGTCTCCCACTTGAAAAATTCTGGGTTTAGCCTTTTTGTCAAACAGAGCTTTTACCTTGAGTTGATGAGCTGATATTCTGTCAACCACTTGCAATTTGTCTTCATTCAACTTCTGGAGGTACATAATTCTTTTGTCTAATGAATTGGTAAAGCGAGGCATCCTCAATGGCCTTCATCAAATGTAAAATTTGGTAGTTCCAATGTCCTTTGGCGGTGAGCTTCAACTCCATATACCACTTGAAAATGAGACATTTCAATGGCTCTCTTAGGTGTAATCCTATATTCCCATAAAATATCATATAGTTTCTTATGCCAATTCCTCTCGAGAGTCATTAACAAGCTTCCAAACAATGGTGACCAACTTCTTGTTAGTTATTCTGCCTTGCGCATTCCCTTGGGTATAGTAATATGAAGAGTGGCAAAGGAAATTCCATAGCCATAGTAGAAATCCATCATCCTAGTAGAAGAAAAATTGGAAGCATTGTCAGGTGACAACCTTGTTTGGTATCCCAAATCTTATTAAGATGCGCTCCTTGATGAAATTACATACTAATTCGAAGTAGTACTTTTAACTTGAATGGCTTCCACCCACTTGGTGAAATAACCAGTGGTAGTCAAAACATGAGTATGCCTTGCACTTGAAGGTGGATTGAGTGTCCCAATGAAGTCAAAACCCCATTGTTGAAAAGGTTCCTCAATCACCACTGGTTTGAGAGGTAAAGAAGCAAATTTGGGTCTTCCAACAAAGGGTTGACATGCTTCACACTTGCCAACCCACTTTGATGCATCTTTGAACAGGGTAGGCCAATAATACCCAGCACGGAGGATTTTGTGGGCCATGACAACATAATAGAAATGACCTCCTCACAAGCTGGTCTTGAAAGGATGATAAAAATTTCTTTTATTGCTCTTTGTCAACACATTTCAAAAACCTTCCATCTATCCCTTGTTTGAACAATGCATTTTCCCACAACACATATTGCGAGACCTTAATTTGATGGCTCTCGTATCCTTGGCATTCAAATGGGATAAAAATTTTCCATAAGTAAGAAAGTGTGCAATGTCAGCTTACCATTCATCGGTGGTGAGGAAAAGAACAACAGGGATATCAACTTCCTCCTTAGACAATTTGGCATCATCTCCTTCAACAATGAGTTCACATAAGCCCTTTCCTTGAACTAGCTTGGTGGGTTTGATGTAAAGATCATACTCCTAAACTTTGTCTAACCAATTACATCTCTTGGTTCTAAATTATTGTTGTGTAAGAATGGATTTAATAGTTTTATTAGGCACAAGCGCAATAGAATGAGAGTTGAGGATGTAAAAACGAAACTGTTTCACAACTTTGACCACTGCAAAAGCATGTTTCTCCATCATGGTGTACTTCATCTCATGGGCTTTCAAAATATAACTCATGAATGCTATGGGGATTTCATGACCTTCAACATTCTCTGGGTTACACAACAAGCAAGAGTACTTTAAGTAGCATAACAATAGATAATTAAGTCTTTCTTATAATCGGGGCATGCCAAGATTTAAGTCTTTGCTATAGCTCTCTTGATGTCTTCAAATCCAACTTTTCCTTTAGACGAACAACCAAAATTCTACTTCCCTTTCATCATGTGGGCTATGTTCAAAGTAAGTTTAGAAAAATAAGGTATGAATCTTCTTAAGAAGTTGATCTTGCCAAAGAAAGAGTGCACACCCTTCTTGCTTATGGGGAGAGGGATATGCTTTGAATCATATGGAATATTTATAGATCAATCTTGATTTCCTCCTTGGAGATTATGTGTCCCAATAATTTTCCCTTGGTGACACAAAAGACAGATTTCTTGGGATTCAAGGAGATGCCATGCTCTCTACACTTTTGGAGGACAGTTTCAAGGTGTTGGAAATGATTAGCTCTGGTTTTTGAAAACACAGTCAGATCATCAAGGTATATAACTATGCATTTTCCCTTAAGATTGCCAAAGGCCAGGTCCATTGCCCTCTGAAAGGTGGCACCGGCATTGATGAGGCAAAAATGCATTCTCCTATTAGCAAAGGTTCCCTAAGGAGTGGTAAAGGTAGTCTTATGTTGATCTGTAGCACTTACTTCTACTTGATTATATCCTAAGAATCCATCAAGCATGGACAACATTTCTGAACCTACAACACTTGATCCATTACGGGGAGAGGATAATTATCCTTCAAAGAGGCTTGATTCAAATTCCTAAAATCAACACAAATATGGATCATTTTTTCTTCTTCCTGACAGGCACAATATTAGCAATCCATGTTGAATGATGAATGGGGAAAATGATCTTAGCCTTCAATAAATTTTAGATCTCTTGAAAGATTGTATCAGTAATTTTAGGGTTATACTACCTCTACTTTTGCCAGAAGGGCTTGATCCCAGGCTTTAGAGGAATGAAATGTTGCATCTATTTTGGTTGAAAAGCCTTGAGATCATCATAAGAATATGCAAGAACATCAACATACCTTTTCAACAGATTTACTACTTTTTTCCTCTCCTCTTGTGTGCAACACTTTCCAATGTTTATCTTTTCATAGTCAATAGATTTTGCTGAGCTCCTTTAGAAGTTTTGGACTTGATGTACCTATCATGTTTATCAAATAACTCTTCCAAACTTACCAACCATTTAGGTATCTTATTACCTTTTAGTTTTATGCAGCCATCATGAACCATTTCTTCTTTGTTATCTTCTTCATTTTGAGGCACACATTCTCTAGGTAGATTCCTACCTCCTTCAAAGTACATCTGGTTAAAATTATCTCTGAGTTTAAGGAAGGAAAGTAAGTGTTGATCATCATTAGAGACCTGCCAATTGTTTGCATTGTCAGGCACACTAGGCCTATGAATCATCTCAATGGTGAATTTATCTTGGGATAAATCTTGATGAGGGATCAGTAGAGACCCCAAGACAGCCAAGGAATCAGCCCTGGTGTTTCTTTCCCTTGGCATGGCTTCAATGGAAAAGCAGAAAGGAACTTAATAGAATATCGGACAGATTCCCGTAAGTTTCAACCTTTTATTCTTCACTTGAAAGAGATCTCGACACTGTTTTACAATCAGCTCTGCATCTCCACGAGTAAGGAAATTATTGATCTCATCTCTTTTTACTTACTTAAACCAAGGATGAGAACTTCATACTCAACTATATTATTTGTGTTTTCGAATTGGAGCTTGAAGGAGAAAGGATGAATTTTACCTTCAAGAGAAAAAAGTACCACACCAGCTCTAGAACTAGCTGAGGAGTAGCTCCCATAAAATTCCAAGATCTAAATGCCATTAAGATCAAGAAGCACTTCCTTAGGATGGTTAGCCTCATCTTGTGACATGATCATGTAGTTACCATGACCAATGTCCTCATAAAGTATTTTTGCCTTTGGGTCATCTGTTTTTTGTATGATATATTCAGTTTGTTTCTCAGGCAATAGCTTCTTCATTTTCCCATTCACTAGAATAAGAGCATGTGACCAATCCATCATGATTTCTCCTCCAACATCTTTGCAAAAATTTCTACTCAGTAGCATGCCGTAGGAAGGGGGAATATCAACTACCAAAATGGTGGCTAAAACTCTCTTCTTTGGCAAAGCAGCAAAGGCTACTTATGTATCCTTGATCCTTCCAACCAATGGAACTTCTCTACTTTCCATTGAGTAACATGAACCAAAAGTGTTGGTTAGGGTTAAGCCTAGGGCATGATATACCTTAGCAAGCATCACATTATCTGAAGCACTAGAATCAATAACACAATTGCTGAGTTTGTGGCCAGCTATGAGGAGAGTGACATAAAATGGTTTGATCTTCTCATCAGATGAAGTGACTACTTGCCATAAGGCTTGGTTGAGATGAAGGAGGAGTGGGAAAAATACCTTTAGAACTAGGAGATGAAGGCTTGGATTTGGAGTTTACAAAGTCTACCATCTTAGCAAAGGCCTTGGGATGGGTTTGGTAGAATTTGGCTTCTGAGATCTGGATCTTAGTTTTCTTGAGATGGTCGATAATGTCAAAAGAACCAGAGGTAGATGGAGCATCATTGATAGGAGTAGATGAAACTTTTGACTTATCAACTCTATCATTTGAAGGAAAAGAAGTTTCAGGAGTAGAAACAAAGGAGGAAGGGACAAAAAAACTTACCTTGGGTGTGGAAGAAGTTGGAATAGGAGCTCCTCACCTTGCAATCACTAGAATGACCATAGGAGGCTCTTTAGATCTTTTAGCAAGATGCACCTTTTTCTCCTTCTTGTTGGCTTGATCATGAGTCATAACAACTTATGATTCATTTTTCATCTCTGCAACTCATTGTTCATAATCATCCTCTTCATCTAAACCTTTAGTGGTGAGAAAATGGACATGAGATCCATTCAACTCTTCTAATTCTTCATCAACTTCCTCTTCATGTTCTTCAAAGATTTCATCCTCCTCATCATCAGGCTCTAACACTTCACATGTTGCATTGATTGGAACTTTAACAAGTGGGCCTTCAATTACCAATTCTGAGTAGAGGGCAACCGATTCTTGGGTTGAAAGTTCTTCCTAGGAACATCCTGATAAGGAGCATGCTGGGTGAAGTTCTTCTTGAGAGAAATAAGATCATTAGCAAGTTTCTGTACTAACTGATCTGCATCAGCTCCAGAAGAATATGTGGAAGAAGGAGATGCTTTGGATTTGGATGAATCTCTCCTTAGCTTGCCAGACATAATCAAATCATCTTCAGCACTGACAACAAATCTCTGATCTGTTAGGGGTATCACACCAGTTGTACAGACAATATATCATATCTAAGCATACATGCAAATTAAAGCGGATATTCTAGCGAGAAGAATTACACAAAACAAGAGACATAAATCAACACCATATTTAACATGGTTCACCCAAAGTGTGGCTTATGTCCACCAAGAAACAAGCCAATCGATTATCCAAAGCTTTGAAAAGATATACAATGAAGATTTACAATCTTCCACACCTCTCAGATGTTCAGTACTTTCTTCCTTCAAGATTTTTGATTCTTCTCCAAGAAATCTCTCTCACATAATTATCTTGTAATTATGATCCATACATACTTCTAAACCTAGATTTTATGCTTATATAGTTGTTTATAGACTTAGGGCACTTAGCCATGCAATTACAATTAATAAATCTATTTTAATGCTAAAAATAGATATAATTCCCGAGAGTTAATTAAAACTTCATCTTACAGAAAGCGACACGGTTCTTCCTAACGTTGCCGAGTTCCTTACTACTTGCTTGATGATGTCGGTTACTATATTTTCTAGCAAGTTCCAATTGCATGCTAAAATGAAGTAATTAAGCTTCACAACTCAACAATCTCCCACTTGGAGTTTAATTACTACACCATACATGTACAACGTCATTCTTGGATCCTTGCTTGGATTTGTTTCTTCCTCTTCAAGTCTCAAACTTGAAGACCAACATAAGTGGAGTATGGCTCTAACCTCTCCTTTACTAATGGCTTCATTAGCATATCCACAAGGTTCTTTCTCGTATGAATCTTTTCTAGATTCAATTGTCCATCCTCCAATACCTGCCGTATGAAGTGATAACTCAACTGAATGTGTTTCGTTATAGAATGAAACTTTGAGTTCTTTGCCAAATGAATTACACTCTGACTGTCACTAAATAGTTTACTATTACTTTACTCCTTTCCCAAATCTTCCATGAACCTACTCATCCATATCATCTCCTTGCTAGCCTCTATAGCTATAACATACTACTCGCCTCTGTAGCTACAACATACTTTGCCTCTGTAATAGACAAAGCCACAACCTTCTCGCAATCTTGAAATCTAGCTAACCGCCACTCCACCTACTATGAAAATATATCCGGTAGTGCTCCTTCTACCATCCAAATCTCCAGCCATATCTGAATCAACATAGCCATGTAATGAAATATCTTAACCTCCATAGAATAATTGTATGCTAGATGTCCCTTTCAAATACTTGAGTATCCATTAGACTACTTTCCAATTCTCTTTACCGGATTAGCCATATATCTACTCACAACTCCCCTTTGCCCGAGCAATGTCTGGTCTAGTACAAACCATAGCGTATATGAGACTTCCAACTCTTTGAAGCATACGAGTACTCGTGTCATGTATTTGACCTCCTCATGTGATGAAGGACACGATATTTACTCAATTTGAAGTGTCCAGCCATAGGTGTGCTAACGGGTTTTACATTCTACATGTTGAACTATTCTAACACGTTGTAGATATGATCCTCTTAAGATGAATACAATTTCTTGTTTTCCTGTCTCTATGTATTTGCATGCCAAGGATTATTTTTGTAGCTCCTAAATCCTTCATTGAAAATGTGTGAGCTAGCTTTCTCTTAAGCTCACCAATGTCCCGCATACTAGATCCTGAAATAAGCATATCATCCACATACAATAACAAAATAATATAGATCCCATTTTCAAGCTTCTTGAAATAAACACAATGGTTAGATTCACATCTCAAGTACCTATGCTCATGCATAAATCTATCAAACCTCATGTACCATTTCCTTCGAGCTTGCTTGATCCCATATAAGCTCTTTTCAACTGCACACTAATTTCTCCTTACTCTTGACTTCATACCCAAGTGGTTGTTGCATATAAATATCTTCATCCAAATCATCATGAAGGAAAGCCGTCTTCACATCTAGTTGCTCTAAATGTAAATATTCTATTGTAACTAAACTCAATACAGTAGGAATGGAAGTCATCTTAACAATAGGAGGAAATATTTCACCAAATTCAATACCTACCTTTTACGCAAATCCTTTTACTACAAGCCTTTCCTTGTACCTTTGATGTCCACCCTCTTCTTCATTAATTTTATAAACCCACTTGTTCTGCAATGTTCTCTTTCCTACTAGAACTTAACCAAATCCCAAGTCTGGTTATGTTCCAAGGATTCCATCTCCTCATCCATGCCATGCTCCCATTGAACGTGAGTCTTATCCTACATTGCTTCTTCAAAGCTTTTGGTTCACCACTATCAGTCAATAATAGATAAAATAGAGAAGGTGTAAATATTTCTAGAAGTTTACTTACCCTTTGTGACCTTCTCACAGGAGTTTGGGGTACCGGAGGCTCAATCTGGACCTCCTGGACATTAGTATCAACTTCTGATAGTGACCGACACGATCACCTCTAACCGATGTCGGTTCTGATAACCGATAGTGGTTTTGATCATTTGTAACCATCGGCGGTTCATCTGACCGATGTTGGTCAGGGCCTAACCGACCATGGTTACTATGTATTTCTTTAGGTGTTTCTTTAAAACCCGAGAGTTCATTTTCATCAATAAACATCTCAATTTTCTCATCCTTGGGTACCAAAATTTGATCCATGTACATTCTCTTTTCATTCCATTCAACATCACAACTCCTAATAATTTTAGAATTCTCTAAATCCCAAAAATGGAAACCGAAATCACCAGATCCATAACCAATGAAAGTGCATCTCTTAGATTTTACATCCAACTTTTTCTATTTTCCCTATCAACATGCACAAAAGCTTTTGAACCAAAAACTTTAAGAAAAGAAATATCTACCTCTTTTCCGGTCCAAGCTTCCTCTGGTATTCCTCCATCTAGTGAACTTGAAGGGCCACGGTTAATCAAATAAACTGATTGTATCAACTGCTTCTACCAAAAACTGCAAGGGCAATCTAGAATGTATTCTCATACTTCTAGCACATTCCATGATTGTCCTATTCATTCTTTCTACAACACCATTCTCTGTGGTGTTCTTGGAACCATTCTTTCTCTACATATCCCATTCACTGAACAATAATCATTGAAAGTCTTGCTATAGTATTCACCACCATTATTAGATCTAAGGCACTTTAACTTAGAATTTGATTCATTCTCAACAAGGGCTTTCCATCTTTTAAAAGTCTCAAAAACATCATATTTATGTTTAATACAATAAACCCATACCTTTCTTGTAGCATCATCAATGAAAGTAACATAATACTAGGATCCTCCATGAGAAGCTACCTGAGCTAGTCCCCACACATCTAAGTGTGTACAAGCTCCAATTTCTACTCCTTAGTTGCCCCAACTTTGAGAAATCTCACTCTCTTTTTCTTTCCAAAGATACAATGCTCCACGAGAAATCAAGTTCTAAATATTTCAAATCGACAACTTATTCTTAGCCTTTAAGATCTGTATTCCTTTTTGACTCATATGATCCAACTTGTAATGCCTGTTAAAACAACCCACTTGAGACCCAAGAAACAACCTAGGATTAGTTAGGAAAAATTATGGAATAATTTGTTTTTGTTTAAAAGAGTCTCACACGAGGTTGCAAGGCAACAATGTCACTAGCAAGTTCTAGAACAATTCTAATTTACTAGAACATACTTTTATTTTATTAACAATTATTAGAGGTCACAAGGTCCAAAATTAAGGGTTAGAAGGTTCAATAAGGTTCAGAGGGTAATTCCTCACCATACCCACTCTCTAACAGGCTTAAATATTCAACTTGATTTTTCTCACACTTAATGCATTCAAAATTTCCTAAATTATTTCCATTGGATAGGAAATTTTCTCACCTTTCCATTGATATAAAGAAGTCCTCCTAACTCCTCATAAAACTCAAGTTATGGGCCGGTGGACCTTGGGAGGAAAATTTTCCCAAGGCGAGCCTATAGGCCTAGGGGAGAAAATTTTCCCTTGCGTGGGGTGGCGGAGCGGGGAAGGGTTTTAGCACTTTTTCCCTCTTCAGCAAAAGTGCAATTTGCCTCCGTGCACCCTTGAGCCCGAGGAGGACACGTGTCAAGCTCTGAATGGTGGGGAAAACTAGACTTGTGGGGAAACATACAAATTTTAGACTTTTGCTTCAAAAAGTGCAAGGGTTAAATTTGCGCGCACCTTCGCCGATCCTAGATGATGCCACATGTCATGATTTCATTGACCGCAAGGGTCGAGGGACTGTTGGAGTGCTTTTAGGATTTAAGATCTTTAAGTTTTAAAAGTTCAAAGTATCAAAAAGTTGTGTGCCTCCACCGACGCCTAAGGCTGCCACGTGTCAGCCTTTCATTGGTTGCGGGCTAGCGGGTCGGCGGAGAGATTTAAGAAAAATTTCCAATTTTTTTAAAAATGCCAAGGAAGAAAATGGTGTCATGCCTCCACTATTTTCTCATGAGGCCATGTGGTAGCTTCTGATTGGCTATAGGTTGGAGGGGTGGTGGAGAAAATTTTAAAAATTTTCCCAATTTTTTTCTAAGTTTTTAAGTGAAAAATTCTAGCCGCAGGCCCACTAAGGAAAAGTTTCCCAAAATTTTCTGCTAAGGAAGGAAAACTTCAGAGGGCCATAACTTTTGATAGAGACATAAATTTAAGGAAAACGAGGACTTTATGGAAAGCTCTTAACACCCTCTTTGCACAAGAGTCATTAATTTTAGATTTTGATAAAGTTTAAGGGGTCAATTTCATGAAAATGGCCTACATTATTTTTAAAAGTAAACTGGTAAATTTTAACTTATAAATTTTGTTCAATTTGATCTTCTCCTTCACTCAACATGCCAAACAGACATGGAGAATTATTCTAAGAAGGATTTAGGATGCATTTAGAAGGTAATTTTTCTTGATTGATTTCAAATTTGAATTTTTACAACTTCTGATAGCTAAAAGACTGTGAAAAGGTTTGGGCCCGATTTTGCAATGTTTTAAAATATTTCCTTAAGTGTTTTAGTCTACTTGGAATCATTTTGATCACCTTAAGATCAATTTAATATTTCATTTGTCTTTTATAGCTTGCAGGGTCGTTCTGATTAATATTTGATAAAAAATTTACAAGTATACAATGGAATAAAAGATGGAGTTTATACAATTCAAAACAAGGATTAGTCTATTCCTTTTGCTATACTATAACAACATTGAATTCATTCCATGCTCATTTAAAGTAGTTATCTTTCCTTCAATCAAAATGTAGAAACAAAAATGTAGATTCTATTCTTTTCCAATCATGCATTTCAACAAGACAGGACAATGCATTTTCTTCATACATACTTCCTTCTTCCAGTTTTCCAACCAGGGATTTCAAATACAGAATTTTAAATATAACAATGTCATTCTGAACAAGGTAAGACAACTTCCATAAGTTCAATGAATCTTTTACAATTATTTTCATATATATTTTCAAAATACAGCATACAGAATACATGTCTTTCTTTTCTAATAACAGAACTGAATACAGAGCACAACTCTTTTACATTTCAAATTTCAATTTTTTTATTCCTTCCCAAAATTCATCATACAAATTACATTTCCTTCACATTCTTTCAAAGCAAAAACAGAGTCTATCTCTTTTTCATTTCACTTTACAAATTTCATAATCCATACATCCTCTTTCCATTTCAAAACATTTACAATACATCCACTTCAAAGTGGGAAAGGTTACAATGGGATTTCATTTCACATGGACTATCAAACTATCTTTCTCCTCTGCTCCAAAACAACAACATGAATTTCTCCTTTTGGATCACAACAAAGGTAGGGGAAAGGCAACACTCTCCACCCAACCAAGACATCCAATGAAAAGGAGAATCCATCCTTCTTCATTGGCCCCGAGCCCCAACCACAATGTAATAAGAAATGTATTTCAACTCATGGAAACAACAGGCTTCCACATCACAAAGCAATCTTTCAACATGCACATTTCAAATTAAAAACACAGTCCAAACAAAACAATAGTTTACAACTGCATTGAAACATTAAGACAGAACTTAGGCTTCATCATGCAAGCCAAAGGAGCAAGAACTATGGGGAAACTGCTTATGCCTCCCAATGGGAATTGGGTATCCACTTGTAACAAACTACCAATATAAATCATCACACATATCCTTATGCCCCCCATAATCCCTCCTTATGCCCCCAAAAATTTCCTTATGCCCCCACAAAGTAAGAAATGCAAGCTATTTCTTTTCCATGGTGGATCCCAATCCCAAACTCCCTCCACAAGAATTCTAATGCCACTAGCATTCCCTTATGCCCCCACATGGATTCCCCATAGCCTTCTCCTACACCATTCCTAGGCAATCTACCCAACCAGCCAACAAACACACAAAACATTCACCATTCACACAAACATAAAAAGAAATAAAAGCATATATGAAGAGCTAAGCTCCTACCTCTCCATGGTAGATTTTGTTCCAAAACCACAAGCTTTCAATGCCAAAATACAGTCCCAAAATCAGCAATTCCCAAGTATGAAATGCTCTCCAATCTCCTCCAAAATCAATAAGAGCTCCAAACAGCCAAGGAAAATTTACCCCAAGGAAGCATTCCAAAAGTTCAACAACCCAAAAAAAAAGCAAGGAGTTTCAATTTTATAGAAGAGGGAAGAGAAGAGGATGAGGTGGATCCATGTAGGATGCCACATCACACATCCTCAACTCCAACACAAAAGTCAAATTCATTCTCCAAAGCACAATAAAGAGGTGGGTGAATAATATGACAAATAAACTTACACACTCCAAAAAGCCCACACCCCAAAGGACTAAATTTAATAAAATGTAAGAAGAGTGCAATTAAAACTTACAATTTGTCTTCCCAAAATGCATTAAAAGGTCTAAAATCAACCCTCCAACCATAGGTATGGTT
Source organism: Taxus wallichiana var. yunnanensis (assembly GCA_018340775.1). Taxonomy (NCBI): domain Eukaryota; kingdom Viridiplantae; phylum Streptophyta; class Pinopsida; order Cupressales; family Taxaceae; genus Taxus; species Taxus wallichiana. The sequence continues at coordinate 248,450,585 of CM031234.1, read as the reverse complement.
GGTAAATAAAATTAAGAGGTATGGGACAAGTTTTACTTGTCCCACAAGCCTCCAAAAATAGCCTCAAGGAAAAATTTGAATTTCCAAGGAGGTGGAGTGTTTCATACTCCAAAATCTAACTTACACAACTCTTACACATACTTACACATCACTTACCACATTTAATACAAGAGCCAACAACTTCTATAATTACTTTCTTATATCCCAAATTTGATTTATTTATTTATTTTAACAATATGATTACTCACATTAATTCTCCACAATTAAAATAATAATGAAAGGGGTAAATACATCAAAAATAAACACATGCAAACAAATTTTAAAAAGAAACCACATTAATAAAATACACAAAACCCCTTGGTCACATTCAAAGGTAATCCCCCATGGGAATCCCTAACAAAAACAACACACACACACACACAAAACATGTTTCCATGGTGACCTTGTTGAATTCATCTAGAATTCTAATGTGGTTGGTCTCCAATCCCCCAATGCTTGTTGTGATATTTTAACCTGCAAAACACAAATACCTCCTTCAGCCTTGTGGCCATATCAGAACATCCAACATGATATAAATAAAATCACAAAATCATCAATACATATGAATCACAACAACACGAAGGAAATCAACAATATCACTTACAATTTATATCAATAATATATATCATCATCATATAATGTCCATTTTCTAGGTCTACTCACAATATCCAAAAATCACATGTCCGAACAACATTCATAATATATCCATGTCAAATAGTATATCATCATCCACATATGAAGTGTCTCTAATAATCATCATGCATCATAACTAAATCAAGATCAACAATAATCCATGATCCAACATCTAACATCATACTAAATCAAAACTATAATAATGTCCATAATGTAATCAACAATATCAAGATTAGTATCAAAAGGTGTCAAAGGGAAGTGGGCACTACATCCCCCTCCCCTTAGACTTGACTTCCTCCTAGAAGTCACTGGAAAAAATGTGGAAATTGAACTCGTAATAAGGTAACATCCTCCCATATAGTTGTAGTCTCATCGTATCTGTCTCACTACACCCAAACCTGATCAACCTCTCTTCCTCGAAGGCCCAGGGTCCTACGATATAGGATGCGAACGGGCTCCACCATCACCTGCCCCATATCCTGCACCTACAATGATGTCCAATCTAACACATGAGAAGGATTTGCAACATATCTCCTAAGAACTAAAACATGAAACACATCATGTATATGAGACAAGCTAGGTGGCAATGTTAGACGGTAGGCCAAAGGGCCGATACACTCCAAGATCTCAAAAGGACCCACGAATCTAGGAGCTAACTTAGAAATTTTTCCATAATAGATAGGGATCTTGTGTGGCCTAACATAAAGGAACACCTTCATGCCCACATCAAAACTACAGATCGATCCTATGCTTATCTACATACTTCTTCTGTCTATCATGTGCCTCCTGTAGTCTTTGTCTGATCAATACTACCTGCTACTCCATGTCTTGCAACAAAATTGGTCCAAAAGAAACCCTATCCTCTATCCTGTCCCAGCTAAGAGGTGTCATGCACTCTCTACCATACAAAAACTGAAAAAGAGCCATGCCTATAGAACTCTGAAAACTATTATTGTAGGTAAACTCCACTAAGTATAAGTACTCCTCCCATCTAGAATGCCGATCCATCACATACATCATGAGCATGTCCTCTAAAAATTGATTCACCCGCTTAGTCTGTCCATCTGTCTCGGGGTGATATGTTGTGTTGAAGTTGATCTTTGTCTTGAGGGCATGTTGCATGGTAGTCCAAAAATGGGAAGTATACAAAGGATCGTGGTCACAAATGATCTTCCGTGGAATCTCATGCAACCTAATGATATCATCCAAATATACCCGTGCCACTGCTCTAGCTGTATAAGTGGTCTTCACTGGAGAAAAGTGAACCAATTTTATCAATTTATCAACTGTGACCATGATAGTGTCATGGTGATAACCCAACATTGGTAGCCCAACAATAAAATCCATGAAAATGATGTCCCATTTCCATTCCGGTATAGCATGAGGTAAGAGAAGGCCAGCTAGATGTTGATGCTCAGCCTTAACTCTCTAGCACTCTAAACATCATGACACGAACTGGGCCACATCTCTCGTAAAGTCCTCTCCAATGATACAACTATCTCAAGGTGGCATGCATCTTCTTCACAAAGATCACTGGTGTACCCCAAGGGGATACACTAGGACAGATAAGGCATTTCTCCAAAGGCCCTCAAGTTGTAACTTGAGCTCACAGAGCTCTAGGGTGGTCATCGATAAGGTTCTCGTGAGATAAGCTCTACTCCGGAACTATATCTATATGAAAATATATCTCACATGGGTGTGGTAACCCTGGTATCTCCCTCGGGAAGAAATCTGCAAACTCTCTCAAAAAATAGGGTGTTCGTCAGCGATGGTCCACTAGACCCATCCTCCGATATGTCACTCACCGTAACAAAGCATACATCTTGTAATCCCATCACACACACCACTTAAGCTACATAGCGAGAGATGTGTGAATAGAAACAGTCTCCTAAAGCTCTCCTCAAATAACTCCAGTGTCACTGTCTTAGAATCAACATGGATTTTTTGCTCCTTTGTCCTCCACCATACTCCTACTCCATCCCTCAGTAGATGGATCATAACACGAGATTTCATGTTGCTAGAATAAGGACAAAGCTTGAAGCAACCACTCAAGTTCACTAGGAATGCCTCTGCCTGAAACCCACCTGTGTCACCAGAATAATGTGAGGGTCAAATCTTTAGGATCTCCTTGATGTGATCTGCACCTATGGTCTGACGGCCTCTAGGTCTCTCTGCATGCTCATCCCTAAGCCTAGGGCTCTGTGACTTCTCTCTATGCTCTGAAACTCGATCACCCTATCCCTTCTATGGTGACTCTACCCTGGCTGACTCTGCATGGGAGTTCTCTCCTCTATTTTCCTCGCTGGGTCAAGGAGATACCTGACCCTTAATGGAAATGTCCCTATCATGTCTGGTTGTATGTTCTCCTACTGATCCTCCGCGTAGAGCGGCATTAACATCCGAAGAGTCTGCAAAATCTGGGGTAGGATGGCTGCTACAGCTTTATCTGGTGGTGGTAGGTCTGGGTCTATGTGAAAATTCCCCTTGTCCCATCTGCGCGTCCTACACAGACCAAGGTGAGAGTTCCATCTTTCTAAGTTTTATTTAGTTTCCATGTTTACTAAAATATTAAAATTCCAAACTAAATTGTTTTCTAGATTTAAAAGTGTGCTAGGTTTAAGTTTCATGTCTCAAGTTTTCTAGTGTGCCTAATGGTCCAAGATTTTGAACCACTACTCTGATACCAAGTGTAATTCCCGTTAAAACAACCCACTTGAGACCCAAGAAACAACCTAGGATTAGTTAGGAAAAATTATGGAATAATTTTTTTGTTTAAAAGAGTCTACAACCAAGTTACAAGGCAACAACTATCACTAGCAAGTTCCAGAACAATTCTAATTTACTAGAACATAATTTTCTTTTATTAAAAATTATCAGAGGTCACAAGGTCCAAAATTAAGGGCTAGAAGGTTTAATAAGGTTTAGAGGGTAATTCCTCCCCATACCCATTCTCTAACAGGATTAAAGTTTCAACTTGATTTTCTTACACTTAATGCATTCAATATTTCCTTAAATCATTCCCATTGGATAGTAAATTTCCTCACCTTTCCATTGATATAAAGAAGTCCTCCTAACTCCTCATAAAACTCAAGTTATGGGCCGACAGACCTTGGGAGGAAACTTTTCTCAAGGGCGAGCCTGCAGGCCTAGGGGAGAAAATTTTCCCTTGCACGGGGTGGCAGAGTGGGGAAGGGTTTTAGCGCTTTTTCCCTCTTTGGTGAAAAATTTAAATTTACCTCTGCATGCCTATGAGCTCGAGGAGGACACGTGTCAAGCTCTGAATGGCACAGGGAAAACCAGACTTGTAAGGAAACATACGAATTTTAGACTTTTGCTTCAAAAAGTGCAAGGATTAAATTTGTGCGCACCTCTGCCGATCCTAGATGATGCCATGTGTCGTGATTTCATTGACCGTGGGTCAACAGATTTGTCGAGTGCTTTTAGAATTTAAGGTCTTTAAGTTTAAAAAGTTCAAAGTATCAAAAAGTTGCGCGCCTCCACAACCATGTGTGCCGCACGTGTCGACCTTTCATTGCTCTAAGCACGGGCTAGCGGGTCGACGAAGAGATTTAAGAAAATTTTCCAATTTTTTTTTAAAATGCCAAGGAAGAAAATGGTACCATGCCTGCACTGTTGCCTTTTGAGGCCATGTGGCAGCTTCTAATTGGTTGTGGGCTGATGGAGAAAATTTTAAAAATTTTCCCAAAATTTTTCTAAGTTTTTAAGGGAAAAATTTGGGTTGTGGGCCTACCAAGGAAATTTTTCCTAAAAAGTTTTTTGCCAAGGAAAATTTTAGAGGGCCATAAATTTTGATAGAGAGCTCAGTTTTGAGAAAATGAGGACTTTCTGGAAAGCTCTTGATGCCCTCTTTGCACATGAGTCATTAATTTTAGATTTTGATAAAGTTTAAGGGGTCAATTTTATGAAAATGGCTGCAGGATTTTTAAAAGCAAACTGGTAAATTTTAACTTATAAATTTTGTTCAATTTGATCTTCTCCTTCACTCAACATGCCAAACAGACATTAAGAATTATTCTAAGAAGGATTTATGATGCATTTAGAAGGAAATTTTCTTGATTGATTTCAAATTTGAATTTTTACAACTTTTGACTAAAAGATTGTGAAAAGGTTTGGGCCCGATTTTGCAATGTTTTAAAATATTTCCTTAAGTGTTTTAGTCTACTTGGAATCATTTTGATCACCTTAAGATCAATTTAATATTTCATTTGTCTTTTATAGCTTGCAGGTCGTTCTAATTAATATTTGATAAAAAATTTACAAGTATACAGTGGAATAAAAGATGGAGTTTATACAATTCAAAACAAGGATTAGTCTATGCCTTTTGCTATACTATAACAACATTGAATTCATTCCATGCTCATTTAAAGTATTTATCTTTCCTTCAATCAAAATGTAGAAACAAAAATGTAGATTCAATTCTTTTCCAATCATGCATTTCAACAAGATAGGACAATGCATTTTCTTCATACATACTTCCTTCTTCCAGTTTTCCAACCAGGGATTTCAAATACAAAATTTTAAATATAACAATGCCATTCTAAAAAAGGTAAGACAACTTCCATAAATTCAATGAATCTTTTACAATTATTTTCATATATATTTTCAAAATACAACATACAGAATACATGTCTTTCTTTTCTAATAATGAATTGAATACTGAGAGAACAACTCTTTTACATTTTAATTTTCAATTTTTTAATTTCCTTCCTAAAATTCATCATAAAAATTACATTTCCTTCACATTCTTTCAAAGAAAAAATAGATTCTATCTCTTTTTCATTTCACTTTACAAATTTCGTAATCCATACATCCTCTTTCCATTTCAAAACATTTATAATACATCCACTTCAAAGTGGGAAAGGTTACAATGGGATTTCATTTCACATGTATTGTCAAACTATCTTTCTCCTCTACTCCAGAACAACAACATGAATTTTTCCTTTTTGGATCACAACAAAGGCAGGGGAAAGGCAATGCTCTCCACCCAACCAAGACATCCAATGAAAAGGAGAATCCATCCTTCTTCCTTGACCCCGAGCCCTAACCACAATACAATAAGAAATGTATTTCAACTCATGGGAAAAACAGGCTTCCACATCAGAAATCAATATTTCAACATGCACATTTCAAATTAAAAACATAGTCCAAACAAAACAGTAGTATACAATTGCATTGAAACATCAAGACAAAACTCAGGCTTCATCATGCAAGCCAAAGGAGCAAGAACTATAGGGAAGTGATTATTCCTCCAAATGGGAATTGGGTATCCACCGTAAATAAAACTACCAATATAAATTATCACACATATCCTTATGCCCCCACAATCCCTCTCGTATGCCCCCACAAAGGAAGAAATGCAAGCTATTTCTTTTCCATGGTGGATCCCAATCCCAAACTCCCTTCACAAGAATTTGATGTTACTAGCATTCCCTTATGCCACCCCACATGGATTCCCCATAGCCTTCTCTGTACCATTCCTAGGCGGTCTCTCAAACACACAAAACATTCACCATTCACACAAACATAAAAAGAAATAAAAGCATATATGAAGAGCTAAGCTCCTACCTCTCCATGGTAGATTTTGTTCCAAAACAACAAGCTTTCAATGTCAAAATACAGTCCCAAAATCAGCAATTCCCAAGTATGAAATGCTCTCCAATCTCCTCCAAAATCAACAAGAGCTCCAAATAGCCAAGGAAAATTCACCCCAAGGAAGCATTCCAAAAGTTCAACAACCCAAAACAAAGCAAGGAGTTTCAATTTTATAGAAGAGGGAAGAGAAGAGGATGAGGTGGATCCATGTAGGATGCCACATCACACATCCTCAACTCCAACACAAAATTCAAATTCATTCTCCAAAGCACAATAAAGAGGTGGGTGAATAATATGACAAATAAACTTACACACTCCAAAAAGCCCACACCCCAAAGGACTGAATTTAATAAAATGTAAGAAGAGTGCAATTAAAACTTACAATTTGTCTTCCCAAAATGCATTAAAAAGGTCTAAAATCAACCCTCCAACCATAGGTATGGTTGGTAAATAAAATTAAGAGGTATGGGACAAGTTTTACTTGTCCCACAAGCCTCCAAAAATAGCCTCCAAGGACAAATTCGAATTTCCAAGGAGGTGGAGTGTTTCATACTCCAAAATATGACTTACACAACTCTTACACATACTTACACATCACTTACCACATTTAATACAAGAGCCAACAACTTCTATAATTACTTTGAAAGGAATAATAACCATATCATACCAAGCCAAGAACGCGGATGCTAAACAAACACCATGATCAATAAGATGAAAGTAATTCGCCAGAATAAATTTACATAAACCTTTGCAAACAAATGAGCAACAATATCATATATTATTATGGAACTCAATGCAATACATTGAAAATGGGCCTTGCTTAAATAGGAAAGGAATAACAATCTAAGAACCAGTCAAGGTCATAGATCAAGCCATAAATCAAAGAAATAACTAGTCATCAAAGAACTAGTCAAGTCCATAGATTTATGAGAGAACTAGACATCAAGGATCTAGTCAATACCATAGATCAAAGAAAGAACTATACCTAACGACTAGATAATATCTCCTAATATCTAAATAAGATAAAAGAAATATCCACACACATAAGTGAGTGAGGATAAATACAATAAAGGTTAATAAAGTACCTAGGTGAACATGAGCTAAGGTAAATACCTACTCTAGCAATTACTTTCTTATATCCCAAATTTGATTTATTTATTTACTTTAACAATATGATTACTCACATTAATTCTCCACATTTAAAAGAATAATGAAAGGGGTAAATGCATCACAAAATAAACACATGCAAACAATAATAAAAAGAAACCACATTAATAAAATACACAAACCCCTTGGTCACATTCAAAGGTAATCCCCCATGGGAATCCCTAACAAAAACAACACACACACACACACAAAAACATGTTGCCATGGTGACCTTGTTGAATTCATCTAGAATTCCAATGTGGGTTGGTCTCAATCCCCGATGCTTGTTGTGATATTTTAACCTGCAAAACACAAAAACCTCCTTCGGCCTCATGGCCATATCAGAACATCTAACATGATATAAATAAAATCACAAAATCATCTATACATATGAATCACAACACCACCAAGGAAATCAACAATATCACTTACAATTTATATCAACAACTATATCATCATCATTTAATGTCCATTTTCTAGGTCTACTCACAATATCCAAAAATCACGTGTCTAAACAACATTCATAATATATTCATGTCAAATAGTATATCATCATCCACATATGAAGTGTGTCTAATAATCATCTTGCATCATAACTAAATCAAGATCGACAATAATCCATGATCCAACATCTAACATCATACTAAATCAAAACTATAATAATGTTCATAATGTAATCAATGTATCAAGATCGGTGTCAAAAGGTGTCAAAGGAAAGTGGGCACTACACAATCGATTATGCCACATGCATGCATTTGAATATGAATAGATAATGCGAGAAAAGGAATCAGATAATACAAGTAGATAAATATAATGTTCCTACCTTTTTACCTCTTTCCACAACAAAAGCACCCTTGGTGGCTTTCCAAGATTCTACTGCAAAAGTAACCATGCAACCAGATTCACCTAATTACCCTACGAAATAAGATTCCTCCTGAGGCTTGGCACATGCCTCACATCTTTTAATACCCATGTATTTCCATTATGTAATTTTAGATGAACTTCCCCTTTACCAGTAATACTACAAGGTTCATCATCACCCAAATAAACATGCCCAAAATTTCCCTAGACATAATTTATGAAATAACCCTTATTAGGGGTTGCATGGAAAGAAGCTCCTGAATCTAAAACCCATGATTCAATTCTACTATCTAAAGAAAGAATAAGAGCATCTTGCATTACCTTTGATGCAGCAAGATTCACCTCTTTACCTTTGTCTGGTTGTTGGTTCTCTTTATCCTTTGACCAACAATCTTTCTTTACATGTCCTTTCTTTCCACATTTTCAACAAGTAATTCCCTTACTTTTAGATTTAGATCTACTATCCCTTGACTTTGATTTCCCATTACTCTTACTCTTGGATATCTCCTTCTTCCTTCCCCTACTTTCTACATTCAAAGAATTTCCAGATGATGTTTCCTCTATACTCTTCCGGTGAATTTCTTCATTCAAGATTATACTAACCACATCATCAAACTTCAAAATATTATTAGTAGATGTTGTATTACTAACAACCATTACCAAGTTTTCCCAACTATCAGGCAAATAACATAAGAATAAAAGTGTTTTTACTTCATCAGCAAACGGTATTACAATTGATTTTAACTTATTTACAATAGATCGGAAATCATTCAAATGACTAGAGGTAGATTCACCTTCATGCATCTTAGAACTAAATAGTTTCTTCATCAAATAAAATTTATTTAAAGCATTAAGTTTTTCATATAAATTAGCAAGAGATTTCATTAAATCTACCGTAGAAGCTGCTTCTGTAATATTGAAAGCCACGGATCTTTGCTGAGGCTCAATCTTATAGATCCCAAAGCCTTTTTGTCAAGAATCTTCCATTCTTCATCAGTAATCTTTGTAGGTCTAGACTTCTCATCCAACGGTAAATACAAATCTCTTTGATACAGATAATCCTCAATATGCATATTCCATAATTGATAATTTTGGCCATCAAACTTCTCTACCTTATATTTATTATCTTCTGCCATTGTTGTAGCTCCCACTCAATTAGAAAACCCTCTGTGAGTAAATCTATCAACACACAAAACCCTCAAACAAAGCTCCGATACCAACTATTGGGGTTAGCACACCGGTTGTATAGACAATACATAAGATCTAAGAATACATGTAAATAAAAGCGAGATATTCTACTAGAAGAATTATACAAAACAAGAGACATAAATTAACACTAGATTTAACATGGTTCACCCAGTGTGGGCTACGTCCACCAAGAAACAAGTCAATTTATTATCCAAAGCTTTGACAAGATATACAATGAAGATTTACAATCTTCCACACCTCTTAGATGTTTAGTACTTTCTTCCTTCAATTTTTGTGATTTTTCTCCAAGAAATCTCTCTCACATAATTATCTTGTAATTATGATCCATACATACTTCTAAACCATGATTTTATGCTTATATAGTCTTTTATAGACTTAGGAACTTAGCCATGCAATCACAATTAATAAATCTATTTTGATGATAAAAATAGATATAATTCCCGAGAGTTAATTAAAACTTCATCGCCATACGGGTAACCGGCGTTGGTTCTTCCTAATCGCATCCTGGTTCCTTACTTGCTTGATTGATGCCAGTCATACTTGACCGATGCCGGTCTTCCTTGACCGATGCCAGTTATTGTATTTTCCAACAAGTTCCAATTGCATGCTAAAATGAAGTAATTTAGCTTCACAACTCAACATGATCAACATATAAAGTGGCAAGATTATCTCTTCTAAGTGCAGAGATCACTTCAAGCGATTGGGTATTAAGGAAGAAACATTTGAATCTGATCCATAGGGCATGTGTTTTGTGGGATCTTGTTAACCAGCCTATTAAATTTGGCCACAAATTCCCTCATGGGCTTGTGTGAATCTTTCTTGATTTGATAAATATGGGCCAAGAGGGCATGTACATCCTCAGCAAGTTTGAAATCTTTGCTCAAAGCTGGGTCATCATGGTGTTCGATTGGTGATGGATCCAATAGGAGATGATAGAACCAATCGGCAACATTATCTTACAATGTCTCCACATAAACTCTAATCAGAGATATCCTCATGTTCAACTCCAAGAACACCACAAGCAATAATGAAGGCCATAATATGTTCATCTGGATGAACCTTCCCATCACCTCTGAATTTAGGGAAATTATTTCTATTACCTCTAGGAAATTCATGCAATGGTTGGGGAAGAGCAAGAGGCCCAACCCTTTGGCCCCAAGGCAGAGGAGCTGCCATCCTTGGAAATATTGTTTGGAGAGGAATTGAAACACCAGCGAGAATCAAAGCATGCAAATTAGGACTGATTTGATCTTTAGGGATGTCACTCCCAAAAGTTCTGTCTCTAGCAGAAGGAGTGCTTGTAGACCTTGTTCCTCTTATTTTTCTTGTTGATGAAGGGAGAGAGAAACCTTGATGATCCAAAAGTTGTAAATGAGGGTCTTCTTCCCCAAGGGTTCTTCTACCCCGAGTGTATCTTGGAGTCACCAGATCAAAGATGATCAAAAAGTTGTTATTCAAAAACTGGAATCCATTTGCAATGAATTCCCAGCAGAGTCATCAAAAATTGTTGGGTTTCAGAATGGAACATGGGTAAAACCAAAGTCATGGGACAAGTCCCTCCTCTTTAATGGGAGAGGTTCCCTTATTGAAAGCGGGAAAAACAAATGTACGAGATATATAAATCTCAATGTTTGGAACTTGATATACTGGAATGTTTTCATACTTAAAAGATTATCAATCAGAAGGAATAGAAGAATATGGAGATGGGAGAAGGAAGAAAACAACGATGATTTGGGGAAATATAGATAGCATAGTATCTCCCTACTTAAATTAAACCAAGAAAATATAGTAAAGGATCAATTACTTCACCACCGGTGAAAATCTGTAAACCCAAAGTTCTAAAGATTCACATAGACCATAACACAAAGTTTTTATTGAATGCAAAACAAAAGATCCATTGAATCGAGCAAGGAGAGAGAAATATATAACAAAGGAAATTAAGAAAAGAAAGAAAAGAACTTCTGTATTGAATTACTTCAGAATTTATAACCTTCCCGAGAAAACAGAATCCCCTTTTTCGTGGCCAAAACTAGATATTTATAACAATCCGTATACATCCATACTTTGTCCCCAAGAAAAGAATATCTAAGAAAGGAACAATGTTTTTGTAGATCTGATTTTTGAAAGTGACATGAAACAAATGCACTCATGAAAACTGGAGGTTCAAAAAGATGAACATTTCATTAGTTTGAGCATGATTACTTTAGCAGAGGGCATCTCATGATTTTATTCTTCATGTGGTCCTACCATTTCTACCTTTTAACCACTTTCATAGCACTCAAGTGCTTACTGGTAAGTTTTATCCCTTTTTATTGCGTATACCCGATAAAATCCATTTTCTAATGATCAAACTTTACATCCCTTTAAACTTATCGATTTGGCTCCATAATAAACCAGAAATGCATCTCATGGAGAAATGACAAGAATACGAGAGAAAAGAATGAAGAATGAGCCATTTTTGTGTTTTGCGGATCTATGGTTAGTTAATGGCATTAAAAACCAGATGAGTACATTCGGCTATCTTTTCCCCTTTTTACCTTCAAATTTGGACCCTACACATGGAAAGATCCAAGAAACGATGGTTTTGGGGAGAAATATGCATATCCTAAAATATGGGAGAAAAAGTGTGATTTATCATTTTCTCCGACCCTCCGTAGGTCCTCAAAAGTCTGGACATGTAGCGCCATATGAGTGGTTGAGGAAAGGTAGTTCAAATCTTCCATTTACACTCTTTTTTAACATAAGTCTCAAATTCTTAAAAACCTCCATGGGCCCACTATTCCGATTTCATTCTTCGACACGTGGCATCACCTGACTGGTTGCGGGGGTGTGTTTCGCTTTTATACTTTATCTATTTTGAAAAGGGGAAAAATTCCAATCTTTCCCCAAAATTCCATGCCCCCACCATTGAGTTTTCAATGTAGGCCATATGTCCCTTCTTGATTGACTGCAGGCCTTAACTAAGAATTTTCCCCTTCACATGAGTGGGGCTCCAATTTCCATGAAATTAGATTCGAAAGGGTGGGGAAAATTGAGAGGACAACAAGGGTCAATGTCGGTTTTTGTGGTCAGACTTAGGATCACTACTACTATGCAAGCAAGCGGGGATAATAGGTTTTCTCTTTTGAACTAATAGGATATTCAGGCCTTGATGAAAAGGGATATCAATTTTCTTATTTTTGAAGTCAAAAATGGTGGAAAGAAAGGACCTGTAGAGGAAGAAAGCTAGACTCATGGCTTGGTTTCTATGGAAGAGATTTAAAATGGAGAGATGATGAGAGAAAATCTTCCAAAATTTTCCTTCCAAAGTCAGGTATTTCATAACCACTAGGAAGATGTCGGCCTAATGCTTAGGAAGGAAAGTACGGGCTATACCATCATCATAAGAAACTATATGCTCGCTAGCCTAAGAAAAATTACAATCTCATGTTTTTTGTGAGTTTTATCTTTATAGATTTTGAGCCCATCCATTGTGAGTTCCAGTTATCTCAGCTATGGAATCCTAAGAGACACTAACTTGGACCCCTCTAAAATTAAATCCCCCATCAATCCAATCATTTCCAAAATCAACAGAGAGTGTAGGATCATTACCTTTAAGGCACCGAATACACCTGGTGAAGCCCCCTATGTGCAGTAGTTTCCACAAAACAAAGTCATTTTTTAGGTGAAGGAAGGAAGTTGGCTTGGTTCGAACCCTTTCACCTCCCATATTTTTCCCAAATTTTCTTTCTTCGAACACTAGCAAAATGTATATGAAAATATCAATAAACTAGAATAAATTCCAAAGCAAATGAATGGTAACCTTTTCCAAGTGTGAGTCTTGGTCACCATAATTACACGGCCTCCTAAGATGTGTCATCATTTATCAATTTTATAATATTTTCCCAACGAATACATGTCCCTTCCCACATACTCAAATCCCGCATGTCATTACCTTGATTAAAAATTTCATCCATGGGTTTAATACATGCTTTGTATGTATGTTGGATGTCCACTTTATCAAATGATTTTAAAATCCCATGAGCCTTCTTGATAATGTTGATGAGTTTTCACCCGCACTTAATTTGATCTTGTAGAGAATTAATTACACACAAGGAATCACCTTCTATAATGATGGATTTTAAACTTAGATATTTGCACATCATAATGCCCCAGAGCATAGCATTGGATTCTACATGATTATTGGTATGAGTATTGTTAGAGCTCAAAACTCGCACACGATTCAAATAATAGAAAACCTGAAATTTGAGTCAACATGGGATTATCTCCAAGTTATGGGACTCGAATTGAGACAACCCTCCGAAGAAGTCCGGCTTCCTCAACTTACCTCTACTACTAAAACTACTACTATAAATTGAAATGCAATTATCTAATCCTATTCTAACTTTCTAAGGGACTAGGGTGAGACAAAGATGCATGAGCAGAAATCCTAATCTACAGAGGTGATAGCACCAGAAAATAAGCGGATGAATACATTTAGATAAGGGGAAAGGGAAGGTAATGATAATGAAGAGGACTAGATATGAGACATAGATCAAAATCACTCCTAGAATCCACTTTCACGATACATAGTAGACAAAGATTCAGAAAATGAAACATACAACACACTTGTGAATGAAAGAAAGGAAAGGAGTGCAATAAAATAAGAACAAGGGTAGAATGAGCCACAAGATTAAATTTTATTGCCTGAAATTGTACACAAACTATTACAATCGTGAGAGGAAGATGCGAGTATTCACTGAATAAATATCCAAGGCATGTGACCCTTAGGACATACACGTAACACAAGAGAGAAGCCTTATATTACAAGATGCCCAAATTCTAAGAGTATCCAACCCATAAGAATGTGCATTTCTCTACAATATATAGAAAATTCATGGAAGGGAGAAAGAGAAGAAATTAGAGGGAAATTCAAATTCCTCAACCAATCTAACCACCTTCATTAATTTCTCTTAGGGAATAGGGCATCATTCTATTTATCCACTAGTATATGCCTTCTTCAATTGAACATTCACACTACATTTAATGATGGTTGTTGTGCCACCTAGAACTACATTTTTTACATGTTGGAGATGCTTCCTTGACTCTTTCTCATTTTCCTTGATTTGACTCATGAAATCAAATTCAATCACATAAAGAACAGAAAAAACTTATTGAATTTACAAATATTTGATAACTGAATTGAGGACTGGTTGATTTCTAATTTCAGTGAAGAATCATCATTTTACTTTATTATGCAGCTTCTCCACTCATTCTTCCAAAGCTTGTCCCAATGATGTGAATTGCTTCCTTGTGATCCGTGACATTATTTATAGTAGCACGACTTTAAATATCCACCAGCGAAATCTTTTTCATTCGCAAAGCGTTCTTCTTTCTGCGATTTAGTGTAGATCCTCTATGGTAATGTTCCTCCATCCACGACATGCTCAAAGCCTCTGCGGTTTCTTCAAATTTACCTCTGAATATCCACCAAGTCTAATACTTGTGCAAGTTTCTTGAATTTTGCAAGGGATGCAAAATTTAGAAACATTTTTGGTGACTCACAGGGGTCATCTACCGCTAGATGGATGATTAGTATCCTTAGGCATCCATTGGGCATGGAGTCTAGCTGATTGATTTAGTTTCTCTACATTTGACTCCTTCACTTGATGGCAACTGATCATTAATGCTTTGGACTTCATTTTACAACAACATCCTCTAAAAACATGGAACATGTGCAAAATCCCCAAACAACAAAACATGTGTAAAGCACTTAGGGAAAATAAACCTAAAGCGCCAACAGACAATGTCTTTGAAAGAACTTGGAGGAATTAGAAATCTAATCTACTATGTACAAGATACATGAAACCCTTAATGAGAGGGTTTGAGATAAATCCCATTTACTGGGATTTGAAATGCATTCCCATCAAGATCAGACAGCTCAAAATAATTAGCCACCTTGTAAGCAATAATAATGTATGGTCCACTCCAAATAGCATCAAATTTGGAGTGTCTTCCTGGTTTAGCTTGGTCCGCATCCCATTTCAAGACCAGATCTCTGACCTTGAATGTCTAAGGCCTATCTTTTCTATCAAACCATTGTTTGGTTGAATTTTTATGTTTCTCCATCCTTTCTATGGCAACATTTATGTTTTCTTCGAGTTCCATTAGTTCCAACATTCTGATTTCTCTTCGATCCGCACCTTAAAATTCCAGTTGTTGTGCTAATTTGAGTGAAGGAAACTCAAGTAACAAAGGAATAATAGCTTCTTTTCCAAATAACACTTTGTAGGGAGAAGTTCCAATTGTCTTTTCATTGTTATCTTATCGCCCAAAGAGCATTTTTCACTTTTGTATGCCACTGCCTTTGATTCATGTCCATGGTTCTCTTCATGATTCTGATCAGATTTTTGTTAGTAGATTCTGCCAATCCATTTCCTTGGGGGTAATAATTGGAGGAAGTCTTGAGATAAATCCCAAGTTGAAGAGCCCAATTAGATATTTTTGATCCCAAGAAAGCTTTAGCATTATCAAAAATAATGGTTTGGGTACGCCAAACCTTGTGACAATTTCTCTCGATAAATTCAAAGATGGTTGATCCAGTAGCTTCCTTAAATGGCATGACTTTGGTCCACCTGGTGAAGTAATATGTTACTATGAGAACCCATTTATGGCTAGCAATAGATGGAGGATTGATCATCCTAATGAATTCAGGACCCCATTATATGAATGGCTGATCTGCCTAAATTGGATGAAGAGGCAAGGCCGCTAATATTCTCTTTCGGTAAAAAGAGCACACTCCTTACATTTCCTAACCCACTTGTGAGCATCCGTGAACAATGTAGGCCAGAAATATCTTGCTTTTATGATCTTCATAGTTGTAGCTTTAGCAGAGAAATTTCCACTTGAGAAACCATCATGAAACTTGGAAAGGATCCTATTACATTGTTATCCTTCAATAAATTTGAGCAACCAGCACATATGGAAAATATTGCAGCCTTAATTGCCACATATTTGATTTGCTGAGACCAAGAGGATATATACCAGAGGAGAGGAATGTTATCATTATCTTCATCTAGCTATCCGTGACTATGTCTTCATTCTTCTCAGGTTCCGCATGACTCTCCTCTTCTAGGAATAAAGTAGTCTCTGGGTCATTCCACGCATCTTTAGCCAATTGTCTGCAGAGAGCATAACCTCTTACCAATTTTGTGGCCTTAATGGTCACATCATATTCCATGATTTTAGTTACCCATCCAACTTGTTTCTCACTAATCTCTATTCCCATAATGAAATATTTGATGCTAGGATGCGATACCAAAACCTTTACGTGGCTAGCTACAATCATGATTTTAAATTTCTTCAAGGCACGCATGATGGAAAACACTTGCTTCTCAATATGGTTGTACTTAAGCTCATAATCCTTCAAGGTTTGGCTGAAGAAGGATATTGGTTACTCAAGTCTTGATCATTTGGCTAGGTTAAAACCGTGACAATGCAAGAATCAGCTCCATACACATATAAGATAAAATATTTGGATTATTCTAGATTAATCAACTTAAGAGCCTGGAATATTTATTGTTTGATATTTTCAAAGTTGTCCTTCCCCTCGTGGTCCATCTAAAAGCTATACATTTTCAAAGCATAAGTGTGAGCGGCTTCACTAGACTTGCAAAGCTAGGTATAAAGCACCTAACAAAGTTAACCTTTCTAAGGAAAGATTACAAATCCTTATTGTAAGATGGCAAGGAAAGAGCAAGGATGACAGAGAATCTTTCTGGATCAATGGAAATGCCTTCTTTAGAAACAACATGCCCCAAAAGATTACCTCTAGGGACTGCAAAATTACATTTCTTGGGGTTAAGAGATACCCCAAACTCCCTGCATCTTTCAAATACCTTCTCAAGATGACTAATATGATCTTTGTTATG
Source organism: Taxus wallichiana var. yunnanensis (assembly GCA_018340775.1). Lineage (NCBI taxonomy): Eukaryota > Viridiplantae > Streptophyta > Pinopsida > Cupressales > Taxaceae > Taxus > Taxus wallichiana. The sequence continues at coordinate 248,433,174 of CM031234.1, read as the reverse complement.
CTTTGAGAAAATAGTGATATCATCAAGATACACAAGGATAAATTGATTAATATATCCTTTGAAGGTGATATCCATTTCTCTTTGGAAGGTGGCACCTACATTTGATAAACCAAAAGGCATTTTTTGATATGCATACATTCCCCATTTGGTGGTGAACGCAATCTTGTATTGATCCCGATCCTTCACTTTTATTTGATTGAATCCCGAATATCCATCAAGCATTGAAAATCTCTCAAATCCAGCTACTATCTATAGAATTTGCTCCATTGAAGGAAAATGACATTGATCCTTGAGAGAGGCGTTGTTTAGGTCCCTAAAGTCTATAAAGATCCTTATTTCACCATTCTTCTTTCTGACTGGAACCAAGTTGAGTACTTAATGGGAAAAATAATCTTATCCTTGATGAGTTTAGACAATTATTTTCTCATGAGGGGCTCTATCTTGGGGTTTACGGACTTTGTTTTTTCCTAACTAGTTTGATATCAAGATCAATAGAATTTTGGGCTACAATTGTATTGAACTCTATTACATAATCATAGCCCCATAAAAACACATCACTAAACTTTTGACATAAGGAAACAAAATTTTTCTTTTCATGTTCATCACATACCTTTCCAAGAAAAAGTTATTTTCTTGGGGCAATTGCAACAGGTTGACAATCTTCTTGTTTTTCTGCCATGCTCTTTTCTATACCTTTGAACTCATCATCTGGACTGAAAATATGTTCTAGAGTGACCAATCCTTTTGGAAATTTATTTTTTTGAGCTGAATAATCTGATCACCATAGATGTCCTGCAAATTAGACTGCATTTTTGAAGAAAATTCAGCTTCATTCTATATGAATTGGACAATTTGTTTGTCACTATCAAATACTTGCCACCTATTTGTATTGTTAGGTATATATGTCCTAACAACCATCTTGATATGTTGCATCTTTCCTTTAGATAGGTATTCGTGGTGAAAACCGAGATCAAGAGCTGTCATTTAATATGCTTCCTTGTTCAACTTGCGTGGTATAACATGTAGGTTGAGAGCATCAAAACTCTCCAAAAAGTCCCAATATCTATGTTTTTAGGCCTTCAATAGCTTGTTCTTTGTAGCACATCTGGCGTGGATTGTTTGATGACTATCTCAGTATCTCCAAATATTTGCAACTTCTTGATCTTTCTTTTTTCCGCAATCAGCAAGCCATGCACTAATGCCTCATATTCTACCACATTATTGGAACAGGAAAATTGTAATCTATGGGTGAAGAAGAACTTCTATTCCTTTGGAGAAATAAGCACAACACCCACCCCATCTCCATTTATTATTATAGAACCATCAAAATACATCCTCCATAAGCCAAAGACTAGATCCTTGTCTTCTTTGAATGTCACGGGCATAAGAGATTCTTATTACAAGACATAATAGGTGTCAAGACCAGTTTCAAAGGTTTTGAGTTCTTCATCATAAGGATCAAACTCATGATCCCTCTTTGCCCATTCATCTAGTAGTAAATCAAGCATGCGAGGAGGAATAGGTTGTTCATCAGAGACTAAGCCTTGCTCAATTTCTTCTTGAATTAGAAAATTTGATTGGATGGGAGTGAGGTTATATAGTTTAATATGGTAAGAAAAGATGGGCTCAACTTATATTGTGAATTAGGTACCATATCTAGTTTTTAAAAGAATGTGATTCTAATCTAAAGACAGATAACCCCTACCTTAGCGGTAAAATCTCTAGACATGTAAATTAAAAACATGGGCAGCTAGTCTATGACTAATATATCACGGGTTATTGTGTGACTTGAGAAAGCATGGAGGGTTAACTAAAGGTATTTAATCACCACCGGGACATTCACAATTGACCCATCTAGTTGTAAAACTCCCCTAGAAACATGATTGTATTTAAGACCTAGGATATTAGTAATTTTCTTGGGCATTACGATGATGTACTAGCCCCTAAATCAATCATAAAATTACGAACTAATAATTATAGACATGTAAAAGGGTGGGGTCTTAATGGTTTTACTTACTTGATCACCCTTTTCTTGATAAACATGAACCGCGGCATGAGTCTTTTACAATATTGGATCCATAGGAGGTAGTTACTTGAGGGCTTCACACAGAAGATCTTGCTAAGATGGAATGACAAGAGCATCCCACATTATTCTTCTTCATTTTCTTAACAATGGTGAATGGGAGACCCGTTGATTTATGCATCTGCAGCATGCCACTTTATTTCTTTTTTTGTGACATTATTTGAACATGTAACTTTACTTGAACATCAACCTCATTTTCTACGGTAACTTTGTTAGGAATCGCAGGCTACTTTGACACATTTTATACTCCATTCCATGGCTTCTCGTGTTCTTTTATTTTTGCTTGATCTGTGGATTTTCTTTAGTCCCTCCAATGTATTCACCTTTCCTGTGGCATTCTTTTCTTGTTCTACGTGTTATTGGAAAAACTCATCTCGAGGTCTACTGCGAGCCTCCGGACACTTGATTGAGTGCACAAATATCCTCAACTCCTAAAAACATTAGGTTAGCATCAGGTGCAACTTGTTTAGTTTCATTCTCAGCATTTGGTACTTCTAAAAGTGGTTCTTATTGACTAGAATAACCTTAGATCATGTATGCTTGTAGATGCATTTCCCTTTCACAACCAAGTTTTTTTAAGGTAGATTACATGGAAAACACCACTCTATTTCTTACACCATTTTTTTGTCTTTGGAACTAAGGCTTGACTAGAATCAAGGGGGGGGGAGTGCAAGTGGAGGAGGAATTGTTTCCAATGAAAGAGGAGAACTTTGACTTTTCCATCTATTATTTTGTTGGTTTTATGCATATATTTGATTATATTATTAGTTTCTATCTCATTTGATATCCCCGATTTGAAGAATTCCCTTGATTTTAATCATTTCGTATAATTGGGCTTGCTTATTTTTCTAGGGATATAACTTTGTTTTTCAAGTTTCTAATCAAATATTTCATTTCCTCATCTTCCTTTTGTTGTGCGGGGTTTGTGATGTGGAAGAAATGGGTTATGGGTTTGGTTAGGGAATAGGAGCAATGGAAAGCTATGTGGCTTGTGGAAATTCAAGGGATAATGGCATAGGTGGCATTGGGAAATAATTTTCTAGCTTGAATTAAACAATTCTCAGCCCTAATGGCCAATGCATATCCATCCCATTGATTGTATCATAACAGCAATATCAAAGTTAAGAGATTTTAGAAAGTAAAGAAATGAACCTTCTGTTGTGGGTCTCACGAGAACTAGAATTTTGTCCTAGGTTCTCTGGAATTTAAATTTAAAATCCATCATTTGTTCATTAGGTGCTCTCTTGATTATGGTCAATTACTCCAAAAGAGACAAGTTATCAGCTCTTTCCCCAAATTGATTATACAAGGCTATGCACAACTCATTCCAATTCTGATTGAGCCCATGGTTAGACTCTTAAACCATTGCAGAGATTTTCCTTTAAGAGATGAAGCCAAGAGTTTAACTACTACATCCATTTCAGAAATTTCATGAATTGCACACACATTTGCAATGTCCTAAATGTGGTCAACTAGAGTAGTGTGATTTTCTCTAGTAAAATATGGAATATTCTTCAAAGCTGCTACTAGGATAGGATTTTGGGCATTTAAGGCAAGTGGGTTGCTTCTTGTGAAGTTTACAAATGGATTTTGAGGTGGTGGTGGTTGATGAGCCATTATGATAGGTCTAAGAACTCTTGTTGATTGCAAGAAGGGCCTGCTAGGTGGAGGTGTTGAGAGAGTTCTGTTTGGTGGAGATGGAGATCTCTAAATTTTTCTGCCTCTTCATCCTCTACCTGGAGATAGTTGCAAGTACTCAAATACACCTTATTGTCTTGTTCTAGACTATGTTTTTATCCTTATCATGAATTGGGGACACTTCAATTGTTGGAACCAATATATTTACTGCTTGGAGTCACCAGATGTGTTATCACAGAACCTCCAAAAGGCTGGAATTTTATCAAGCACCCATCAAAATTTGATAAATCTGGAAATATTTTTACTTCTTGTCCCACTGGGTGTGCCAAAATTGTTGGAGCTCAAACCTGCACCCACATTCAGATCATAGACAACTTGAAATTTGAGTCAACATGGGACTGTCTCCAAGTTATGGGAATCAAACTGAGATAGACCTTTAGAGAAGATCAACTTCCTCAACTTACCTCTACTGTTAAAACTACTCCTACAAATTGAAATGCAACTATCTAATCCTATTCTAACTTTCCAAGGGACCATGGTGAGAAAGATATGCATGAAAAAATCCTAATATACATAGGTGATAGCACCAGAAAATAAGGGGATGAATACATTTAAATAAGGGGAAAGGGAAGACAATGATAATGAAGAGGACTGAATATGAGACACAGATCAAAATCACTCCCACAATCTAATTTCACAATGCACAGTAGACAAAGATGCATAAATTGAAACATACAACACACTTATGAATCAAAGAAAGACAGAGTGCAATAAAATAAGAATAAGGGAAGAGTGAGCCACAAGATTAAATTTTATTACTTAAAATTGAGCACATCCTATTACAATCATGAGATGAAGATGTGAGCATTCACTAAATCAAGATCCAAGATATGCGACCCTTAGGACATACATGTAACACAAGAGAGAGGCCTTATATTATAATATGCCCAAATTATAATAGTATCCAACCTAAGGAATGTACATTACTCTACAATATCTAGAAAAGTCATGGAAGGGAGAAAGAAAAGAAAATTGAGGAAACTCAAATTTCTCAGCCAATCCAACCACCTTCATTAATTTCTCTTAGGTAATAAGGCACTGCTTTGTTTATCCACTGTTACACACCTTATTTAATTGAATGCCCATACTACATTTAATGTTGGTGGTTGTACCATCTAGAAATCTGCTTTTTGTATGCTAGAGAAGCTTCCTTGAATCTTTCTCATTTGCCTTGATTTGAATCATGAAATCAGATTTGATTGCATAGAGAACAACAAAATATTATTGAATTTACAAAGATTTGATAACTGAATCGAGGACTAGTTGATTTCTAATTTCCGTGAAGAATCATCATTTTACTTTATTACGCAGCTTCTCCACTTAGTCTTACATGGCTATTTAACATCCATGGATCATTCCTTTGTATCACGACACCCTAGGTCTACACAGCTTTAGAAAACCTTATGCGGCTTTCCCCAATGATGTGACTTTCTTCCTTGTGACCCATGTCATTATTTATAGTAGCGCGGATTTGAATATCCAACTGTGAAGTCTTTTCTTCATTCTCCGGAACTTTCTTCTTATCGTGGTTCTGTGTAGATCCTCCGTGGTAATTTTCCTCCATCGTGGTATGCTTTGAAAACCTCCATGGCTTCTTCAAATTTTCCTCTGAATATCCTCTAAGTCTAATACTTGTGCAAGTTGCTCGAATTTTACAAGGGATGCAAAATTGGGCAATAATTATTGATGGGACCTACATAGGCTCATATACATCTACCCAGGTGATCATGAATAAGACCTCCCCCTCTAGCAATGTTTTCCTTCTATTTGGCCGAGCCATCAAAATTGAGTTTAAAGCAACCATCAAGAGGTTTTGACCATTTAACACTATGGGTGACCCTCTCCTTCACAGTGTGATAGGAATGATGTCCATGTTACTAAGAATGTTTTTTTCCTAATTCGGGCACATTTTAGATTGCTTGAGCTTTAAAATTTGAGCATTTTATTTTAGAGACTATCTCACCTTTTCAATAACCTTCTCCAGATGGAAACTTTATTCCTTAAAATATGATTATTTTGTTCAATCCATAGACCTCATAACATATGAGGGAGGGAAATTTTCCAATATTTCCTTAACCAAAGCATGCTAGAAATGTACAATGAATTTAACCCAAAGATCACAGAGGAATTTTCCACCAATCTCATTGAAGATTATTCAAGAGTGAAAGGTAAAAAAATTCTATTTAATTCTTCCATTATCGGTGAAATTTATGGTATTTCACAAACAAGATAGTAAATTCTAGAACTCCTTATTCTGAAATAATTAAGATATTTTCTATGGGAAGAAAGGAGAAATTAGAACTAGTTTTTGATAATAATGGAAAGGAAAAAGGCATAAAGTGAGCAAGTTTTCCTAAGCCATGGGTCGTTATTGTAAAGTGGTTTATTGGGTACTGTGAAGGCTAGTATGAGATTATCCTTGGCCTTGTTCTAAGAATTCTCATCCACTTGTGTCATGGAGAGGCCAAAGAGAAGAACAAAATCAACCTCCCCCAATTCTTGTATGACATGTTTCTTCCTCCACCAAATTTTTTGTTGGGGCTCTACATATTTGAAATTTCAAGGGTTAATCCACCTCATTTGCAAACATCATTTCATCAAGAAACACAATGGGCTAAAAATGGGTTAGGTTCCAAAATAAATATGCCATGCGGCTGAAGTGAAACCAAAACGTAAAACCCTCGGGGATAGAGCCCTTGATTGAAGAAAGGAAAAATAAGAAACTCGGGTCCTCCCAAACTATAGATAAACATCAATTTTAGGATGCCCCCATTAGAAGACCAAGAGGATGTAATCACAAATAGGGAACTCAACCAGACATCCTAGAATTCTTCATCTTCCTATTCACCGCATTTAAACCATGTTTTAGAGGAGGAGGTTATGGGAACCATGCCCATTACCGAGGACCCCATATTAGATGATAAGGGAAAGAGGTCTATGATTGAAGGTGATCCTAACTCACCCACTGATGAAGAAACTCTTACCCCTCAAATTCTGGAAATTTCTAAAGTAGAATATAAAATACAAAAATAAGAGATATGCTACAAATTTTACAACTTGTCCTTAAAAGGAAGGATAAATGTATTTCCCAATCAAAAGTAGAGAAGGATCAAATGATTCAGCAACTCCACCAAATAGAGGAAGATAAATATCAGATAATTCAACAACTCCAATAGTCATTGTTGAGTAGACAGAATGATTCTCTAAGGAGAAGACACACAAAGGATGTGTGTATGGGAATAAGGCACATTTGAAGGCACGGGAAGATAGGAAAGGAAATGTGTGCTAGAACACTTTGGCTTAGGAATTATCCATTTTTATGGATAAGGGCTATTTTTGGAGATAACATGTGGAGCACACATAGAGATGAAGACTTGCAATCCATGCAATGGTATTTTGGGAATAAGTGGTAGATAAGTTCCATGCATATTTTAAGCTATTAATATGATTTCTACTTAGAGTTAACTATAGGAAGATCCAAACTTTTGACTACTTCTCCACTAAGTTAATATGATTTCTACTTTTGACTGTAGGAGTTAATTATTTTAAGCTAAAAGAAGGTGCATGCACAGTCGGGAAGAGACCTTATAGGATGAACCCTAACTTGGGTGTAAAAGTTTAAGAAGAGATTGACAAGATGTTGAAATTCAGCATCATTAAACCCATAGAAGAATCATAGTGGGTTAGCCCCATGGTAATAAGTATAAAGAAAAATGGTCAGATTAGGATTTGTGTGGACTACAGGTAGTTTAATGTTGCATGTGTGATTGATCCTTTTCCTACACCTTTCATCGAGGAAATATTAGAAAGCATTGTAAGGCATGAAATTTACTCTTTTACAGATGGATTCTCTGGATATCACCAGGTAAGAATTGCAAAGGAGGATCAATAGAAAACAACCTTCACCACTTGAATGGGAATGTTTACATACACGATGATGCCCTTTGTACTAAAGAATGCACGTGTAGTATTTTCATGCATTATGGTTCAAGCATTCCATGAATTTATTCACAAATTCTTACAGGTTTACTTAGATGATTGGACAGTATATGGGCTTTTCAAGGATCATTGTGACAACTTGTGATTAATGTTTGAGAGGTGCAGATAGTTAAGCATCTCTTTAAACATCAAGAAGTGCATATTTTCTACACCTTTTGGAACTCTGCTAGGGCATATCATCTACAAGGATGGTTTTTAGTAAATCTATCAAAGGTTACAATTATCTTAGGCCTAGAGGAACCTACCAGTTAGAGTGAGGTGCATAGATTCTTGGGCCACACAAGGTATTACAAAAATTTATCAAAGGATATGTAAAGATTGTCGTGCCCTTGGAGGAATTACTAAAATGAAAAGGGACATTCTATTGAGGAGAACCACAACAATACGCATTTAAAGCATTGAAAGAGAGTCTTACTACGGTGCCTATTATGTGCTTCCCTTATAGAACCAAATGTTTCACTTACATGTGTTCACTTATGGTATGGCCATTGGTGTAATATTAGCTCAGCCTAGCGAAGGTACTATAGATCATCTTATATGTATTTTTAGTAGAAATTTGACACATGTAAAATATAATTATACAACTATAGAGCACAAGACCTTGTCAAAGATCCACGTGCTTCATAATTTTAGACAATACTTTCTAGCAACACCTTTTGTGTTTTATAAAGATCACATGACATTGAAATAATTGATAAATAATCCCATTTTATAGGGGTGCATATGCCGATGGGTTCTCTTATTCCAATAGTTTCAGTTTACAGTTGTGGTAAAACCAGGCAAAAGAAATTTTGGTCCAGACCACTTATCAAGAATTCAATCAGGAGAGGATGCACAATTAATTGAAGATACAATGCCAGATGCACAATTGTACATGTTAAACCGTACACCCTCAGAATTGGAGGATATTGTTGTCTTTTTACGCACAAGTATGGCACCAAAAGGAATGAAATCCTTAGAAAAGAAACAACTTACAATTCATGTTGCACCTTTCATGTTGATCAGTGGTGACCTATACAAACTAGGACAAGATGAAGTATTGTGTCGGTGTGTACTGGAGCATGAGCACATGGAAATCATGGAAGAGGATCATGGTGGTATTGCAGGTGGACACTATACAGGTGATGTCACTGCATGTAAGATTCTACTTATTGGTTTATGGTGGGAAACCTTGTACAAGGATTGCAAGGAGTATTGTAACGTGTGTGATCACCGTCAAGCACTTGGAAAAACACGGGAAAAGAGATAAAATTCCTTTAATACCTATTATTAGTGTAGAACCATTTTAAAAATGGGCAATAGACTTTGTGGGTCCTATTTCCCGACCACACATAGAAATGGATCATGTTAAATCATCACTTGTATGATTATGTTACAAGTTGGGTAGAATTAGTACTACAAAGGATTGTACAACATCTACAACATAAAGGTTCTTATGGGAAAATATTCTTACTAGGTATGGATGTCTGTTGATTTTTATAAGTGATAGGGCACACACTTCTTAAATGATACAATCAGAATATTATTGGATGAATTTATGTTCATGCACCACAAGAACAAATCTGTATCACCCTTAGGAAAATGAGTATTGATGTGGCCTTTAGAAGGATATTGAGCTAGACCTTGACAAAAATTGTGATGTTGGAAGGAAAGATTAGGATGATAAAGTTTCTATTATACTTTGGGCATTTATAGCAACCTAAAAAAGGTTGAATAAGGCCACACCCTTTCAGTTGGTGTTTGGCATAGAAGAAGTTCTTTCCATAGAATTTATGTTACCGTCTCATATGCGTATTACACATCTTTGGAGGTCTAGCTGATGAGAAAGCTTTGGAAGAGATAATTAATAACTTAATAAAGCTGGATGAGAGACATACCATAGCATGTTGGAGTTAGAAGAAAGAAAATTCCAGACATAAGGCATGGAATGAAATACATATCAAGGAAAAGAAGCTTGAGGTTAGGCAGATGGTGCTTCTTTATGATTCAAAGTTTTGCACCACCCAAGCAAGATTAAGGTGCATTGGTTGGGACCATATGTTATCACTCACATACTTGAATCAAGCACTTACTAGCTAGATGTGCTTGATGGCACATGGTTACCTAGTTACTTTAACGGGAGTAGTTTGAAGCCCTAATATAAATAAGCCTTCTTGGTGTTTTTAATAAGACAATATTTCCATTTAGTATAGATTTCCCTTACTGTATTTCCTTTAATGTGTTTCCTTCTTTGTCGCTATGCTTTGTCAATTTAGTTTAGTGTTTTATGTAATAAGTGTTTTTACGCATCACAAGCAGATTCCAATATGAAGTGTTTTTATGCATAGAGGACTACACATACCCTTGGTGTGGGGTGGTTGTCATTCAAACATAGGTACACATAAGAAAATACTATTACATGTGATTTATCTTGTTAACAAGTGCTAGATACTATGAAAAGGTGCTGCTAGAAAGAAAATTTCTCCTAAGGAAGACCATACATGGAAACAAATGAATGAACAGTATAATGCGAGGTAAGCTACGGCCATAAAAACTATTAGAGGAAGGTAAAGTGGTGAGGTACTTCTGTGTATGGATGTGTGCGAGAAGGAGGTTTATCGCCAAAAGGTAAGAAGATGCATTAGAAGGTTATAACTATGGCACGTAGGTGTATCGTGTGGAAATTGGGAAAATGGTCAATTAATGAGAGGATCAATGGTAGGTAAAGGAGTAATAAATGCATTAAATTTTCACAACTCTATATAAAGATGTGATGCAGGTTCATTTATACCTTTGTGATCACAAGTATTCGAGTGAGCTAGTTGTGACCAAATTGAGTGAAATGCATTGAGGTGCAGAGAGCTATGAAACCAGTGAGGAGAGCAGACTTGTGCACAGAATTGGCTTGCATCCCCATTTGAGAAGGGTTTGAGTGAAGCGAAGCATTGAGAAGGAGCTAGGGCATGCGGTTTTGAGCTAGGGCATGGGAGCTTACTCGACAGAGGAAAAAGGTGAAACTTTTATCATGGTACTAAAGAAACCACCTAGAGTAGGAGAGAAGGGGAAGAAGAAGGTGGAAACTAAGGTTGAGGATGCTCCTGAGAGAATTTTTTTAGAAATGTAATATCTAGAAGAGGTGATTATCAGATGGGATTGGGATTCCCATATCCATAGGTGCAAGGTGTGTGAATACAAACATCGCACCACCAAGAACAAGGAGGAATTGGATGCATTGTTGAATAGAAAGACCAACAAGAAAACAGTTGAGGACATGTCAGTGTATGATGATGTTGGAGAGAAGTTGCTGAAGAAGGTAGGGGTATACTAGCTGTACGAACTCCCATAATTTGGAAAACCAAAAATTCTATATCGGTGGCTGATGAGTAGAGTCCATGAGGACTTATTCTACTTTGTTGGGTGACAGGTAAGGATCACAATGCCCTTAATTGCTACATTGATAGGATTGAAGGGCATAGGAACAAATATTAATAGTGATCTAACTGATAAGGAAGCTGTCATGACCACTAGCAAGGAGTTGGGATATACGAAGGGACCATGTAGGATGGATATCTACAAGCTGAGGAAGTACCCTATGATACGATGTAGCCTATAATTTACTAGATAACACCCTAGATGCACTAGCACATCACTTAGCCTAGACTGAGTGCTCACTGAAGCGTGCAAAGGTACCAGGTCCCTTTTTAGGGTTGTTGTGGCAGGTTAGATTCAACCAATATCTTCCATCTATTAATAAACACGAAGCTTCTTACATTAATGTCAATCTATACCAATGTGTGCATGGATCCGATGATAATCCATTTATATGCATATATCTCTTTATCTTCATACATCCATCTCTCTTCTACAATCTATATATATCTTCTAATATGTGCTTCACATCATATATATAGGGTGGGGAATTTCCCTTCACCACTTATCTATTCCAAAAATAGGGCGCATGCTATTGATAACCACGTGCCGTTTACAAGCATAGCTACACATGTAAGTGTGCTATCTATAGACCTCTTATAGTTAACTGAAGTGACAATCCTATTCTTAGCTCATCTTCATGTAAAACACTTCAATCCGATCCTCTAAAGATAGACAATGGGTGGAGCGCACATCTCTACATCGTTGGTGTGTTCTGCATGCCATATTCTAAAAATAGGTATTCATGCTCAAAATCGACTAAGTCTTGAATGCTAAACTTGCCCACTATAAATGGGTTCTTCCTGTCCCTTTGCACCCTTGATCCTGGCCTTCTCTCCCATGTAAACTTCTTATGTGATCTCTAACAAGTATTCTCTTATCAGCATTACCCCACACTAATATCATTGCCTTCCGAAAATGGGTATATCCAAAATTGAAGTAAAGAATAGAAGAATGGAAAGAATAAGAATGAATAATGTAGATAAATAAAGAAGTTTTATGAGGCTATGATTCAGCCTCCTCTGCATTAGTTTGAAGTATCAACTCTGGATAATCCTCCTTTATTTTGGCCTCCAAGGCCTGCCATTCAACTAGTGCTTGTTCTATTTTCTGGAATGTCCACAACAATGGATTCCTACTCATCCCTCGCAATCTCCCATTTTTCATTCTACAGAACCAACACAATGCTGGAAATTGATGTCATTCTTCCTTCTAAAAGAGCCATCTTCTATGCAATGAGCTTCCTAAGCTCTTCTAGCCGAGTCTTATGTGGCTTTTGTCTGCTGCCAGGAATTGCGCTTCTACTTAACTATTGACAATCTTTCTGCATGGCCCAATGTCTCATCCTTCATTGATTTTTGGACCTCATTGTTTTCTTCTAGGTTATTTATGTTGATAAGTGCCTCTAGAGCTGTGCAAATGTTCAAATCCTTGTCTTCTTTCTTCAATAATTCTTGTAGCACTTGTAGTAGCCCTTCATAAGATGCAATCTTTCACATCACTAAGGCTTTCTTGTTCGCCTCTTGCTCTAACTTCCTTGGCACTATCATGCATAGAGGTTCATCAGGTCCACTAACTTTCCTACATAATGTATCACTAAGGGAAACGTTTGTGGTACCTTGCTCTCTAAGTGTGGCCTTGCTCTGATGACATTGTCCCCAATCTCCTCTACAATGTTGATAAATACTTTGTTCTTCTTCTACGCAAAGTCCCTCTCTTGTGTTATGTGTGCTATCTCTACATCCTTTGTCTTTAGCTCCTCACACAATGCTCTGATTGTTGCATATTTGTCCATGTTCCTTCTAGAAACTTCAGCAGAAACCTTCACCAATGCGTTGTTGACCTGCTCATCCGACATGACAATAGGATTTACTGTCATGTGTCTAGCTTGGGGTGCCTTCTTCAACCATCTCGAAATGCATGACTCTTCGCATACATCAAATTCAGGCTCATCCATGTGGGTGTGCATTGACCATGATAGTTTCTTTTGAGTGCGCATAGTCACCATATCCTCATCCATTAGCTCCCATTTGAATAAATCCTTCTGTGTTATCATGCTCTAGAAGTAGGCACGAGATAATTTTACAGAGACATCTGCATACCCCATGGCTGGTGGAATGTGCTCTCCACTCATCCTCTTTGATCTAGGACCCTTGGGAATTGTAGCTTCAAGGTTAGGAGCCTATCCCATTACATCCTGAGTAGTTACATGCGCGGATCCGAAGGTTTCCTTTTCTTTTTCTTCTCCATCCTTCATCTCTTCATCTTTTTATCTTCCTCATTCTGTGGCTCATCTTCTTACTTGAGTGGGGTAGGAGATGCATGCTCACTCTCTTCTGATCCGTCGCTTCTTTATCCAACTTTAACTTTCCTCTCTTCTTTGGTTCAGTGGTCTCCTTATGTGGAGAGAGGCGAGGTGATTTCCGTACCATTTTGCGGTTCTAATTTGAGTCATTGTATGTATGAACACTTTATTAAACCTATGCCCCCTGCTCAACCTCCATATCTTCCTCTTCATCTTATCCTTGAGGTGGAGTGGCCGCGCACCATGACTCTTCTTTGTCATATGGTTTCTTTCTTTTGCGCTCCAAGCCTCCACTATCTTCACACTCCTCCTCTTCACCCTCTACTTCAACAACTTATGTGGGCCTTTGTGCCGGTATGTTTTCTATTGTGTGCTTACCCTTCAGCGGCCCTAGGAGCGTGAATTCATTCTCTACATACTTATTGTTCTCCATCTTGGGCTTTAGCTGAAGATACACCAATGTTACCCCTACATTTGCTATAGACTTATTGGCTTAATATTCAACACCTCCAAAATGATCCTCTCGGTGTAGGCACTTCTTCCAGGATACACATGCTTCTTCCTCAATGTATGGTAGTCACAGTCTACCTTATCTACATTGAATACCGGTCGGGCGCATGTCCTGTAAATCGTGAGCAGATGCTTGGAAATACCTTGTAGTGAATGCATAAGGCAATTTACACCAAGGGCTCTAGACTCCATATCTCATTAGGAAGTGTGCAATGCAGAAATGTTGATATACAACAAATTGGACTTGTTTCCCTACTACTAATGGTAGGTCCTTTAGGATGTGCCACTCTTCTCCAAATGTTGCGTGAATCCTATCATACCATTTCTCTACCCTTTTCTTGACATCATCTGTCATGGCCCCTTTACATAGGTACTTGCTGAACCTTTCAGCTGGTGACTTATTCTCCATGGGGTATTCCCATACCTTTTCCTTCAGCCGTCTTGGTACTCCAATTTCCATGAATACTAGTGATAGTAGAACAGCCCCAAATCTGATCTTCCCTCCTGTGTGCACTTCCTTGACTATTTGTTCTGCAATATAGCCTGCAATATTGTAGATTTCCCCTTCTGACATCTTACGTGTAACGTGTAACCACATAGTATTTACCTGTGACCACCACTCCTGATCATTCAACTTTGTAACAAGGTGTGTTGTTGCTTGCACAACCAGACAATTCTTCAATTTTTCTATATCCATACCGCACGCGGACCCTTCAGGTACCCCAACTCCTATCTGGTATTTAAGATCATAGCTTTATCCATGAGATAATTCTTTATGTCATCTCCTATGTCCTCCAAACTCAGAATCGATGAGATAAGCATAGATGAGATTCTAACTCCATGTCCTGTAAAGTATAAGAAGTCCTCGTGCACTCTGCTCATGAGCCACTGATACAAGGGCTCATACTTCCCAAAATATGGAAGCTCATATAATTAGTAAACCCTAATTCTCTTCAAAATTTTCTCACCTGCATCATCATAAATTGGCATGTCATCTATTGTATGCTTGTTCATCCTCGCGGTGTGTAGGGAATCAAGCTCCTTCTTGTTCTCCACAGTCCTGTGATTACATTCACTCACTTTGCTCTTTTTGATAGGTGAATCCCATTCCTAACCGATGATGACTCCTTCTGGATATTGTATTCTGAAAAATCACTTTTGGGTGCCATCTCTTCTTCCTTGACGACCACATTCTTCTTTCCTTTTACTCCCCTGCTACTGACTACCTTCTTAGGTTTCATATTTACCTTGCAAATGTGTCCTCTTTTAACACTACGATTTCAAAATCAAACCCTAGCTCGATTCAATTGTGCCCTAGGTGGAAACTTTGTGCCCTAACTCCTCTCTATCTCCTTTCTTTGCTCAAACCCTTCACCACCGGGGACACAAGCTTATTTTCACACAAATCTATTTATCATGCTTGGTTTCACACCCTTCACACCTTAACCCGATCACTCAGCTCTTCACACTTAGCTCTTTCCTCAAATTATCTTAGTCACAATGGTAAAAATGAATATGTATCCCATCCTTATATAATTTTTAAATTTTGATGCATTTATTGCTCCTTCACCTACCAAATATACTCTCATTCATTGACCAAATTCATTCATTCCATATGGTACATCTTCACGCCCTAGCTATAACCTTCTAGTGCACCTTCCTACCCTCTGGTCATAGACTTTTCTTCAGTGCACACCCTTACGCCCAAGTACCTCATCATTGTACCTTCTCTTGGTAGTTATCATGGCCTCTCGCTTACCTCACGTTATACTTTCCTTTCATTCATCTCCATCCTTGGTCAGTTTTGAGAAGCAATCTTCTTTTGACTTAAAGCACACCCGTAGAAAATTATTCCTTTCACCTTTTAATTCCCCCAGTATCTTACTTGGATAACTACAACCACCCCACACTAAAAGTATGTGCAATCCTCTGCGCATAAACATTCTTCACATAGTAATTAGCTTCATGCGCGCAAGTGTGCTTATTACACAAGAACAATAACTAAATTAACAAAGCATAGCGACAAATGAAGGAAATACATTAAGGAAATACATAATGGAAACCTAATCCAAATGACAATACGCCTTATTACAAACACCAAGAAGACTTATTTATAGTAGGGCTTCAACCTAATCCCGTTAAAGTAACCGGGTAGCCATGTTCCATCAAGTGCTTCTAACTAGCAAGCACCTGATTCAAGTATGTAAGTGATGACATACGGCCCTAACCAATGTACCTTAAGTTTTCCTGGATGGCACAAGAAATTTGAGTCATAAAGAAGTACCATTTGTCTAATCTCAAACTTATTATCCCTTATGTTTCTATCATGCCACGCTTTCGCCTAGCCTTTTCCTCGCTTCGACTCCATCATGCTGCTATGTCTCTTCACTCATCTAGTTGAATCAATTTCTCAATACACTCTTCTAAATCCTGTCCATCAGCTAGACCTCCAAAGCACGTGCAATGCACAAAGTAGGTAACATAAATTCTATAGGGAAAACAAATTTTAAACCAAACACCAATTGAAATAGTGTGGCTTTGTTCAATCTCTTGTAAGTTGTTTTATATGCCCAAAGAATAGCTGACACTTTTTCATCCCAATCCTTTCTTCCAACATCACAAATTTTTGTCAAATTCTGGTTCAAAATATTTTTGAAAGCCTCGTAGTTTCATTTTCCGAGGATGATATAGTGTAGTTTTATGGTGTGCAACCATAAACTCATCTAATAGGATCTTGATTTTCCCATTCAAAAAGTGTGTACCCCTTTCACTTGTCAAGTTTAAAGGACATCCATATATTGTAAGAAAATTCTCCCATAGAAACCTAGTTGTTGTAGCTGTTGTTGTACGAGTCCTTCGTAGGTGTTGTTTCTGCCCACATTGTGAGATAATCTATGCAAGTACTAATATAGTGTGATCCAATCCTACATGCGGCTGGTGAAATAGGTCCTAAAAAGTCAATGGACCATTTCTCAAATGGTTCAGCATTATTAATTGGTCTCAAAGGTATCTCATCTCTTTGCCCTAGTTTTATTAGGCACTGAAAATGATCACATGCCTTACAATATTATTTACAGTCTTTGTACAATGTCTCCCACCATAATCCAACAAGTAGGATCTTCTAAGAAATCACATCACCTGCATAATGGCCTCTAAAGCAATACCACCATGGGCTTCTTCCATAATATCCTTACACTCATGCTCTAATACAAAACGGTGTAATACTTCATCTCTTCCTAACTTGTAGAGGTCACCACTAATTAACATAAATGGTGCCATGCGTATAGAAAGTTTTTTATTTTCTAATGCCTTCATTCCATCACAGTGCCACACGGTCCACGAAAGACAAGAATGTCTTCTAATTCTGATGGCGTGTGATGTAACCTATATAACTATGCATTTGGCATGGTTTCTTCAATTGTCTATGCTTCTTATCCTGAGTGAATTCTAGACAAGTGGTGCGGTCAAATTACTTTTCCTGGCTTCACCCACTATCTGTGAAATCAAACTCTTGAAATAGGAGTACCCATCTGCATATTCTCCCATGTAAGATGGGCTTGTTTACCAAGTACTTCAATGCCATGTAATCTATATAAAACAAAAATGGTGTTGCTAACAAGTACTATCGAAAATTTTGCAATGCATAGATCATTGACAAGGCTTCACACTCTATAGTTGTATAATTCCATTCAGCAAGAGTCAACTTCCTACTAGCAAAAAAATTGGATGATCGACAATACCTTCTCCAGGTTGAGCTAACACCACACCAATGGCCATGCTAGAGGCATCCACATGCACATGAAATGGTTTATCCCATGAGGGAAAGTGTAGAATGGACACGGTAGTAAGTTTCTCCTTTAATATCTCAAACGCACGCTACTACGGTTCTCCCCAATAAAATGTACCTTTCCCCTTCAGTAACTCTTCTAAGGGTGTAACAAATTTGGCATACCCTTTGATGAATTTTCTATAATATCCTGTATGACCTAAAAATCCGTGCACTTCACTTTGACTAGTAGGCACTTCCAAGACTAGAATGACTACAACCTTAGCTAGATCAATTAGCAAACCTTCCTTGCAAATTATATGCCCTAACAATATTCCAAATGGTGTAGAAAATATGCACTTCTTGATGTTCAAAGAGATACTTAATTTTCTGTACCATTCAAACATTAAGCGCAGATTTTCACAATGATCTTTCACAAGCCCATATACTATCCAATCATCCGGGTAGACCTGTAAGAAGTTGTGAATAAAATATTAGAATGCCTTAACAACTATGCACGAGAATACAAGTGTGTTTTTCAATCCAAAAGGCATCACAGTATATGCAAAATTTCCCCATTCAGTAGTAAAATTTGTCTTTTCTTGATCCTCCTAAGCAATCATAACTTGATGATACGGAAAACCCATCTGTGAAAGATTATATTTTGTACCCTTCCATGCCCTCTAGTATTCCCTTAGTGAATGGCATAGGGAATGGATCTCGTGACGCATGCGACATTCAGCTCCCTATATTCCACACATATCCTAATTCATCCATCCTTCTTGATATTGATCACCATTAGGCTAACCCATTCTGACTCATCAAAGGGTTTGATAATTCCAGATTTCAACATTTTAACAATTTCTTCTTTTACCTTTTTGCACAAATTAGGATTCATTATGTAAGGTCTCTTTCACACTGGTTGTGCACCTTCCTTAAGTTTTATCTTAATTTCCCAAGTGATTCATGCATGCCTTTAAGTTCATGATACCCTCGAGGGAATAAGTCTTGATAATCCCTGAGTAACTCAATGATCTTTACTACCTCCAAGTCTGACCAGTAGTCTCCAATTATGGCCTCTTTAAGCTCAGCCTTTGAACCTATATTCACCTTATTTGTCTTCATGGGTTCATGATAGGCACACGTATCCTTGTCTACATTGTCCAAGACCTCGTGTACCCCTTGTGAATGTTCAATATCGAGGTTCTCAACTTCCTCATCATCCACAATGTAAACCATCTTTCCTTTCTCTTTCTCAAGGCAAGCACGTTCAAGTAGTACATAGTCCATTTCTTCTTCCTTTTCAAAATGCTCTCTGAGTCTACCTTACCAAATAATTCCTAAATATTCTCTTCGGATTTTGCATTATCTCCCATAGTTAAGCACTTGACAAATTTTAATGCCTCTTCTATTGGAGGTTGGGAAGAAAAGTAGTCAAAGGTTTGGATCATTCCTGTAGTCAAATTTTTCCAGTTCCTAGTCTCTCGATGTAGTTTTTGTATACATACCAGGAATGTGTGCATCCTTGTAGCATAGAGTATAATCTATGCACCCAAAGTGAAGGTGGTAATGATTCCTATCCTGTTGTCTAGAGTCTCTCACACTACTGAATGTGATGTTGAACAGGTTGATCACCATGATAAGTGTAGATCTACGTAGGTGCATTGTTCCTTACAAACCTAATAGATAAGGCAACTCCAATCTCTTCCCATTTTATAATATTATCTTTGTGGACTACCCACCCATGTATTTCTTTGTCCCACATAAGGTATATAATAACATGTCTCTTCTCTTAATTTGATTTTTCCACTGTGTTTCCATGGCTTTCAAAAATACAGGAAGATCTTCTACCCCTGTATACCAAGGTACTGTGTTACCTATCTGTCAAACCGAATGAATTCCATTCTTGTGTGTAACCACACTTTTCACCTCGCACCCTACTAGTTCATATGTACCATGAGCCCAATTATCACAAGCAATACTCATAGTATCACTAATAGAATGAGAATCTTCCCACTGTAGGATGCCTTCTTTTGATGGATCATTGACCTCTAGGTCCTAAATAGCGCGTACATAAATTTTGTTTAAGTCCTCCTCACTTAGAGGCTCAACATATGGTGTAGACTTCCCATCTGTTAGAGGTATCACAACTCTTTCCTCCTTGTTCTCAAAGTTGATATACCCCTTATTGAATCTCAAGTCAACATTATTCACATAACACCAAGGGCGTCCAAGCAAGGCTAGAAAATTTTCTGCTTTTGCAAGTGCTAATACCTCAAAATCCCTAGTGAACTTGGCCCCTTGTATAGTTATAGATGCATCCTTCAAAACTCCTATGGGAGTGGCCTTAGTCCAGTTTTCCATAAATAATACATTAGATGATGGCTACTAATGGGGGTCTCCCCATTTGTACCCATGCATCTAATATAAGCACATTTACTTCCGCACTGTATCAATCAATATGTTGCTCAATAGCCACCCATCCACAACAACATTCAGAGTAATTTCCTTGTCATAGTCAATGCTATCAGGGGGAAGATTTGCATGTAGAATATGTCATCCGGTTTCAATACTTGTGTGCAAAGTGTTCCCTTTTAACCAACTTCCTAATAGTGGAATAATGTTCTCATGGCACAAAATTTTGCACACTTCTCTCAGAGCATCAATATTAGTTTAGAATTTCTCTAATGCTTTCTTCTACTCCTTTAAGTATTGCATCTCACCTTGAAGATTCCTTAGCACTTCCATGGTATCCTGGTAAACTTCTTTTTGATGAGCAGGATTTGGGTACCTTGCATGCAAAACCTCCTCCTTGGTGATCATAGGCTTCTAGTGCAATGCCTCTCTTACGTGCACCACTTTAGCTCATGTAGTAATCTTTATAGTTAATGCATTAGGTCCTTCGCTATCTTGGGCATCCACTGATCTTCTACCGCACGCTAGATTCTAACCATCCCGATGCCTTTGTTTTCTTTCTTATGTTGCTTACTCAGATGCTCATATAAGTTTGGGCACTCTTCATAGCTATGGTTCTTTCCGCAGAAAGAACATGTAATATTATGAGGACATTCACACCTATAGTGGTCAGGAGATCTGCACGTATAACATGTTCCACGAGGGAACTCACCTCTTCCTCCACCATGGCCTCATCCTCCATATCCACCATGATATCCACATCCCCTTCCACAACCTCCTTTAAAATGCCCCCATTCCTATCATAGTGCATTTGATTACAATCCCGATCCTAGTGCTCATTCTTACCCTCATAAGTATCTATTACACTTGTTTTCCATACCCCAATGTCTATATAGCATCCTAGATCGACAAATCAACCGATAATCCTCAAAGTATCATGGGTTGTGGACCTACAAATCTTGTAAAATCAAGATACATTCTTCCTTATCACGTCATTGTAACAAAGGATAGTGACTAGCATCATTATTCAAATGACAGATCTCACAATCCAATAGTAATGAGCATACAGATTTGTGAGGGAAACTATCCTTGGTGTGACCTTCCACTTCACAATCTATACACCAAATTCTGAGCGCATTTCATGGGCTGAATTTTCTGATAGCTTCTCTAACTGATTTACCATAGCTATAATCTGTGCCTCTAAGAATGGACTAATGCTAGTGTCAATGCTCCCAACTGCCTCAACACGCAAAGCTACTTCCAGTGCTTCACATGGATCAATGTATGTCTTATGTGATAACACCCTTCTAAATGGTGTAATCAATCCTCCAACAAACCATTGTGCATGCTAGCTTGTGTGAATATCATAAGATAACTTAGATAGAAGTGTCTTAAAATGGGCATCATACTCATGTACACTCTCAGTAGTGCCTTGCTTGATATCCTTGAGCAAACTAATACTCTTATGATCAAACTCAGGGATATGGAACTCTTTCAAGAAAGCATCCTTCAATGTTGCACAATCCACACAAGTTTGATTAGGGTCAAAATTCTTGTACCAGCTGTGTGCATGTCCATGTAATGTAGTAGCAAATTGACTTGCCTTACGCTTAGTAGCCGTGATTCCTTTAGCACGCCACAAGATTTCACACATATGCACATCTTCGACAACATACTCCTTGCCTCTATACTCACGGAAGACAAATAGACATCTCCATATAAATATTTTGTGGTTACTGCGGGCCTTGACCACATGATCCAGAACCTCATGTGTTTCCTCTGCCTCCAGAACCACCAGATCCACTGAAACTAGAACCACCTATACCTCCTAATCCTCCACCTATAGCTAAAATAGGACCTGTAGATGTACTCCCCGTGCTCCGACAGTAGTACTATATTGAACCCCTACAGTATGTGAGGTAGTTCCACTTCCATAGGTGAATCTAACATTCTATGCGCTCACGTTCTATGTGGATGATGCACCTAAGAATGTTCCTCCAAATATCATTGAAGTCATCTATCCTACCATTGATGTACTTGCTCCCTGACTTACTCCTGCTCTCCTACTTCCCAAGTTAGCTTGTTGGTTACTTGTCGTACTAGATACTAGAAAACCAAGCACAAGGGCTAGGTCACCAGGTGG
Organism: Taxus wallichiana var. yunnanensis; assembly: GCA_018340775.1. Lineage (NCBI taxonomy): Eukaryota > Viridiplantae > Streptophyta > Pinopsida > Cupressales > Taxaceae > Taxus > Taxus wallichiana. Next base: position 248,410,847 of record CM031234.1, on the reverse strand, counting down.
ATTAAGATGCACGCCCATGGCCTGGTAGTCTCTTTTGCTGTGCACTTCTGTGTGAGGCCAAGGGGGGATCTTTGTCATGTTTTCCAAGATGGGGGAGTTTATGATGCTCTGGCTCCACGTCCTCTACATGATTTGTAAATCCTTCATGAGCTATCTCTATCCTCGCCGCCATACTTTACGAACAGGAACGCTGCTTCTCTATCTCCCTCTCATGTACCTCATTATACTTAAGTCACCTTTCCTCTCTCTACCTTTCTATAGCCAGGTCTGCCATCTTTCACTAAACCTATTATTGCCCTCGCGTGTGGTGAATTTTAGTTAGCCATTGATTTACTCTCTAGGTTCAAAGTTACCATCAAGATCTTGATCACCAATGGAATACCTTGCAAATATGCTCCTCTTGGATACCGCAAAAATTGGAATTCAGCTACCTCTGGGAAAGAGTACGTCGAAATTGAATACTCCAAAATATAACTATTTAGAACACCACGAAACCATGTATCCATAGTGCGAGTCCAGATCATATCAACATCATAAAGGTCCTAAAATTCTTCCTATGTCCAGACAAGTGCGTGATACCTCCAATTCCACTGAGATGCATAAGCAGTAAGCCACTTGTATAGTTCTACTAGAAAGATAGTGAAAAATCTCTCGTATAGGTTATCATACAAATTCTATTCTACCCAAGTGTGTGCATTAAACTCAGATCCATTGCTGAACTGCTATGCATATTCTTCCTCCATATCATGTATCCACTCCTTAATACTTGCTAGAGTTAACCGATACATCTTCATCACAAACCATCCTGAAAACAACTAAAAAAGAGGTCCAGAAACGGAACCAATGATGCAGCCTAAAATTTACCAGATAACACCCTAGATGCACTGGCACATCACTCAACCTAAATTGAGTGCTCACCAAAAGAATGCAAAGGTACCAGGTCCCTCTTTAGGGTTCTTGTAGTAGGTTAGATTCAGCCAATATCTTCCATTTATTAATAAACAAAGAAGCTTCATACAAGATAATGTCAATCTATACCAATGTGTGCATGGATCCGATACAGTAATCCATTCATATGCATATATCTCTATATCTTCATACATCCATCTCTCTTCTACTTCTCTATATATCTTCTACTATGTGATTCACATCATATATATAGGGTGGGTATTTTCCCTTCACCGCTTATCTATTCCAAAAATAGGCCGCATAATATTAATAGCCACACACCGTTTATAGGCATAGCCACACATGCAAGTGTGTTATCTATAGACCTCTTATAGTTAATTGTAGTGAAAATCCTATTCTTAGCTCATCTCCATGCAAAACACTTCAATCCGGTCCTCTAAAGATAGAGAATGTTTGGCACACACATCTCTGCATCGTTGGTGTGTTCTCGCATGCCATATTCTAAAAATAGGTCTTAATGCTCAAAATCAGCTAAGTCCTGAACGATGAAATTTCCCACCGTGCACGGGTTCTTCCTGTCCCTCCACGCCATTGATCTTGGCCTTATCTCCCACGCATACTTCTTGTGTGATCTCTAACAAGTACTCTCGATCAATAGATACGGGCGGTGTACATTTACTCACCAAGTTCAATGATCAAAAAGGTGGTCACAAGTGAACACCATGTGGCTACACATTGCTAAGAAGATTTCACAAGGAGAATTTTACAACTTAGCTGGGTACATAGTAGATACAATTGTTGAGGAATCACGCACAGTGAGAAGATAAGTTTTTGTGTTCTCTTGTTATCACTTGTGTTTATAGAAATTGGAGTGCCCGATGGGCCAAACAATAAAATCTGGGAATACCCCATGGAAAATAAGTCCCTTGCAGAGAGGTTTGAAAATTATCTATGTGAAGGATCAATGAGTGGTCTATTCAAGTAGAGGGCGGAGTTATGGTATGATTGACTTTGTGTGGCTATCAAAGAGGAATGGCACATTACAAAGGAGTTACCCTTAGTGGTGGGTAAGGCTATTTTGTTTAAATTATATCAACATTTTTGCATCGCGCGATTTGCAATGAAGGATGGGACATGGAGTCCCTGGTGTAAAATACCATGCACCTTCACAACATGATTCTTCTAGTTAATAGTATACAGATTTGAGATGCACATCGGTTAAGCTACAATGCGAACAAGGTAGACTGTGAGTACCATACTTTAAGGAAAACTTATGTTTATCTAGGTCAATCTACATACATTAAGAGGCTTATTTCTAATGTCATATGTATGCAACCGGTAATTTTGGCTCTTAGGGATAGTGGGGCTGCACTTATCTATCTCTAGCTTAAGCCTAGGATGGAAAAGGGAAAGTACGTGGAGAATGAGTTCATGCTGCTAGGGCTGCCTAAAGGTAAGCATACAGTTGAAAATGTGGCAACTCCAAAGCCTACCTCAACCTTAGAGGAAGATGAGGAAGAATAACTCAATGAGGATAGTGGAGGCTTGGACCACAGAGGCTAGAGGAAGCCCACTAACAAAGTAGAAAGTGAGCACACAGATACTCCTCCATAGCCGTAAGGAGAAGAGGAATACTTAGATGTAAACACATTCCATGAGGAATGCCAATTCAAGAGGGTTTTCAGAAGAACCAAAACCCAAGGTGCAAGAACATATCAACCTTTAAAAAGGTCACCTTGAGTCTCCCTCAAAAAGAAACACCCAAGAAAAATAGGAGAAGGAAGATAAATCTTAAAGAGGAAGAGGAGGAGTCGGGAGAGAGTGTGTCGGAACCCCGGTTCAACCTAAAGATGTAGAGGATCCCGGGATGAAGAGATGAGATATGATGAGGAAGGGGTGAAAGAAGTAGAGGAATTTGTGGGCAAGCCACCCAATGCACCCATTACTACTCAGGAAGGAGAAGGGCCAACTCTAGACCTTGGCGCCTAGGTTCCTAAGGGGCTAAGGACAAAAAGGTAGATGAAAAGTGAAGAATATGTTGTCCCTAATATGAGATATGTTAAGGACATGAGAAAAATCATCTGCTCCCATTTTCATAGCACTTGTGGTACTTAAAGAGTTATATGGGTGGGGGATGATGTATCTAGATATGGCTACTACATGTAAAAGGAAGCAATTATCCTGGTCCATGCAGACTCATATGGAAAAACCTGATTTTGACATGTGTAAAGAGTCCTGTGTCTCACATAGAGTGAAGAAGGCACCTCGAGTAGGTACATGACAATAAAACCCACTCTAATATCTAATGAGCAGGTCAACAATGCCTTGGTCAAGGTATTTGTTGAGGTGGCATGGAGGAAAGTTGATAATGCCACAACCATTCGAATGTTTCTTGAAGATAACAAGGATAAATCTGTAGAGATAATGTGCTTAAAAGAAGGGGAGGAATGAGAACATGTAAAGAATGAGGCCTTCACTAGCATGGCTGATGAACTTGGTGATCACGTTCTTATAACAAGGCCTCATCTAGAATCTCGGGTTCCTGAATTTTTTTATTTTTCTATGAATTATGTGCGTACTTTGGTCAATGTAGTATTAGATGACAGAGCCAATTTGAATTCCCGCACCAAAAGATTCTAAACAATAAGTAGAAAAGGTAAAAGCCACTATTGTTACAAAAATTTCAACTTATGAGGCCTTACTCCAAACCTTGAAAGATGAGCTAAAGAGAGCCAATCAAGCTCTTAATTTATGTGTGGCGTCAGATGCCATAATAAGGACCAGAACTTTAGTAGAGGACAATAAATTTATGAAGTCAATGAAAGATGAAACACTTGGGCACACAGAAATATTAATACTAATAAAACAAAAGCGTGAAACCCTCGAAATGACCCAGGGATCTACACAAGGATAGAATTGATGAGATTGGGAAACTCATAGCACAGAAGATGGATCTCATGGAACGAATGTTGTCAGGTATGGCCAATGTTGTCCGGGTGCTATAGAATGAGAAAAATAAGATCACTCAGGATGAATTAGATGTAATAGCCACATCTATTCTAGATAAAACAAGGAATGCACTAAGTGACTAGTAGACATTGGAGGCTGAAAATTGAATATCCAAAGTTAATCCTTCCAGTTGAAGAAGAGGGTACTGAAGAGTACAAATTCATTCTTTTTGTACAATGTATCATTCATTCTTTCATTACTTATTCTTTATTATTGGGAACATAAAAAAGAATTCCCATTTTTGGGATGACAATGTACTTTAGTGTGGGGTAATTTTGAGCAGACATAATTTTTCTCTAAGGAGAAGACGTAAAAGGATGCGCATGCAAGAACAATGAACATATGAAGGTGTGAGAAGATAGAATAGGAAATGCGCGTCGAGAAAACTTTGGCTCGGGACTTAGCCATTTTTATGGATAAGGGCTATTTTGGAGATAACATGCGGAGCACACATAGATATGAAGACTTGCGCTCCACACAATGGTATTTTGGGAACAAGTGGTAGATAAGTGTCATGCATAGTTTAAGCTAATAATAGGATTTCTACTTGGAGTTAACTATAGGACATCTATTGTTAGAACACTTGCATGTTGTGCATACTATTGTAAAGGTGCATGGCTATTATCAGCATGTGACCTATTTTGAGAAGTGCATGGGTGGTGAAGGGAAAGTCCCCACCCCTATAAATATGTATTGACTTGTGTAGTTTAGTAGGTGGTGAATTATTGTAGAGTTGTGCTGCTAGTTTTAACGTGCATAACTCATGGAGATGTTATTATAGTGTAAGAAGCTTATGTGTTTTACAGTGTTTAATGAAATGGAGTATATTGGTTGGATAATGGTATTAGACATAACTGAATCTAGTTCTTATATGGTTAATCTTATCATAGTTATTGTTTAATTCATTTATTATGATTCTCTAAGATATAAATCTAGATTATGCACTTTGGAATGCTTATGTCTAGTTATGAATCTGAATATGTTTAAACCTCATCATGATAACATCCTATAGAAGAAAATCTAAAGAGGGACCCAAAGACCTTTGTATGCTTCGGGTGAGAGCTCAACTTAGGTGAGTGATGTGTCGGCGTGCACTGAGTTATTCACAGATAAATTCTAGGTAGCATCAATCGTTGAAGGGAAAATATTAGGAAATTCAAGAAATACAACACAAGAATGATACCTTGGTTGTTGAAATTTCAATGATAAATGTTCACAAGTGTTAAGGAGAAAATAGATCCCATCACCAACACCGAACAAATGTCTTAAAAAAATTGTGTTTCCTAAAATTTTCATATTAAAAGGAATGGTCAAGTGGATGCAACATTGTTATGAGATGAGGAAAGTGGCATGATGAAAATAAAGTATTGAAGGAAGAAAATAAGGTCCTACAAGATAATATGGTAGTACTCTGCCATTTATATGAGAAATCTCTTGCTTGCAAACCACCTTCAAACTTTTATGCCTTATTTTTGAAAGAACAATTTTACAAATCAAAAGTATCTAGAGTTCACTGTAGTGAATATTTAGAGTTTAAAGCGATAGAGAATTTATGGACACATATTCAATATTAAATATAGTTAGGAAGAATCTAATATATGAATTCTATGTTCACAAATTTCTATTATTTAGCCAAGTAGAGATCCCAATCAACTTGTATGTAGGGGAGGTACAAATAAGGTCATTTATCTCCACATTGAGACACCAAATAATCTAGAGGGATTAAAGAGGATATTTCACAAGGGAAGAAACCAATGCAACCTCATAATGAGGCATGATATTCCATCTCTGGAGAGGTTCTTGCAAAGATATATTTCCTAAATACATTGTCTTCATCGGTGGATATATATAAAAACAACATTGACAAATGTGTATCAGATTTCAAGGCCTATGTGTTGCCAAATTTTAATATGAAATTATTTTCTTTCCAACAAAGATATGAATTAGTCCCAAAAATCTATAAAAAGAAAGATGTTATGTCTCCAACTAACCTCTGATGGTTAGTGAGAATATCCAAAGAGATATGCATAATCATGTTGGACATGAAGGAGAATTGGGTAGGCATGAGATTCAAACTACCCCTGATAATAACACCAATTCCAAGATGGAATAATAATCAAGATCAACTAGTTGTGAGTTATACCAAATGGAAGGACACATAGTGAATGAATTTTGTGGATTCAACAATCTAGAAGTAGAAACATGGACTACTTTTACTAACGAATATAATTGTACAAGGATTGTGGAATCCTTAAATAGAAATGGTTGAATCTATAGTAGGAGGACCTACTAATCCCTAAGTTTGGGGGAGTGATGAGCTTTGAAAATTCCCATTTCAAACCCCATTTTTGTATCATCATTTTGTATTAAACTAATATTAACATTGTTGTAAATAATACTCTTATATACTTAAAGAGAAGTTTTTGTGCATAAATCTTGTTCATTTTCATCTTTCATATGCTTCTTTGGATGGGTTGATATAGATTGATTTTTGTGCTAACAAGTGTGAATGAAATACATTTTATAATCCTAGCACATGAATCACATAAACCTTTAGCACGGGACTCACATAAATCCTAGCACATGACACACATAAATCCTAGCACGAGACTCTCAAAAAAATCACAAGACTCACATTATGAAGTGCATGAATCACATTATGAATTGCAAGACTCACATTATGAAGTGCGTGACTCACATTATGGAGCGTAGGACTCATAGAACAAAATAAGGAACTCATCCACTCAACCCATGAGTTGCATAATTTAATGAGCATCTAATTTATATTAGCATCCAATTAGCATGTGAATTGCATAATTATTGGGATGCCCGATTAGGATCATTTCAATGGGGCTGTTGGTGGTAAAACTTGTACCCGTGTATCGTATCTAGAAGAACCAAGTCATCTGAGACAATAATGGAACCTGTCTCCAAGTTGTGGAACCTTGCGTGCTTGAGTGGGATCTTTGAGAAGGCCGATTCCTCTATCTATTTCTCACGCTACTACTCCTAATGCTGAAAGGTAAAACTAAGCTAACAATGTATAGGAACCAGGATAGAAGGATAAAAAAAAGGAAAACTAATCTAAGGAAGGTGATAGCACCAAAAAAGAGGGATGAACACTATCCATTCTGAGTGAAAATGAAGGGAAAGGCATGAAAGAAGGCTAGGCATGTGTAGCACAACTAAAACACATTTACCATATCAGTTTCATGGAACACAACTAAAAATGGAGCTGCAAGGGATGTAAAGTGACACAGCAAGCACACAATGTAAAAGAAAGGCAAGAAGAAAGAATACAAACACACTTAGGACAAAGAATAGTCACAAAATAATGCTTCCATTACTTCCAGAAATGCACAGAACTATTATAATGGAGAAAAAGGTTGATATCCACATGCATGAGCCAGATATAGAGGTCTGCGACTCAAAATACAAAAATATGAAGTCCTTATCCAAATGCGTAAGGATCCAAAGTGTCTAACCTTAATAATGATCCTAGCTCTTAGATTTATAGATGAATCCATGAGAGGAGGGAAAACCTAATTTTGAAATAAAACCACCAACAAGAAGCATTCAATTCTGAAAATTTGTCAAATACATTTCCCCAAGTCTGTTTGGCATGTTGGAGAAGGAAAGAGGTCGAGATCAAATCAAATCAGGTGGTTGGAATAATCAAATCTTCTCATTAATTCATATAAATACATTTTTCCATTTCTCACCTACCAGATCCACCAATAATTTGAATTTTAATGTCTAGTAATGTAGCACACGCCAACATCTATCGATTGAGACTAGGCACGGACAATCGGAGCTCTATAGCAAAAGATATGGCTATCACAAGATTATCAGAGTCGTCTATGTATGTAAGACGTGGCACGTGCAGATTGGATGAAAGGATGACCAACTGTGTAAAGGTTCTTATCATTTCTTCCACGTGTCACTCATTGATTTTTTGCAAGGATTTGACACCTTGTTGGCGCGCTTTGGTGGTTGCGTGTGGAAAACTCAAGCTTTTCAGAGAATGACATGACATAGAATGACAAAAAGGGGGCACAAAGGTATGCACACTAAAGAGTGAGGTGCATGAAGAAGAAGGTAGAAGGAAGGTGTGCGCAATCACAATGTGCATGGAGGAAAAGGGGAAAACTGGTGAGTGGAGAATGTATGGTCAAGGTGTAACTATTACAAAGTAATATGCGGGGTGTGCGAGAGGGCTAGGACTTAGTTGATTGAAGCAAGTGCAATGCGTGTGTGTATGATGAAACAATGTGGAGTGGAAGCACGAGATAGTGCATGCAAGGGGAACATGGAACAATGAATAAAAAAAAGGAAAGGGGATAAGGGGAAGTGTGCAAAGGTGCACAAGGAAACAATGACCAAGTGAATGTTCCAAGGAGACAACTGAGATGCGTGTAACTTGCAATGAAAATATCAGAGCCAAAATATTTAAGTAAGTTGTCCAAATAACTAGGAGAGTTATTTGGATAAAATTTTTGGTGACTTTGAAGCCATTTGCCCGCTAGATGAAGGAGATCAAGGTGGCTCAAGCATCCATTCGAATGGAGTCTATTATGTGATCATGAAATTCTGATTTTCACCTTTGAAGAACTTCCCCTGAATTCACTTAAAGGATCAATTTTTCACTCTATTTTAAATCCTGCAAACTACTGAAAATTGTTGGAAGAAGATCGACACCCTGGAAGAAAAAGAAGAGCGCGTGCAAGACATGTGTGATAAGAAATAACTATGTAAAAATAAACAATACACGTGTAACACACTTGGAGGAATTTAAACTATTCTAATATATACAAAATGATGCAACAAACTTAATGGAAGGGTTTGAGATAGATCCCATTTAATGGGATCTATAATGCGCCTCCGTCAAGATGAGTTAACTTGAAAGCGTTGGCCTCCTTGCATGAACTAATGATGTATGGGCCACTCCAAATTGCACCAAACTTTGAATGGCACCTTAGTTTATCTCTCACAAGATCCCATTTCAAGACCAAGTCCCAAAATTTGAAAGCTTGAGGCCTAACCTTCTGTTAAACCATTTTTTTTTTTTGTTGATGTTGTTCTTGCTTGATCATGGCAGAGTTCCTTGATTCTTCAAGTTTAACCAGCTCTGTCATTTTAATTTCTCTCGGTATGCGCCTTCGAGCTCTCTAGCTACTAGACAAGTGTCAATGATTTCAACTCTAGTGTTAAAGGAAGGGTAGCCTCCTTTCCATAGACAAGCTTGTAAGGTGAAGTTCTCATTTCTTTTTTAATTGTGATTAAATTTTCCAAGAGCGTGTGCATGACCCTTTTATGTCATTGTCTTTGGAAGATGTTCATTATGCACTTCATAATCCTAATTAGGTTCTTGTTTTTTGACTTTGCCAGACCATTTCCTTGAGGGTAATAGTTGGAAGAAGTATTCAGATAGATGCCCAAATTTAGAGCCCAATCAGTGATTTTAGTGCCAAGGAAGGATTTTGCATTATCAGAGATAATGGTTTGAGGAATGCCAAACCTTGTGACTATACACTCAAAAAAGTCAAGGATGACTGAATCGGTTAATTCCTTGGGCACGATAGCTTATGTCCATTTGGTGAAGTAATATGTAGCTTTCAGCACCCACTTGTCTCTAGTGCTTGAAGGAGGATTGATCATGCCTATGAAGTCGAGACCTCATTGCGCAAAAGCATTATTAACTTAGATTGGTTAGAGGGGAAGCGCTAATCTCTTCTTTCCTACAAAGAAATTTATTTCCTTGAATTTTGTGACCCACTTGTGTGCATCTGCAAATAGAGTAGGCCAAAAGATACCTACCATTATGATTTTCATTGTTGTATTCTGGCAGAAAATTGTCCACCAAATAATCAATTGTGAAATTGTGCTAACACCTTTTCATTCTCGTGTGTCATTGATACACCTCAAAAACATGCCATCAAGATATTTCTTAAAGATGATTCCATCAATCGAACATAAGGGATAGATTGTAATCTTAGATGTCTCCTCTTTGCCTTATTTAAGCTAGGAGGGTATGTGCCATTAGAAAGGAATGTGATCATGTCCTTCATCCAATCATGTGCACCAGGCTCTATATTTAGCTCAAGTTCTATGCATGGGAGAGCTTCATCAAGGAACAATGAAGTCTCAGATTCATTGTGTGTATCTGCAAAGCAAGCTACTTTTGGCAGCCGCACGTTACCTCTTACTAGTTTTGTGGATTTGATTGTCACATCATACTCCATGATTTTGGTCACTCATTGTGCTCTATTTTCACTAATTTTTTCTCCCATGATGAAGTCTCTAACACAAGAGTGAGAAGCTAACACCTTGATGTGATTTGTAGCGAACATAGTTTTGAACTTCTTGAGTGCATACATAATGGTGTAGACCTATTTCTCCGTATGACTATATATTTATTCATAATACTTCAATGTCTAGCTGAAGAAATCCACTGGTTATTCTCGACCTTATTCATTTTCTTGTGTTAGGACAACAAAACTCACATCAACACCATAAGCATAAAGGATAAAATCCTTTGAGTAATTTGGGTTGATGAGTGTTAGCGCACAAGCAATCTCTTGCTTGATTTTTTTAAGCTTTCTTTTCCTTCTATTATCCATCTGAAAGCTATGTCTTTCTTGAGCATGAGGGTGATTGGTCTTACCAATCTTGAAAATTTAGGAATAAAACACCTAACAAAATTGATCTTACCGAGGAAGGACTGCAAGGCCTTTTTGTGTGTTGGTAGGGAAAGAGCTAGGATGGCTAAAACACACTCATGATCGATTGTGATGCCATCCTTTGAAACCACATGGCCCAAGAGTTGTCCCTGCACCACTGCAAAATTACACATCCTAGGGTTAAGAGATACCTCATACCTTCTACATATCTCAAATACTTTCTTGGTGTTCCATATGATCCACGCTTTGCTTTGAGAAGACATTGATGTCATCAAGGTAAATCAAGATGAAATAATTGATGTAACCTTTGAAGGAAATTTCCATGGCACGTTGAAACATTGTGTCTACATTTGACAGACCAAAGGGAATATTTTGATACACATATGTTCCCCCATTGGTTGTAAATGTCATTTTGAATTGATCCTCTTCCTTGATCAAGATCTGATTGAAGCCAAAGTATCCGTCCAACATTGAGAATCTTTGCACGTTGGCCATAGTCTGTAAAATCTTCTCCATAGAAGTCAAAGGATAATTATCCTTTAGATATTCCTTGTTCAAATCTCTAAAATCAACACAGAGTCTGATTTCATCATTCTTCTTGTGCACCGAAACTAGAGTCGCGACCCGTAGTATCTTTGGATTGACTAGTCACTACTTTTTTATGACAAGATTGATACCAAGATCAAGGTGATTGAAGTGTTAAGAAACATTTGGATCAAAACCTTTGAGGCCTTTATACTCTCATGAGTAGATATCACTGTAATTTTGGCAGAGAGAGAGATAAAAGCTTTATTTTCATCATGCGCACAAGCTTGACCGAGAAGAAACACCTTTCCACACGTAATAGTGATTGGGGAGCGGTGTTCTTGCGTGACACACATATACTTTTCTTCACCCTTGAACTCATCATCAGGGATAAACATTTTTTCTAAGGTGACCAGCCCTTTAGGTAGCTTATTTGACTTTAGTTGAATCACTTGGTCACCATAGTTGTCATGTAATTCAACTTGCATGCTTGATGAGAACTCGCTTCATTTTGGATGAACTAGACAATTTGCACGTCACTGTCAAACACTTTCCATCTGATGTTTTTATCTAGGATGGATGGTATAATCACCATCTTAATGTGTTGAGTATTTCCTTTAAAAAATTCCTCAGCAGGAAAGAAGCGTGAACCAAGTGCAACCATTTGATCATCTTCCTTATTCATTTTTCATGGTATCACCTACAGATTTAGAGCTTCAAAGCTCTCAAGGAGGTCCCAAACTCTGTGTTTACAAGCTTTTAGGGGATTATTATTTTTCATGCACTTGTTGGTGACCTGGTGGATAACAAATTCTATGTCCCCAAATATTTGCAGTGCCTTAATCTTCTTCTTTTTAGCAATAAGCGAGACCATGTACACTAGCACCTCATATTCTGCCACATTGTTAGAACATGTAAATTGTAACCTGTACGTGAAGAATAATTTCTCATCCTTAGGGAAATGAGAACAACTCCTACTCCCGCATCATTTCTACTTTTGGATCCATCAAATTATAACTTCCATAGACCAGGTTCTCTTCACTTTTCTTGAGCACGCTTGGCAACACAAATTCCTCTTTAAGAATGTAGTAAGTAGCAAGCCCAATTTTATAAGCTTCCAGCTCTTTAGCATATGGGTCAAATTTATGGTGCCTCTCTACCCACTCATCAAGTACTAGATCAGGAATAAAAGGTGGAAGAGGCTACTCTTTAGAAATTGAAGCTTGTTCTTCTTGGATTAAAAAGTTGGCTTAGAGAGGGGATGGGACATATGACTCTACATGATAGGAAAATATTGGCTCAGATTGTATGGTAAACTAGGTACCATACCTTGTCTTGAGTAACATATGGGTCCAATAAGAAGACAAGTAACCACCCACTTTAGCAGTAAAATATCTTGATAAACATAAGGAAAATAAAGGGGGCAAATCAATGATTAACACATCTTGAGTTATTGTTAGGCTTGGACATGCATGGAGAGTTAACTCAAGATCCTTGATGATTCCTAGGGTAGTGATAGTTGAACCATCAAGTTGCAGGACTCCTTTTGTCATGGGGCTATACTTAATACCTAAGACATCAAAAAAATTCTTAGGCATGATAGAATTACTAGCACCTGAGTCAATTAGGAAGTTATGGAAAAGATGTTTTCCTATGATCAAAGACATATAGAAGAGTGGGGTATTAAAAATTTACTTATTTGCTTCTCCTCTTCTTGGTAGATATTGATTGAAGTGTGCAAATTTTGCATAGCTAGATCAGTGCGTGGGAGTTACGCCGAGCTTCATACAACAAGTCACGTTGGGATGGAATAGTGAGTGCATCCCACATTGTGACATTTATGTTTGTTTTCTTCATTTGGTCAACAATGTTGAATGGAAGACCCATTGACTTGTGTATTTGAGGTACAACAACATCCTTTCTTGATTTTTCAGGTGCAGTGGTAGGAGCCTTAGCTGATGTAGAGGCTTGACCTACCAAAGGAGGTATGCACACCACTTCAAGAGGATCTTTGCATGGAGCCTCACGTGTAGGAACTTGGGAACTCTTACTACTGGATGTCCTAGTTGCTTCCTTTTATTTTTGAGGGTTTGTTTGTGTTGTTAGAATTGTGACCTATGCACTAGAATCGAGCATTCTCTTCTTGTATCTTGTGTTTTCGTAACTTGAGCGTGCATTCTGGTTGTATCCTTCATAGCTTGGTTGATTACACAAAAGTCCTCAGTGCCAAATAACATCAGATTTTCCTTTGGAGGAGCTTCTGGCCTTTCTTGGTTATCTGCTTCAGGTGTGCTTGTTAAAGGCTCATAGCTAGAAGCATTTTGGATCATATAAGCTTACGCATGCAACATTGATTCAATGATATTGAATATAATGAATATTGCAAGGAAAACACCATTCAGACTCTTACGCCATGTTATTCTAGATTGGGACAAATGATTGACTTGTACTTAGGTCTTTGGAAGAGGAGGTGTGTGAGGAACAAATTTCAAGGTCGGATGTGCATTAGCATGCCATCTATCATTTTTTTGGTTCTACGTGTACCTCGATTTGTATATAGATTTCACCAAGGTTAATTTCTCTATATTTGCACCTAATTGGAACTATCTTTGTAGGCTTGCACCTGCTACTTCTCCAATGATATGACCTTGTTGGAAAAGTTTCTAATCAAGGCCTTTAATTCATCATCTTATTTTTGTTGTGCAAGAGAGTAGGATGTAGATGCAACTGGTTACATGCTTTGCACTAGAACTAGAGAAATAGAAGGCTGGGGTGCTAGAGACATCTCTGGGAATAATGGTGCAGGAGTTCTAGGCACCAACTTATTAGCCTGAATGATACTTTTTTCTACCCTTATTGCAATGTTGTATGCAGTAGGTAAGGTTCTACCTCCCATGGATTGAATCATGACTGAAATGTCACTATTTAAATCCCTTAGATAGTACAAGAAATCATGTTGGGTTGTAGGCCTTACCACTTGAGGAATTATGTCCCAAGTCTTCTAGAATTTGACATTAAAATTAGTCATCTATTCACTGGGTACGCCATTTGTTGTATTCAGTTGCTCCACTAGTGATATATGATCTGATTTATCTTGAAAGTAATTACATAAAGTCGTTCCAAGTTCATCCTGTGTAGGAATAGATGCAAGTCTCAGGACACAGCACAATTGGAGTGTTTTACCCTTAAAAGAGGTTGCAAGCAATCTGACAACAACATCATCATGTGTAATTAGATAGATAGAGCATACATTGGCCACATCTTGAATGTGTTCAACAGGGGTGAATTGATTTTCTCTTGTGAAGTAGGGAATGCTCTTGAGTGTGGCCATTAGCATATCATGTTGGGCATTGAGATTGAGTGGGCTTCCACCAGTGAAACTGATGAAGTTCCTTGGAGGAGGAGGTTGAAGCGCCATGGTAGGGTGGACTTGTGTGTTTTAAGGAGGAGTAGAGTGCATGCGACATGCTTTGGAGATGGGAATGTGCACATGAAAGAGATCTGTGTGTGCTTCTCGGTGAAATATGAAGATAGTCAAAGGATCCTTCAGCTACACCACTTTGTCTAGTATGTACTCTTCTCATAAAAGGCACTTAGGACTGCAAAATAGGAGTTCTGGAAATGTTGGGAGTCATCAGATGTGTTGAAATAAGCCTCTAAAGGCTAGAAATACTAAGTTCACACACCAGAACTTAGCAATTTGAAATTTAATCTTTCACTTTTGGTCCCACCGGACGTGCCAGAAACTATTGGTGCTCAAACTTGCACCCGTGTCTCAGATCTCAAAAAACCAAGTTGTTTGAGATAAAAATGGAACCATCTCCAAGTTGTGGAACCTTGTGCACTTGAGACGGATCTTTGGAGAAGGTCGGTTCCTCTATCTATTTCTACTGCTACTGCTACTCCTAATGCTAAAAGGTAAAACTAAGCTAACAATGCCAAATGACCATGGATAGAAGGATAATAGAAAGGAAAACTAATCTAAGGAAGGCGATAACACTAGAAAAAGAGGGATGAACACTAATCTGTTATGAGTGAAAATGATGGGAAAGGCATGAAAGAAGGCAAGACACATGTAACACAACTGAAATGGATTTACTAGATCAGTTTCATGGAACACAACTAAAAATAGAGTTGTAAGGGACAGAGAGCGACACAACAAGCATGTAATGTAAAAGAAAGGCAAGAATAAAGAATACAAACATGCTTAGGATAGAGAATAGTCACAACATGATGCTTCCATTACTTCCATAAATGCACAGAATTGTTACAATGGAGAAAAATGTTGATCTCCACATGCACAAACTAGATTTAGATTTCAGCGACTCAAAATACAAAAATATGAAGCCTTATCTAAGTGCATAAGGATCTAAAGTGTCTAACCTTAAAAATGAGCCTAGATCTTAGATTTATAGATGAATCCATTGGAGGAGAAGAGAAGAAGGAGGGAAAACCTGATTTTGAAATATAACCACCAATAAGAAGCATTCAATGCTTGTAAATCCACCAAATCTGTCAAATACATTTCCCCAAGTTTGTTTAGCATGTTGGAGAAGGAAAGAGGGCGGATCAGATCAAATTAGGTGGTTGGAATAATTAAATCTACTCATTAATGCCTAGAAATATGTTTTTCCATTTCTCACCTACTAGATCCACCAAGAATTTGAATTTGAATATCTAAAGATGTAGCCCACATCAACAGCCTATCGATTGAGACTATGCGTGTGTCGATCGAAGCTCTATAGAAAAATATATGGCTATCGAAGATTGTCGAGTTGTTTGTGTATGAAAGACATGTGGTGTGCATAGATTGGTTGAAAGGACAACCAACTATGCAAATGTTCTTGTCATTTCTGCCATGTGTCACTCATTGATTTGTTGCAAGGATTCGATGCCCTGTTGGTGCACTTTGAATGGTTGTGTGTGGAAAAATCAAGCATGTCATCGAATGAAATGACACGTAATGACACTGAGAGGAGGGTGTAAAGTTATACACATAGAAGAATGAGGGGAGAGAAGAAGGTATAAGGAAGGCGCGTGTAATCACAATACGCGTAAAGGAAAAGGGGAAAACTCGGTGAGTGGAGAACGTATGGTCAAGGTGTAAATATTACAAAGTAATGTGTGGGGTGTGCGATAGGGCCATGAACTTAGCTGATTGAAACAAGTGCAAGGAACGCATAGGATGAAACAATGCAGAGGTGGAAGCACAAAGAGTGCACACAAGGGGAAGATGGAACAAGGAAAAAAAGGAAAAGGAAAGGGGAGAAGGGGAAGCGTGCAAGGGCACGTGAGGAAACCATGACCAAGTGAATGTGCCAAGGAGACAACTAAGGTGCACGTAACTTGCAATGAAAATATCAGAGCCAGAATATGTATGTAAGTTGTCCAAATAACGAGGAGAGTTATTTGGATAATAAACCTTAGATTATGTCGTTGGCAATTTTCCTTATAAATAAATATATTATCCCTTTCAAAAAAGAGTAAACTAGAATCCACCACTATGTGAAGAATGCAAGTACTTAAGTTGTTTCAACTCTAGTTATCTCTAAAGTATTAGCTCATTGTTGTTAAAAATGACTCCACTAGTACTTAAAAGGATAAATCGATCAATAAGTTACATGCAATTGTTACTTTGACTATTTGAATACCAATCATGATGTTGTTCTCGTGTAGATCTCGTTAATTAATTATTTATATAAATTTTGTATTATTGTTAAAATAATAAGTCCTCTAGAAGAGGAACTTGAATTCACCTATTATAAAAGGCATATGTATTAGGATTCAAAAAGGTTAGCATTTCTTGACAATGAGGATTATATCAAACCATTACTAATAAATAAAAGGCCATGATTATGAGTTCAATTTTGTTTGTGTAACTAAAACATTGAACTAGATCGAGGTAAGGAGGAAGGGAAAATCCTCCCCAATGTGAAGGGAAGTATTATATATTTGTTTACATTTCTTATTGTTTAGCAAATTGATTATTTTCATGCATTACAACATTTAATATTGTCAACTGTTTGAAGACGCTTTAATTATTTTAATAAATGGACTTAGGAATCTCTATTTATTTCATCAAGCTTTGATTAGGTAGAACAGTTCTTAAGATAGTAGTGATTACATATTTTAATTAATTTAGATACATGCTTGATATAATTTCAACCATGCTTTATTTCAAATAACCTTAGACATTTCCCTAGTTTTGAAAATTATTGAATTATTAAAGTATGAGTCTCAACAACGCTCATCACCAACAATGCGGTGGAGTATGAGGCATTGGTCCATAGTTTTGTGATTATGAAAAAGAAACAAATTAAGACTCGCAAGTATTTGGATATAATGAGTTGGTTATTTACCAAGTTAGAGGTAGGTGTGCAACTAAAAACTAGCTTCTAAAAGCTTATAGGCACCAAGTTTAGGATCTTCTGGAAAGTTTCAAAGTTGTTAACCTTGAGGTGGTTCCATAGAAGAAAAATAAGGAAGCGGATTGAATGGAAACCATTGGTTATCATTTTCTCCCGCAAAAGGTATTATCTAAGGAAAACAACATGACAAGATGATTTTCAGACCATTCATTTTGGATAATGACGTCAACTATAAAGTTTTTGAGATTGATGAGAAAAATTTTCAGTTCATTCAAAATGAAGTAGAACTCTCTTCCAACTTGTAACCCACTTTGGAAGATAGTTATAGTGATAAGATCATCTAGTTGAGGAAAAAAACAACCCAAATGACTAATCACTCTTGAAGGAATATTTAATTTTTATGATTAAATCAAAGGGAAAAATAGAGGCATGTCCGCAGGCTAAAAAGATTCCAAACTAGTCACCATTGTAGAAGGCAAAGAGATCTTGTTGGGAAATGTATGTAGTACTGAAGATGAGCAAGATTTTATTTCTCTTTGTAAAAAATTTCATGATGTATTCTCATGGAGATATGAGGATTCAAAAGGATTTTACCCCAACACTACTCAACATACTATTGATTTGAATCCTAATGCCAAGCCAAAGAAGACAAAAACAAAGGCTTGTGAACCCGGGATTGATCCCTTCATGAGGAATGAGTTATATAAACTCGTTGAATCAAAAATAATATTTCCTATTAAACATTCATCTTGGGTAGAAAATTTGGTCTCGGTTAGAAACAAAAATGGAGAGATAAGGCTTTGTGTGGATTTTAAAGACTTGAACAAGGATTCATTAAAATATCATCACCCATTACCTTCTATATAACAAATCCTTCAAAATTGGCTACATCTAAAATATTTTATATGCTAGATGGTTATTTAGGCTTTAACCAAATCAATATCAAGGAGGAGGATCAATTCAAAACCACATTTACAAAGTGAAATGGGGAATGTATACATATCAAAAAATGCCTTTTTGTTTATAAAATACGTGCCACATTTTAAAAAGCAATGGACATTGTTCTTCATGGAATCGTCAACCATTCTATCTCGGGTGTATATAAATGACATCATAGTATTCTCAAATCATGGAAACAAATACATGGATCATTTAGAAGAAGTGTTCGAGAGATGTAGAGAATTTGGAGTATCACTAAATCCTAAGAAGTGCAATTTTGCATTCCGCAAGGTAAGCTATTAGATCAAGTCATCTCAAAATATGGAATTGTAATGACCCATATTTCATTGGAAAGATCAATTTCATTAAAAATTCATTACTAACTTTGTGGGATTAGTAAGGTGATCACCCCAATGCTAAGGAAAGACATTGATTTCACATGGATTGTGAAAGGAAAAGAAAGCTTTGAAAAGATCAAATCCACAATAACTCAAGTTCGACACTCATCAATCCATATTTCACAAAGGATTTCATCCTTTATGCTTATGGCACATATCATAGTGTAGCCACGATTTATCACTCAAAGGAGAAATGAAAATATGGAGCATCTCGTGGCTTTCTTTAGCCAAACATTAAAAGAATTTGAAATCAAATATAACCATTTGGAAAATAATTTTTTTCCATCTTGCGTGCCCTCAAGAAATTTGAATCTCTCCTATCTACTAACCACATCAAAATTCTAGTCTCACATCCTAGCGTGAGAGATTTCATCATGGGGGCAGAAATCAAGGAAAAGAGAGCTAGATGGGTAACTCGAAATAATTGGGTTTGATTTCACCATCGAGGCCATGAAATTGGTAAGAGGGAGAGAATTGTGTGAGCATATTGCTATAAATGCTCAAGGTGATCAAGAAACTTCTTTCTCTGTGAAGAAAGAGTAGGAACAAGAGAAGACGATCGGTAATCAACAAGACATTGATGATACAGAAGACCCATGCAACATAGGTGACCCACATTTTAAGAAAAATAAAGAGAAAATACCTCAAAGTTATAATTAATTCCTTATGTTTTAATTGATGGCATTCTTTTCAAAAAATTATTGAAATGGTGTCTTGTTAAGATGCATTGAATAAGATAAAATATATAGAGTCTTGCCAAAGTTCCATGATGGTTTCTCTCGATGCGCATTTCTCAACCAAGGATACCACAAAGAAAATCCTCAGAGAATGATAATTTTGGCCCACATTATTCGGATGCATATCAATGGGTTAGAAAATGTAAGGAATGTGCCTTATTCGTGGGAAATAAAATACTATCATCCATTTACCTTGGTCCTATTCAGGTGGATGAACCATTCTCTTAATGGGGATTGGATTTCATAGGCATGATTAATCCTCCATCTAGTGTGGGTCATAAATGGGTCTTGATAGAAATTGATTAATTCACCAGGTGGACTGAGGCCATACCACTCAAGGAGGATACCAAATAAGCTATCCTTGATTTCTTGGAAGATATTGCAACAAGGTATGTGTCTCTCAAACCATCATCTCTCGATAATACTAGGGCATTTTGGGATTAAATGTTTTTGATTGGGATATTAGAAATGGATTTTACTTGAAGACTTCCTCAAATTATTACCCACAAGGTAATGGTTTGGTAGAATCAACTAACAAGAACATGATCAGAATCATGAAAAGGACTATGCAGGTTAATCAAAGACAATGGCACACTAAAGTAAAAAATACTCTTTGGGATGATAGAATCACTCTAAAGAAAGCAATTGGCAATTCACCATTTGTCCTTGTATATGGAAGAGAAGCTAGACTCCCATTATCACTTGAGCTACCTTCATTGGAGCTAGCAAAGCAATTAGAATTTGAAGGTGAAAATAAAAATAAATTAGAATGATGGCACTTGTTGAAATTGAATAATCGAGGAAAAATCTACCATAGAAAGGTTATTAAATCACCGAGAAATCAACCAAGCAAAGTGGTATGACAAGAAAGCTAAGCAAAGATATTTTTAAAGTAGGATATTTGGCCTTAAATAGGATGTAGACAAAGATAAACCATGGTGGCATTCCAATTTTTATGCACTTTGGAGTGGGCCATATATTATCACTTCTTGCAAAGAGGCTAACTCTTTTGAGTTATCCAATCTTGATGGAGAGGTATTACAAATCCAATTAACAGGATTTATCTTAAACACTCCCATTAAGTTGTCCTATTGCATCTTGTAAATACTTTTGTTTTGTGTTGTTGGAGATATTCTCCTCTTGTTGTGTTGATCACTGATTGGGTGCCCCTTTTCCTCAATCCTTGCAGTGATCCCTTCATTTGTAATAAGTTCTCTACACTCTCTACATGTTTCATTTGAGACATGTATGATTTTCCCATTTTTACATAAGTTTTGGAACCACTTGTAGTCATACACGAATTATGTCGAGCTAATTCCATGGAAGAAATCGAGATAGTTGGATTTATTTCAATATACGTCTTTTAAAATTCCACGGATCAACTCCAATTCAATGTTAGGTTCATATGGATTCAGAAACAAGTTTTCAAGGATGAGATCAATTTCTTCAAGGTTAAGCTTGACTCCATGCCCAATGGATGCTTCAAGGAAGCTATAATTCATCATCTAGTAGAGAGATGTCTCCTAGAGTTTCCAAATTGTTTTCCAAAATTACACCACATGTAATTTTGATCAACTTATCAAAAGGACTTAACCATTTTCATGCTCTAGAAAAACTATAGAGCTTGGAAGATTAGTTCACTTATCATGGAATGCAAGAACTTAGTGTTCTATGGATTCTCCCAACATGTGGTACAAAGGGATGAGAATGTTAGGGAATTAGGAATTTTGGTGCATCGATCCAAAGGATGGATTAATTCCATAAGGAATCCATGAGTCTGTGCATAATAGGTTTGGTTGGCCTCACAACAATGAAATAAAATTTAGAAAGAAACCAAGTAAAAAGGCCATGAAATGCTATCACAAGTGTTTCACGGGTATGATATTTTACAGTGTTCCATGAGTCTCCTCCCAGCTACCCACAAAAAAGGGAAATTGATCGTTAGGTAAAAGGCCATGGGTCGAAGGATTGGATACTCGTGGGTGATGTGGGATACTTTCTATATTTAAATAATATAGGGAGAAGTTGTAGGATTTTGCATATTCAGAAGGAAATTTTGAAATCCATGGATGGTCACAAAGCCACGCTAAACTGGAACCTAAGAAGCAAACACCCCAACCACATGAATTTAATGAAGTATGGTGTTGTTTTGTGTATTTTTATGGTATGTGATAGAATCAAGGGGTCATACTATGGTTGTTGGATGAAATAAGGGGCATCCATACTATAAGAAACCTCTCGCAAGATTTCATGGTGCCCAAACTCATTTATTGAATTTTTGATTCAATTTATTCACCTCGTGTTCCTTTCTTCCCTCTCTTCCTTATCTTTCTCCATTCCATGGATTCTATATATACGAGTTCTTTGTCTGATTTGTATATGTTCTTCTCCCTCTTTCCTTCCATAACATATTTTTGAGCTCTTTTCGCAAAACTTGAAACTTAATGTTTTCGACATCCGTATCTCGCAAATGGTGATTTTCCTTCCTTGACACTATATGTAAGCAATTGTATATTTATTATTGTAAGTTTGGTTTACTTCCTTTGAATAAATAGTGTTTGATGTGAATACTTTTCCTCTCACATTTTTCAGTTTTTTATCTGTTTGCATCGAAATGTGTGCATTCTATGATCCCAACCTCATTCTTTTACATCTGTGTCATTTGGATTTGGGGAAGTTATACCTTCTCTTGGTGCTATCACCACCCCTTAGCATAAAATTTACCTTTCTTGTATCTCTCTCCTGGTCTCCACATGCACAAACTAGATTTAGATTTCAGCGACTCAAAATACAAAAATATGAAGCCTTATCTAAGTGCATAAGAATCTAAAGTGTCTAAGCCTTAAAAATGAGCCTAGATCTTAGATTTATAGATGAATCCATTGGAGGAGAAGAGAAGAAGGAGGGAAAACCTGATTTTGAAATATAACCACCAATAAGAAGCATTCAATGCTTGTAAATCCACCTGTAAATCTGTCAAATACATTTCCCCAAGTTTGTTTAGCATGTTGGAGAAGGAAAGAGGGCGGATCAGATCAAATTAGGTGGTTGGAATAATTAAATCTACTCATTAATGCCTAGAAATATGTTTTTCCATTTCTCACCTACTAGATCCACCAAGAATTTGAATTTGAATATCTAGCACTGTAGCCCACATCAACAACTATCGATTGAGACTATGCGTGTGTCGATCGAAGCTCTATAGAAAAATATATGGCTATCGGAAGATTGTCGAGTTGTTTGTGTATGAAAGACATATATGGTGTGCATAGATTGGCTGAAAGGACAACCAACTATGCAAATGTTCTTGTCAATTCTGCCATGTGTCACACATTGATTTGTTTCAAGGATTCGATGCCCTGTTGGTGCACTTTAAATGGTTATGTGTGGAAAAATCAAGCATGTCATCGAATGAAATGACACGAGAATGACACAGAGGAGGGTGTAAAGTTATACACATAGAAGAATGAGGGGAGAGAAGAAGGTATAAGGAAGGCGCATGTAATCACAATACGCGTAAAGGAAAAGGGGAAAACTGGTGAGTGGAGAACGTATGGTCAAGGTGTAAATATTACAAAGTAATGTGTGGGGTGTGCGATAGGGCCATGAACTTAGCTGATTGAAACAAGTGCAAGGAACGCACATAGGATGAAACAATGCAGAGGTGGAAGCACAAAGAGTGCACATAACGGGAAGATGGAACAAGGAAGAAAAATGAAAAGGAAAGGGGAGAAGGGGAAGCGTGCAAGGGCACGTGAGGAAACCATGACCAAGTGAATGTGTCAAGGACACAACTAAGGTGCACCTAACTTGCAATGAAAATATCAGAGCCAGAATATGTATGTAAGTTGTCCAAATAACGAGGAGAGTTATTTGGATAATAGAAAACCTTAGATTATGTCGTTGGCAATTTTCCTTATAAATAAATATATTATCCCTTTCAAAAAAAGAGTAAACTAGAATCCACCACTATGTGAAGAATGCAAGTACTTGAGTTGTTTCAACTCTAGTTATCTCTAAAGTATTAGCTCATTGTTGTTAACAAGGACTCCACTTGTACTTAAAAGGATAAATCGATCAATAAGCTACATGCAATTGTTACTTTGACTGTGTGACTACCAATCATGATGTTGTTCTCATGTAGATCTGTTAGTTAATTGTTTAGATAAATTTTGTATTATTGTTAAAATAACAAGTCCTCTAGAAGAGGAACTTGAATTCACCTATTATAAAAGGTGCATGTATTAGGATTACAAAAAGGTTAGCATTTCTTGACAATGAGGATTGTATCAAACTATTACTGATCAATAAAAGGGCATGATTTTGAGTTCAATTTTGTTTGTGTAATTAAAACGTTGTAACTAGATCGAGAGGTAAGGAGGAAGGAAAATCCTCCCCAATGTGAAGGGAAGTATTATATGTTTGTTTAAATTTCTTATTGTTTAGTGATTGATTATTTTCATGCATTACAACATTTAATATTGTCAACTGTTTGAAGACGCTTTAATTATTTTAATAAATGGACTTAGGAATCTCTATTTATTTCATCAAGCTTTGATTAGGTAGAACAGTGTTCTTAAGATAGTAGTGATTACATATTTTAATTAATTTAGATACATGCTTGATACAATTTCAACCATGCTTTATTTCAAATAACCTTAGACATTTCCCTAGTTTTGAAAATTATTGAATTATTAAAGTATGAGTCTCAACAACGCTCATCACCAACAATGCGGTGGAGTATGAGGCATTGGTCCATGGTTTTGTGATTATGAAAAAGAAACAAATTAAGACTCTGCAAGTATTTGGATATAATGAGTTGGTTATTTACCAAGTTAGAGGTAGGTGTGCAACTAAAAACTAGCTTCTAAAAGCTTATAGGCACCAAGTTTAGGATCTTACGGAAAGTTTCAAAGTTGTTAACCTTGAGGTGGTTCCATAGAAGAAAAATAAGGAAGCGGATTGAATGGAAACCATTGGTTATCATTTTTTCTCCTGCAAAAGGTATTATCTAAGGAAAACAACATGACAAGATGATTTTCAGACCATTCATTTTGGATAATGACGTCAACTATAAAGTTTTTGAGATTGATGAGAAAAATTTTCAGTTCATTCAAAATGAAGTAGAACTCTCTTCCAACTTGTAACCCACTTTGGAAGATAGTTATAGTGATAAGATCATCTAGTTGAGGAAAAAAAAACAACCCAAATGACTAATCACTCTTGAAGGAATATTTAATTTTTATGATTAAATCAAAGGGAAAAATAGAGGCATGTCCAGCTAAAAAGATTGCAAACTAGTCACCATTGTAGAAGGAAAAGAGATTTTGTTGGGAAAGGTATGTAGTACTGAAGAGGAACAAGATTTTATTTCTCTTTGTCAAAAATTTCATGATGTATTCTCATGGAGCTATGAGGATTTAAAAGGTTTTTACCCCAACACTACTCAACATGCTATTGATTTGAATCCTAATGCCAAGCCCAAGAAGACAAAAACAAAGGCTTGTGAACCCGGGATTGATCCTTCATGAGGAATGAGTTATCTAAACTCATTGAATCAAAAATAATATTTCCTATCAAATATTCATCTTGGGTAGAAAATTTGGTCCCAGTTAGAAAGAAAAATGGAGAGATAAGGCTTTGTGTGGATTTTAAGGACTTGAACAAGGATTCATTAAAATATCATCATCCATTACCTTCTATATAACAAATCCTTCAAAAATTGGCTACATCTAAGATATTTTATATGCTCGATGGCTATTTAGGATTTAACCAAATCAATATCAAGGAGGAGGATCAATTCAAAACCACATTTTAAAGTGAAATGGGGAATGTATACATATCAAAAATGCCTTTTTGTTTATAAAATATAAAGTGCCACATTTTAAAAAGCAATGGACATTGTTCTTCATGGAATCGTCAACCATTCTATCTGGTGTATATAAATGACATCATAGTATTCTCAAATCATGGAAACAAATACATGGATCATTTAGAAGAAGTGTTCGAGAGATGTAGAGAATTTGGAGTATCACTAAATCCTAAGAAGTGCAATTTTGCAGTTCCGCAAGAGTAAGCTATTAGATCAAGTCATCTCAAAATATGGAATTGTAACTGACCCATATTTCATTGGAAAGATCAATTTCATTAAAAATTCATTACTAACTTTGTGGGATTAGTAAGGCTGATCACCCCAATGCTAAGGAAAGACATTGATTTCACATGGATTGTGAAAGGAAAAGAAAGCTTTGAAAAGATCAAATCCACAATAACTCAAGTTCGACACTCATCAATCCATATTTCACAAAGGATTTCATCCTTTATGCTTATGGCACATATCATAGTGTAGCCACAGTTATCACTCAAAGGAGAAATGAAAATATGGAGCATCTCGTGGCTTTCTTTAGCCAAACATTAAAAGAATTTGAAATCAAATATAACCATTTGGAAAATAATTTTTTCCATCTTGCGTGCCCTCAAGAAATTTGAATCTCTCCTATCTACTAACCACATCAAAATTCTAGTCTCACATCCTAGCGTGAGAGATTTCATCATGGGGGCAGAAATCAAGGAAAAGAGAGCTAGATGGGTAACTGAAATAATTGGGTTTGATTTCACCATCGAGGCCATGAAATTGGTAAGAGGGAGAGAATTGTGTGAGCATATTGCTATAAATGCTCAAGGTGATCAAGAAACTTCTTTTCTCTGTGAAGAAAGAGTAGGAACAAGAACAGACGACTGGTAATCAACAAGACATGGATGATACAAAATACCCATGCAACATAGGTGACCCACATTTTAAGAAAAATAAAGAGAAAATACCTCAGGTTATAATTAATTCCTTATGTTTTAAATGATGGCATTCTTTTCAAAAATTATTGAAATGGTGTCTTGTTAAGATGCATTGAATAAGATAAAATATATAGAGTCTTGCCAAAGTTCCATGATGGTTTCTCTGATGCGCATTTCTCAACCAAGGATACCACAAAGAAAATCCTCGAGAGAATGATAATTTTGGCCCACATTATTCGCGGATGCATATCAATGGGTTAGAAAATGTAAGGAATGTGCCTTATTCGTGGGAAATAAAATACTATCATCCATTTACCTTGGTCCTATTCAGGTGGATGAACCATTCTCTCAATGGGGACTGGATTTCATAGGCATGATTAATCCTCCATCAAGTGTGGGTCATAAATGGGTCTTGATAGCAACTGATTACTTCACCGGGTGGGCAAGGCCATACCACTCAAGGAGGATACTAAATCAGCTATCCTTGATTTCTTGGAAGATATTGCAACAAGGTATGTGTCTCTCAAACCATCATCTCTGATAATACTAAGGCATTTTTGGGATCAAATGTTTGTGATTGGGCTCTTAGAAATGGATTTTACTTGAAGACTTCCTCAAATTATTACCCACAAGGTAATGGTTTGGTAGAATCAACTAACAAGAACATGATCAAAATCATGAAAAGGACTATGCATGTAAATAAAAGACAATGGTACACTAAATTAAAAATTACTCTTTGGGATGATAGAATCACTCTAAAGAAAGCAATTGGAAATTCACCATTTTCCTTGTATATGGAAAAGAAGCTAGACTCCCATTATTAGTTTAGCTACCTTCATTGGATCTAACAAAGTAATTAGAATTTGAAGGTGAAAATAAAAAATAAATTAGAATGATGGCACTTGTTGAAATTGAATAACTGAGGCAGTCTACCATAGAAAGGTTATTAAATCACCAGAAATCAACCAAGCAGTGGTATGACAAGAAAGCTAAGCAGTATATTTTTAAAGTAGGATATTTGGCCTTAAATAGGATGTAGACAAAGATAAACCATGTTGGCATTCCAATTTTTATGCACTTTGGATTGGTCCATATATTATCAATTCTTGCAAAGAGGCTAACTCTTTTGAGTTATCCAACCTTAATGGAGAGGTATTCCAAATCCCGATTAACACGATTTAACTTAAACACTCCTATTAAGTTGTCCTATTTCATCTTGTAAATACTTGTGTTTTGTTGTTGGAGATATTCTCCTCTTGTTGTGTTGATCACCGATTAGGTGTCCCTTTTCCTCAATCCTTGTGGTGATCTCTTCATTTGTAATAAGTTCTTTACACTCTCTACATGTTTCATTTGAGACATGTATGTTTTCCCTTTTTTACATAAGTTTTGGATCCACTTGTAGTCATACACGAATTATGTCGAGCTAATTCCATGGAAGAAATCGAGATAGTTGGATTTATTTCAATATACGTCTTTTAAAATTCCACGGATCAACTCCAATTCAATGTTAGGTTCATATGGATTCAGAAACAAGTTTTCAAAGGTGAGATCAATTTCTTCAAGGTTAAACTTGACTCCATGCCCAATGGATGCTTCAAGGAAGCTATAATTCATCATCTAGTAGACAGATGTCTCCTAGAGTTTCCAAATTGTTTTCTAAAATTACACCTCATGTAATTTTGATCAACTCATCAAAAGGACTTAACCATTTTCATGCTCTAGAAAAACTATAGAGCTTGGAAGATTAGTTCATCTATCATGGAATGCAAGAACTTAGTGTTCTATGGTTTCTCCCAACATGTGGTACAAAGGGATGAGAATGTTAGGGAATTAGGAATTTTGGTGCATCGATCCAAAGGATGGATTAATTCCATAAGGAATCCATGAGTTTGTGCATAATAGGTTTGGTTGGCCTCACAACAATGAAATAAAATTTAGAAAGAAACCAAGTAAAAAGGCCATGAAATGCTATCACAAGTGTTTCACGGGTATGATATTTTCTGATGTTCCATGAGTCTCCTCCCACCTACCCACAAAAAGGGAAATTGATCGTTAGGTAAAAGGCCATGGGTCGAAGGATTGGATACTCGTGGGTGATGTGGGATACTTTCTATATTTAAATAATATAGGGAGAAGTTGTAGGATTTTGCATATTCGAAGGAAATTTTGAAATCCATGGATGGTCACAAAGCCACGCTAAACTGGAACCTAAGAAGCAAACACCCCAACCACATGAATTTAATGAAGTATGGTGTTGTTTTGTGTATTTTTATGGTATGTGATAGAATCAAGGGGTCATACTATGGTTGTTGGATGAAATAAGGGGCATCCATACTATAAGAAACCTCTGCAAGATTTCATGGTGCCCAAACTCATTTATTGAATTTTTCAGATTCAATTTATTCCTGCTCAGTGTTCCTTTCTTCCCTCTCTTCCTTATCTTTCTCCATTCCATGGATTCTATATATACGAGTTCTTGTCTGATTTGTATATGTTCTTCTCTCTCTTTCCTTCCATAACATATTTTTGAGCTCTTTTCTCGTAAAACTTGAAACTTAATGTTTTCGACATCGTATCTCGCAAATGGTGATTTTCCTTCCTTGACACTATATGTAAGCAATTGTATATTTATTATTGTAAGTTTGGTTTACTTCCTTTGAATAAATAGTGTTTGATGTGAATACTTTTCCCTCTCACATTTTTTCAGTTTTTTATCATCGTTTGCATCCGAAATGTGTGCATTCTATGATCCCAACCTCATTCTTTTACATCTCGTGTCATTTGGATTTGGGGAAGTTATACCTTCTCTTGGTGCTATCACCACCCCTTAGCATAAAATTTACCTTTCTTGTATCTCTCTCCTGGTCTCCACATGCACAAACTAGATTTAGATTTCAGCGACTCAAAATACAAAAATATGAAGCCTTATCTAAGTGCATAAGAATCTAAAGTGTCTAGCCTTAAAAATGAGCCTAGATCTTAGATTTATAGATGAATCCATTGGAGGAGAAGAGAAGAAGGAGGAAAACCTGATTTTGAAATATAACCACCAATAAGAAGCATTCAATGCTTGTAAATCCACTGTAAATGTCAAATAGATTTCCCCAAGTTTGTTTAGCATGTTGGAGAAGGAAAGAGGGCGGATCAGATCAAATTAGGTGGTTGGAATAATTAAATCTACTCATTAATGCCTAGAAATATGTTTTCCCATTTCTCACCTACTAGATCCACCAAGAATTTGAATTTGAATATCTAGCATTGTAGCCCACATCAACAACTATCGATTGAGACTATGCGTGTGTCGATCGAAGCTCTATAGAAAAATATATGGCTATCAGAAGATTGTCAGAGTTGTTTGTGTATGAAAGACATATGGTGTGCATAGATTGGCTGAAAGGACAACCAACTATGCAAATGTTCTTGTCAATTCTGCCATGTGTCACACATTGATTTGTTTCAAGGATTCGATGCCCTGTTGGTGCACTTTAAATGGTTATGTGTGGAAAAATCAAGCATGTCATCGAATGAAATGACACGAGAATGACACAGAGGAGGGTGTAAAGTTATACACATAGAAGAATGAGGGGAGAGAAGAAGGTATAAGGAAGGCGCATGTAATCACAATACGCGTAAAGGAAAAGGGGAAAAGCGGTGAGTGGAGAACGTATGGTCAAGGTGTAAATATTACAAAGTAATGTGTGGGGTGTAAGGATAGGGCCATGAACTTAGCTGATTGAAACAAGTGCAAGGAACGCACATAGGATGAAACAATGCAGAGGTGGAAGCACAAAGAGTGCACATAACGGGAAGATGGAACAAGGAAGAAAAATGAAAAGGAAAGGGGAGAAGGGGAAAGCAAGGGCACGTGAGGAAACCATGACCAAGTGAATGTGTCAAGGACACAACTAAGGTGCACCTAACTTGCAATGAAAATATCGAGCGAGAATATGTATGTAAGTTGTCCAAATAACGAGGAGAGTTATTTGGATAATAGAAACCTTAGATTATGTCGTTGGCAATTTTCCTTATAAATAAATATATTATCCCTTTCAAAAAAGAGTAAACTAGAATCCACCACTATGTGAAGAATGCAAGTACTTAAGTTGTTTCAACTCTAGTTATCTCTAAAGTATTAGCTCATTGTTGTTAAAAATGACTCCACTAGTACTTAAAAGGATAAATCTGATCAATAAGTTACATGCAATTGTTACTTTGACTATTTGAATACCAATCATGATGTTGTTCTCGTGTAGATCTGTTAGTTAATTATTTATATAAATTTTGTATTATTGTTAAAATAATAATTCCCCTAGAAGAGGAACTTGAATTCACCTATTATAAAAGGTGCATGTATTAGGATTCAAAAAAGGTTAGCATTTCTTGACAATGAGGATTATATCAAACTATTACTAATAAATAAAAGGACATGATTATGAGTTCAATTTTGTTTGTGTAACTAAAACGTTGTAACTAGATCAGAGGTAAGGAGGAAGGGAAAATCCTCCCCAATGTGAAGGGAAGTATTATATATTTGTTTACATTTCTTATTGTTTAGCAGTTGATTATTTTCATGCATTACAACATTTAATATTGTCAATCTGTTTCAGTACGCTTTAATTATTTTAATAAATGGACTTAGGAATCTCTATTTATTTCATCAAGCTTTGATTAGGTAGAACAGGTTCTTAAGATAGTAGTGATTACATATTTTAATTAATTTAGATACATGCTTGATATAATTTCAACCATGCTTTATTTCAAATAACCTTAGACATTTCCCTAGTTTTGAAAATTATTGAATTATTAAAGTATGAGTCTCAACAACGCTCATCACCAACAATGCGGTGGAGTATGAGGCATTGGTCCATAGTTTTGTGATTATGAAAAAGAAACAAATTAAGA
Organism: Taxus wallichiana var. yunnanensis; assembly: GCA_018340775.1. Taxonomy (NCBI): domain Eukaryota; kingdom Viridiplantae; phylum Streptophyta; class Pinopsida; order Cupressales; family Taxaceae; genus Taxus; species Taxus wallichiana. The sequence continues at coordinate 248,379,585 of CM031234.1, read as the reverse complement.
CTCTGCAAGTATTTGGATATAATGAGTTGGTTATTTACCAAGTTAGAGGTAGGTGTGCAACTAAAAACTAGCTTCTAAAAGCTTATAGGCACCAAGTTTAGGATCTTCTGGAAAGTTTCAAAGTTGTTAACCTTGAGGTGGTTCCATAGAAGAAAAATAAGGAAGCGGATTGAATGGAAACCATTGGTTATCATTTTTCTCCTGCAAAAGGTATTATCTAAGGAAAACAACATGACAAGATGATTTTCAGACCATTCATTTTGGATAATGACGTCAACTATAAAGTTTTTGAGATTGATGAGAAAAATTTTCAGTTCATTCAAAATGAAGTAGAAATCTCTTCCAACTTGTAACCCACTTTGGAAGATAGTTATAGTGATAAGATCATCTAGTTGAGGAAAAAAACAACCCAAATGACTAATCACTCTTGAAGGAATATTTAATTTTTATGATTAAATCAAAGGGAAAAATAGAGGCATGTCCGCATGAGCTAAAAAGATTCCAAACTAGTCACCATTGTAGAAGGCAAAGAGATCTTGTTGGGAAATGTATGTGTAATCTTGAAGAAGAGCAAGATTTTATTTCTCTTTGTCAAAAATTTCATGATGTATTCTCATGGAGATATGAGGATCTAAAAGGATTTTACCCCAACACTACTCAACATGCTATTGATTTGAATCCTAATGCCAAGCCAGTAAGACAAAAACAAAGGCTTGTGAACCCCAGGATTGATCCCTTCATGAGGAATGAGTTATCTAAACTCATTGAATCAAAAATAATATTTCCTATTAAACATTCATCTTGGGTAGAAAATTTGGTCTCGGTTAGAAACAAAAATGGAGAGATAAGGCTTTGTGTGGATTTTAAAGACTTGAACAAGGATTCATTAAAATATCATCACCCATTACCTTCTATATAACAAATCCTTCAAAAATTGGCTACATCTAAAATATTTTATATGCTAGATGGTTATTTAGGCTTTAACCAAATCAATATCAAGGAGGAGGATCAATTCAAAACCACATTTACGGTGAAATGGGGAATGTATACATATCAAAAATGCCTTTTGTTTATAAAATACTGGTGCCACATTTTAAAAAGCAATGGACATTGTTCTTCATGGAATCATCAACCATTCTATCTGGTGTATATAAATGACATCATAGTATTCTCAAATCATGGAAACAAATACATGGATCATTTAGAAGAAGTGTTCGAGAGATGTAGAGAATTTGGAGTATCACTAAATCCTAAGAAGTGCAATTTTGCGATTCCCGCAAGGTAAGCTATTAGATCAAGTCATCTCAAAATATGGAATTCAGAATCGACCCATATTTCATTGGAAAGATCAATTTCATTAAAAATTCATTACTAACTTTGTGGGATTAGTAAGGCCTGATCACCCCAATGCTAAGGAAAGACATTGATTTCACATGGATTGTGAAAGGAAAAGAAAGCTTTGAAAAGATCAAATCCACAATAACTCAAGTTCGACACTCATCAATCCATATTTCACAAAGGATTTCATCCTTTATGCTTATGGCACATATCATAGTGTAGCCACAGTTATCACTCAAAGGAGAAATGAAAATATGGAGCATCTCGTGGCTTTCTTTAGCCAAACATTAAAAGAATTTGAAATCAAATATAACCATTTGGAAAATAATTTTTTTCCATCTTGCGTGCCCTCAAGAAATTTGAATCTCTCCTATCTACTAACCACATCAAAATTCTAGTCTCACATCCTAGCGTGAGAGATTTCATCATGGGGCAGAAATCAAGGAAAAGAGAGCTAGATGGGTCCGAAATAATTGGGTTTGATTTCACCATCGAGGCCATGAAATTGGTAAGAGGGAGAGAATTGTGTGAGCATATTGCTATAAATGCTCAAGGTGATCAAGAAACTTCTTTTCTCTGTGAAGAAAGAGTAGGAACAAGAACAAGATCGGTAATCAACAAGACATGGATGATACAAAATACCCATGCAACATAGGTGACCCACATTTTAAGAAAAATAAAGAGAAAATACCTCGGAGTTATAATTAATTCCTTATGTTTTAAATGATGGCATTCTTTTCAAAAATTATTGAAATGGTGTCTTGTTAAGATGCATTGAATAAGATAAAATATATAGAGTCTTGCAAAGTTCCATGATGGTTTCTCGATGCGCATTTCTCAACCAAGGATACCACAAAGAAAATCCTCAGAGCATGATACTTTTGGCCCACATTATTCGCGGATGCATATCAATGGGTCAGAAAATGTAAGGAATGTGCCTTATTCGTGGGAAATAAAATACTATCATCCATTTACCTTGGTCCTATCGGTGGATGAACCATTCTCTCAATGGGGACTGGATTTCATAGGCATGATTAATCCTCCATCAAGTGTGGGTCATAAATGGGTCTTGATAGAAATTGATTAATTCACCGGGTGGTGAGGCCATACCACTCAAGGAGGATACCAAATAAGCCATCCTTGATTTCTTGGAAGATATTGCAACAAGGTATGTGTCTCTCAAACCATCATCTCACGATAATACTAGGGCATTTTTGGGATTAAAGGTTTTTGATTGGGATCTTAGAAATGGAGTTTACTTGAAGACTTCCTCCAATTATTACCCACAAGGTAATGGTTTGGTAGAATCAACTAACAAGAACCTGATCAAAATCATGAAGAGGACTATGCAAGTCAATAAAAGACAATGGCACACTAAATTAAAAAATACTCTTTGGGATGATAGAATCACTCCAAAGAAAGTAATTGGAAATTCACCATTTTCCTTGTATATGGAAAAGAAGCTAGACTCCCATTATTAGTTTAGCTACCTTCATTGGATCTAACAAAGTAATTAGAATTTGAAGGTGAAAATAAAAAATAAATTAGAATGATGGCACTTGTTGAAATTGAATAAGCGAGGCGATCTACCATAGAAAGGTTATTAAATCACGAGTAAATCAACCAAGCGGTGGTATGACAAGAAAGCTAAGCGGTATATTTTTAAAGTAGGATATTTGGCCTTAAATAGGATGTAGACAAAGATAAACCATGTTGGCATTCCAATTTTTATGCACTTTGGATTGGTCCATATATTATCAATTCTTGCAAAGAGGCTAACTCTTTTGAGTTATCCAACCTTAATGGAGAGGTATTCCAAATCCCGATTAACACGATTTAACTTAAACACTCCTATTAAGTTGTCCTATTTCATCTTGTAAATACTTTTTTTTTTTTCGGAGATATTCTCCTCTTGTTGTGTTGATCACCGATTAGGTGCCCCTTTTTCTCAATCCTTGTGGTGATCCCTTCATATGTAATAAGTTCTCTACACTCTCTACATGTTTCATTTGAGACATGTATGTTTTCCCATTTTTACATAAGTTTTGGAACCACTTGTAGTCATACACGAATTATGTCGAGCTAATTCCATGGAAGAAATCGAGATAGTTGGATTTATTTCAATATACGTCTTTTAAAATTCCACGGATCAACTCCAATTCAATGTTAGGTTCATATGGATTCAGGAAACAAGTTTTCAAAGGTGAGATCAATTTCTTCAAGGTTGATCTTGACCCCATGCCCAATGGATGCTTCAAGGAAGCTATAATTCATCATCTAGTAGACAGATGTCTCCTAGAGTTTCCAAATTGTTTTCTAAAATTACACCATATGTAATTTTGATCAACTTATCAAAAGGACTTAACCATTTTCATGCTCTAGAAAAACTATAGAGCTTGGAAGATTAGTTCAGTCTATCATGGAATGCAAGAACTTAGTGTTCTATGGATTCTCCCAACATGTGGTACAAAGGGATGAGAATGTTAGGGAATTAGGAATTTTGGTGCATCGATCCAAAGGATGGATTAATTCCATAAGGAATCCATGAGTGTGCATAATAGGTTTGGTTGGCCTCACAACAATGAAATAAAATTTAGAAAGAAACCAAGTAAAAGGCCATGAAATGCTATCACAAGTGTTTCACGGGTATGATATTTTACAGTGTTCCATGAGTCTCCTCCCAGCTACCCACAAAAAAGGGAAATTGATCGCTAGGTAAAAGGCCATGGGTCGAAGGATTGGATACTCGTGGGTGATGTGGGATACTTTCTATATTTAAATAATATAGGGAGAAGTTGTAGGATTTTGCATATTCGAAGGAAATTTTGAAATCCATGGATGGTCACAAAGCCACGCTAAACTGGAACCTAAGAAGCAAACACCCCAACCACATGAATTTAATGAAGTATGGTGTTGTTTTGTGTATTTTTATGGTATGTGATAGAATCAAGGGGTCATACTATGGTTGTTGGATGAAATAAGGGGCATCCATACTATAAGAAACCTCCATGCAAGATTTCATGGTGCCCAAACTCATTTATTGAATTTTTCAGATTCAATTTATTCCTTCTCGTGTTCCTTTCTTCCCTCTCTTCCTTATCTTTCTCCATTCCATGGATTCTATATATACGAGTTCTTGTCTGATTTGTATATGTTCTTCTCTCACTTTCCTTCCATAACATATTTTTGAGCTCTTTTCGTAAAACTTGAAACTTAATGTTTTCGACATCGTATCTCATGCAAATGGTGATTTTCCTTCCTTGACACTATATGTAAGCAATTGTATATTTATTATTGTAAGTTTGGTTTACTTCCTTTGAATAAATAGTGTTTGATGTGAATACTTTTCCCTCTCACATTTTTCAGTTTCTTTTATCTGTTTGCATCTGAAATGTGTGCATTCTATGATCCCAACCTCATTCTTTTACATCTGTGTCATTTGGATTTGGGGAAGTTATACCTTCTCTTGGTGCTATCACCACCCCTTAGCATAAAATTTACCTTTCTTGTATCTCTCTCCTGGTCTATTGGAATTGTTAGTGTAGGTTTAGCTATAGAAGTAGGTTGTATTGTGTAGATTTTCCAAATCAATGTAATGAGGAAGTGACCTTCTCCAGAGGTTTGTCTCAAGTAGCAAGTCTAACACTTGGAGAGATTCCCATGCTACCTCAAAATCCTGAATCCTCATGATTTAGGGAAGGGTGTAATTTTGAGCTCCAACAGTAACAAATGAGGAGGTGGTTAAATCTTTACTCTTTGGTATTTATGAAACCCAACCTGGAGAGCACCTCAAAACCTTAGAGATAAAGAAATGGTAATATATTAACATGAAAATTATAGTATGATTGAGAAATCAGATTAATTGCTATGATTTTCAACCTAGATTGTTATCATCGAAGAATAATCATAAGTTGTTTATAATAAGGAAAATGTTTCAAAAAAATAAATATTTACAACAAATATATCCATAATTTTCAAGCTCATTATTTTAAACATGTGCTAACATGAGAGAGCTTAAATATATGAATGGAAATTTATAACAAAAATATCTCTAACTAATTTACAAGATTAAAAAGAGATATTATTATGGCACTAGACTAAATAGAATTGTTGTAAAGGTTTGGTCAAATCAACCATGATTAGTGACTGTTATTCATTGGGAAAATAATTTTTTTAGACATAAAATTATGCACTTATTACTATTACATCATGCCTCTAGTATGTTGTTGTATACATTATTTCTAAGTATGAATATTAGACATTGTGACACCTTTTCCTAGTCCTTTTATTTTATTTTCAATTTTTTTGATTGTGACATTGTCTTATAATTCTTATATTTACATATTTTGTTTGATTCATAGAGATCTTGGCCTCATTCTTGGTCTTGCTTCTATTTCTTGGCATCGAACAATATTGCCTATTAAGGACACTTCCACCGGGTGTTAGTGTCCCTTCAGACACTTTTTCCATTCTCTTTGATTTTCTAAATTATTGTTTGGTACATAACATTGAGTCTTTTCTAATTCTTTAGGTCAAAATTTGGTGTCACTAAGTGTCGAAATTCAAACCAGAAGACATATATATATATATATATATATATATATATATATATATATATATATATATATACATAACATACTCATTATCATTAGAGGCTAAACAATTTTGGGTTATTACTTACTATCTACTTGCATAAAGAGAAACATTCAAATATTGCATTTGGGCTACATTATTCACGACATAGGTGGGGATATTTTTGAATTCCATTCCAAAAATTTATCTTGGGGAAAATTAGTTGTATCCAATTATCTTGGTGCAACCTGGAACAAGGGAAATCTAACTTCAAGGAAAATTCAATCACATACACACTAGAACTATATAGAGTTTGAAATGTAGTGCAACACTCAGTGAAAATCACATTGGGATGACCGCCGAGGTCAGTCCAACTCAAGCATATGTATTATTTATTTCATATAATGTTTTCTTGAGCCTTATGTGGGTGACTAGGGTTTTTTTATAGGTGCAGGTATGACATAGGAACCCTACAACGAAGTGGATGCGTCAAAGGGTGAAACAAAGAAAAAAGTTCGATTCGAAAGTATTGGAAGAAAAGTTGTTTCGGGATGTTAGCACCCAATTCGGATGTCGGTTCCCATACGGTTTTGTCCTCATTTAGGTGGTCATGTCCGAAGAGGTTCTAGATCCAATTTTCTCATATAGAGTATGCATAGTTGATATACTTCCTTCTCAACTTGTTTCCCAAAAAAATCAGCCTAGATGTCCAGATATAAGCTAAGTCATTCTCATCTCACCATTACTTACACTTCTTGTTTCTTGCATGATAGATCGTATTTATTATTTCTATATTTATTTGATCTTGTTAGTGTAGGATTTATTTTCCTCTATTTGTATTATCCTACTCGGGATATTCCACCTCACTTGCAGTTTTCCTACACTTTTAGGATATGCTTTCTTAGGTGTACACTTGACTACACTATTATAGGTGTTGGTTACCACTTGACTACACTATTATAGGTGTTAGTCACCACTTGACTACACCATTCTAGTTGTTGGTTACCACTATTCTAGGTGGAGATTGCCATGATTCTAGGAGGAGGTTACACATTCACCTCTTATATGTACATCTCTTGCATTATTCTATTTAACTATATTGAGTTGGAGCTATTTATGTGTTATTACAATTATCTCTCTTGTATTTTTGTAATTTGTAGTCTTGTATGCTTGCATTATTTTATCTTGGAACAATTCACATCTTACATCATTCACCTATGTAATATTCAAACCGAAGAGATCTGTTATGGTTCTCGATATGGTATCAAAGCCGAGATGGTATTGAGCTTGTCTGGTTATTATTTTGTAAATTTATTTTCATTTGAGATCAATATTTGTAAGTATTTGGGTGTTATTTGGTGTTGGTTTTGCCTTGTTTCTAGGTATATATAGCCTATTTTTAGGATTTTGAGGTTTACATGCTCTGCATAGTGCATATACAGTTCTAGAGATTGCTTTTTTGTAGGCCCTAAATCATTGTTGCAAGATCCCTAGAAGATTTATCCAGATCTAGGTGATTTCAAACTGTGAAGGGAATTTTCACTTGTGGTAGTGCTTTGCATGCTTGTTTAGACTTGCAAAGGTAATTTTTCCTTATCCAGAGGCATTTTAGACATGCACAAAAGTTTCCAACAACCCACTCATGCATTGAAGATCCATCTTGAGCCACTTTTTTAGTCTCACGGCAGTGTTGTTTTCTACACTCAAATCTACAACAAGTTAAGGGCCGAAGTGAAGATATTATTGATCAAACATGGTTACATCCTATATATACTAAAAAAAATCCATTTTAGCATCATGGCCTTGCGGAAACGACCTTTGGGCATGCAGTGCAGGTGGCAACCCCTAGAGTATTTTGGCCTTTGGTAGTGTCTGGCACATGTGAATCAAAGATGCTTAAGCTTGGGTTCATCATACCCTCCTCTTTTTCTAAAACTATATTTTTATTGAAAATTTTACATTTCAAGTTTAGTGTAAATTCATTTAAATAGGGATTATAAAAATTTTGATTGGTAGCTCGATATCGAGTGCCATTTTTGTAAAAGTTAAATATTTTTCATTTCCCAAAGCATTGGACCTATTTATTTTGTAAAACGCACTAAGTTATAAAGACCCAAAACTATGGGGGCTTCTTGATATAGTTTATAGGGGGTGTACAGTGTGTTTCCTCTCTTGTTTGGAACTTCTTTCTTTCCACACATTTCTTTAGTTTCTGCAAAAACTACCACAACTTATCTTTTTGTAGTCATGGATATAAGTAAATTACCATTAAAATCAGGACTAAAGGGTTGTACTATATCATAATGGGGTTAAAACATGATCCTAATGTAGCTGTAGATAAAGTTAAATGGTGTAATAAGTGCAAAGAAGAATTTGGTATTTTGTGTCTTTCGGTCTCTTGAACTCCTTTTTCACATAGAGTCAACAAAATCTCCCAACAAGGTGTGGAAAACCTAATAAAAATTATTTATAAAATTTGACACTATGAGGCTTCATGAGCTAGAAATAGAACTTATCAAAGCATAAGTCTTAGGAACTTTGACACCTTGGAATATTTCTTTAGCAATCTCAAGTCCTTACTATTGTAGTTAAAATAATGTGGAACAAAAAATAAGGATGAATAACTCATTCTTGGAGCCACATGGTCTATGCCATCCTTAGAGGACTTCATTTCTGATTTGACTAATCAACAAGATAAGTTCATTTAAATGGGTACCTTGAAGTCATCCAAACCTCAAGCTCTCATTGCGAAGAATGGAAAACAGAAAGCCTCATTAGACAAAGAGTATAAACAGAGTAATAAGGATCAATAAAGAAATAAATATCAACATTCTTCCACCTCTACATCAAACTCTGAAACTTCCTCTTCTAGTGATAAGTCCAAGAAAGAAGGATTAAATGTGGGTATTGTAAAGGAATACATGATGAAAGAAATTTTTGAAGAATCAAATTGACCACCTCACAAGTCTTCTCGAGAAGAACAAGATAGGTGAACCCGAGTCTTCCAAACAGTCTTCATCAACCAATGAATCCTCTAATATAAATACCAATGGAAAAGGGAAAGAGAAAGAATCAGGAAAGGAGAAAAAGGGATATCCCTAGTTGCAGTTGTACCACCACCTCCTACATGGGTTATGTATTTTGGTGCTTCACATCATATGGATTCTTCACATGTGGAGTTCACTTCATTAGATCCATGTGACATGTCTACTATACGATTGGGTGACAACAATTATTCATAGGTTTTGGGAGAGGGTATGTTGAAGTGGATGGAGGAACATTCAATAATATTCTTAGTATTCCTTCACTATCAACTAATCTCTTACTAGTATGCCAAATTACTCACCTTAGTCAAGACATGCAAGTTGAGTTCACTCTAGATTTAGTCTATGTCAGAGAGCTACACAGTGACACTATCATTGCAGTGGGTGTATTCGATCATCAGACTCAACTATATTCCTTCTCTCACTTTGTTCCCCCTTGATTCTTCACCAAATCCACCTGTAATTGATAACACTTTTGATCTTGAGCACATTTCTGATGATAAAGTCTCTTCTAACACAGATGAATACAGTAGTGATGGGGACCCACCTCCACCATATCCTTATCACCTTCCATTTTTTGAGGATTTATTTATTTATCCACCTATTTCTTGTCCACCTCATACTTTTTAGGAGTAGGCATCTTGATTCAGGACTCATCAGACATCAGGTAGCCTTCTACTTAGTTATAAGACCATCTACATTCTTTCTTCTTTTTTGCTTCAGATACATCATTCCTTCATGGATCAGTTGGAACTTTTACCATGTATGAGGAGAATGTTTCCTTGGATATGAACAACACCTTGGTTGGAGATCCATCAGACACTTGGCAGATACCTTCACTTTTCCATGGTGATCCACTTTTCACTGCATCTATTTATCAGCCACAGTCACTCCAGGAGGTTTCTTTGTAGGATATTGGATGGCTACAAGTAGTTGTAGCTTTGAGTGGGGATTTCTATTCCTACCTTATCTTCTTTATCTCTCTTTTGGGATTTTTTTTTCCATTGGGTTTTCTCCTTTTACTCTATCTTATGAGATATTGCATTGTATGTGGGTACCTCATCAGGCCTTATTGTCGAGACCCACTTTCATTTTTCACTTCCCACCTAAGTTGTGCTTATGGGGGTGTTAGTGTAGGATTTATTTTCCTCACTTTATTTGTATTATCCTACTCAAGATATTCCACCTCACTTGGATTTTTCCTACACTTATGGGATATGCTTTCTTAGGTGTACACTTGACTACACTATTATAGGTGTTGGTTACCACTTGACTACACTATTCTAGGTGTTAGTCACCACTTGACTACACCATTCTAGTTGTTGGTTACCACTATTATAGGTGGAGATTGCCATGATTCTAGGAGGAGGTTACACATTCACCTCCTATATGTACATATCTTGCATTATTCTATTTGATTGTATTGAGTTGGAGATATTTTTGTGTTATTGCAATTATCTCTCTTGTATTTTCATAATTTTTAGTCTTGTATGATTGCATTTTTGTCTTGGAATAATTCATGTCTTGCATCATTCACTGTGCAATCTTCGAACCAAGTATATCTGTGGCACTTCTCCGATAGATCTTACTCCTATGATAATGATTCAAATTTCTTTAAATCATTTGGTAAACTAATTAATTGATTGAACCCTAGCTTTCCCTATGATCCATGATCTTGTATATTCCTCATGGATTATCAAAAGGTTTTGTGAAACCATCATCCTAAACCTCCTTCACCCAAGTATGAACCTATTCCTATGGTGATCTTCATCCTATTTTTACAAATGCCCAAGAAGAAGTTTCCTTCTATTCACAAGTCACATATTACTGTTACATTTCATCCCAAAATTCCTCATGTCTTTACAAATATTTTCAACCCCAGTCTTGATGTTGTACTCCTACCCCCTATTAAGGCCACTAGCTCTTGTGAATCTAATAATGATGTTGCTTCTATTGCTACAAATGATACATGTGTTGAAGATTTGGTTAATTTTTCAAATGAGGAAGGTCTTGTTAATGATAATTGTGATACCTATACTATTGTTGATATTTTATATGCTATCATAAATTACCTCCGCCGTACTCCTTATTCTCCTCCACTTACGGGAATGTGCATGGAAATGCGGGACCAAAAAGTGTCTAAAATCATTTTTAGAAATTTTCACATAATGTGAGTGTGTTATGGTTTGGTCACGTTATAACATGGCCATGCGATGAAACAAGTGCGTTATAACGCTCTCACATTATAATGTTCTCTCTTCTATATAACATGAGCACAATTTTTACTATGTAAATTTCAATTTTTCACTACGAAAAAAAAGGCGAGCAAGTTATAACGTGAGCACATTTTTTTCTTTAACTTGGAAACCACCCACCCTTTGTCTTGGATATCTAAGACTAAGGATTGAAATGTGTAATCCATGAATAAATTTGTGTTTTGAAAAAAATAACATAATAATCTCAAGTGTACGCCCCAATTTCTCATATGTTATAAGATAATATTCTAAAAACATGACTACAATGTCAAGCTCTATTTTAGGTTTGTGTCGATATATTTCTTTCTAAATTTTGATTAGTTTAAGATTGTCATCCTTAATTTCTTTTAGTAGTTCCTTATTTTCTTTCTAAAACACATTTATCATTTTTATAGATATCGTAGGATTTTCTCATCCAAATTTAAAAAGGATTGATCAAAAATCCATTCTACACACACTCGAAAACAAAAAATTATTTTCAACTATTTTTATCAAAATTAGTGGGTGTACACAAAAATATTTCATTTTTTGGGATGTGTTGACTTTGAAAATTAGTAATAAATTTTATATTCATCTAAAAAATATAAAAAATGGTGGGAACTCGTACATGGTCTTTGTTATGTTGTTGTATAGGTGTTGTCATTGATGTACAAATGCATTAATGACAAAATGGATTATGTAGTAGATTCATTACATGTTGAGGATGGTGATAACATGATGGTTCAGATGTGTTCATGATGATGTCAAGCTTTTAAGTGAGGATTTCTTGTTCTTGCAAGCCTATTCAGGTGATCTAGCTAACCTAGGTGATAGTGCATGGTGGTATGAGCTTCTTGGTTATTTTAGAAGCATGTTTGCATGATGGAAATCATGATTGGAGAGTTCTTGGGAACTCAAATGAGTTTGAGAGTGTAGACAGGTTGGTGACCATGTTACAAGTGTTCATCTAGAGAAGGTATGGTTGTTAGATTGCATGAGTTTGAGTTATGGAGCTATATTATATCATGTATTCATGTAAGAAAGTGTATTATGATGTACTAGGTATGTTATAATCTTTTGAAGAGTTTTCATGATGAGTTATAGTTTTGTTTCATTAACCCTAGCTTACTATAGTGCAAAACCCTAAGGGGAGCTATGAAAATGAGATAGGTTGGAGATATATAAGTATTTATGATGATTGGATATTATGAAAAGTGGTTTCATTTAGGTGTGAGAAAAATTTGGATTCATTATGAAGATTTTTTTGCAAGTTATGTCAATTTTGGTGAAACAGGGTCAAGAAGAAGAGCTTTTCCATCTTGAATTGAATCTTTTGATGCTCACCATGAATTATGTTATTTTCATGGGACCTTGTGGATTTTAAGTATGTTTCCAAATTTATTTTATAAGTTTTCACAAAAATAATTATGTCATATCATTGTCAGGTTTTTATGAACGAATGTTAAGAAGGAAAACAACTCATTATGTGTTTGAAACCCTAGCTTGAAAGCGGTTTGAGAGATTTAATTATTAATTGGTAATTTTTATTTATATTTCTTATATGATGATTGGAAAATTTATAGTAATCATTCATAATTATTTAAAATTATGGTAGATCTTATGGTGATGAGTGGACCCCACTCAAATAGACAAGTTTCTGAATAATTTCAATTTGGAACAAGGTTGTCCAAAGGAATTGCAAACTAAATGGATATTGTGTGATTTATGTGAGTTTTTATTTATGTCGAAGTAGGTTTCAGGTAATGTTGATTCAGTTAAATGGTCAAGTACTCTTCATTTAGGTTGATTGGTCAAAGGGCGTTTTGGGGCAATTAGAAGCAGTCTTGATAAAGTGGACATTTTAGGAGTTAAAAAGGAGTTAGGAAGTGATTAAAGTTATGTTGGAAAGATAATTCAGATATATTTCCACTTAAATAAGTTTTTTCTCATGATTATGATTTTTATATGGTTTCTAAGTAAATTTGTGGACAATAATATTTTTGGCCTTTTAGGACTAAACTGTTTTTGTTGAAATATTGAGTCAAGTTAGAGCATGTGATGGATTGGGTGGTGTTTTATATCACCTAGAATGTTAATAAGGATTAATTTTACATCCAATGAATCCATTTATAGATATTTAAACTTTCAGGAAGGGTGTTAACCAGTATTATTTTGGAAACTACTTTTGGGCAGCTTGTTTAGGTGAAGGAAAAAGTTGATGTGGTTTGAACCAGTGATTGTTTCATGAGATATAACTTGTTTAGAAGTGTTATAAAGGTTACGTAATTTCCATTTATTTTTCAAATGAAATATTTGAGGTGTTATTTTATGATCTTGAATCCAAAAGGTGAAGATAGGGTGTTTGAAACAAGTGTTTTGTGAAGGCAATTAGCCACTAGGCCCATTAAATGAAATAATTTGATTGGTTAATGTAAATTGTGACCATGGATGATTTTTAAATGTTATTTTAAACATGTGTGGTGATTTTATAGCATGAAAAAAAAATAGTGTTAGGATATTATTTTCATCCTAATGATGGGGTTTTGAGGATTTTTGGTGTATGGATGAAGGTTTTGGCTAGGCCGACATACTTGGGTCACTTGTGGATGTTATTATAAAGTTTATAGGATTTTTTAAGTTTTTGGGGTCGATATAAAGGAGGGAAACCAATCTCATTTTAATTTTAATCAAGAAGAAGCTATAAAAGCATAGTTTTGGGTGCTTTTGTAAGTTAGTTGTGTGTGTGCAAGAAGTGTGATGTAGGTGTGAAATTTTTGTGGGTGTGTAAGCATGAATTGAGATTTTATCAAGTGTGTGATAGATTGAGTAATTTTTACAAGAATGCAATTAATAGTTTGATTCTTTGATAAGTGAAGAAAGTGCTAGTTTGAGAGAGATTGAAGACCTAGGGTTTGAACAAGGGATTGAAGGTGTTGTGAGCTGAATTTATGATATATATCAGTTGTGGAAGCATAAATACATCAGATATATTATTCATAAGGTGGTTGAGTGGGTTCTTGATCATATTGGGGGTTGTAGCCTCCTTGTGAATTTGGTGCTTCACAAAACTAGGGTCGGTGCTCTTTGTAGGGTTGTAGCACTACTAAACTAGGAGTTGGTGATCCTTGTGGAATTGGTGCCTCAATACATTTGAAACATATCAATATAAATATATTTTTTATGTGGTTTTTCTTCCCTTGAGGGTTTCCCACTAGTAACTTGTGTCTTTTTGTTGATTCTCTTGTTTATGGTTTATAACATATATGATATTTGATATTGTGGAAACATTAATGATTAGATAAGTGAATTTGTGGTTTGGTTAAGTAATCTGAAATCTGATTTAAATTTTGTAAGGAATGATTCACCCCCTCAGTCCATTGTGCTTCCAACAATTGGTATTAGAACAGGTCCTTTTGGAGAAGTCTAATCACTTGAAAGGAGATATTTGAAGCACAATCATGGAGTATTTTCAAGGGAAAGTTGGTATGTTTCCATTGATTAGCATGAGATATTATTTTAAACCCTTAGGATTTGATATATGGAATGAAATTTATGGTGCTTGTACATCTATCTCATCCACTTTGAATCATGATGAAGTTTGTGGTATTGCTCAAACTAATTTTCATAGTCAAGATGAAAATATGATTTGGTATATTGATAGTGGATGCTCAACTCATATGACAAGTGATAAGAATAATTTTATTACACTAAAGGAAAATTCTTCAGGAACAGTTAAGTTTGGAGACAATTCTTGCATAATAATTTTAGGGAGAGGTTCTTTGAGTTTGGACAATGTAAAATCCATCACCAAAGATGTTTTATATGTTGAAGGATTGAAACACAATCTACTTAGTGTAAGCCAAATGTGCAAACAAGGCTATGTTCTAAATTTTGATGTGAAGGGCTGAAAAATTAAGAAAGGAGAAACATGTAAGGTTTTTGTAAAGGTAAAGAAAATAGACAATAACATGTTCATTCTTAACAAATTCAACAAGGAAAAGTGTCTAATGAGTAATATGAATGATTGTTGGTTGTGGCATAGAAGATTAGGTCATGTAAACTTTGATAATCTTGTTAAGATCATATCTAAAAAATCTTTGAGAAATATGCCTAAGCTCAGCAAGCCATAAGATACTTTGTGCAAAGCATGCTTACATGGAAACCAAACTAAAAGGAGGTTCAAGACTAATGAATATGATTCCACCACTAGTCCACTCCAATTGATTTATACTGATATTTTTGGTCCTATGAGGACTGAAAGTACTTTAAGTGATTACTATTTCATGTTCCTTATTGATTATTTCATTGGATATACTTGGGTAGCATGCTTGAGAAGAAAATCATATTCATTTGATGTTTTCAAGTCTTTTAAAACCCTTGTTTAGAATGAGAAGAATGGAAAATTAAAATGCATTAGATTTGATAATGGAGGTGAGTTTTGTTCTGATTCATTTGATGATTTTTCTATATTTCATATTATTAAGAGGTAGTTTTTAGTATCTAGAACTCCCTAACAAAATGAGGTGGTTGAAAGCAAGAATAGGACTATTCAAGAGAGTGAAAGGAAAATCTTGAATGAATCTAACTTATCAGATGGCTATTGAAAAGAAGTAATTTGTATTGTTGTATATATTCTTAACAAATGTCAACTAAGAGTGAACAATGACAAGACTCCTTATGAGCTATGGAAAGAAAGACTAGCCAATATGGAGCATTTTAGATTCTTTGGATTTAGATGCTTCATCAAAAGGAATGAAGAAAGTCTTCGTAAGTTTGATTTCATATTTGATGAAGGTATATTTTTAGGTTACTCCTCAAGAAATACAACTTATATTTGTTATAGCAAGAAGTTAAAAACCATAGTTGAAAGTGCAAGTGTGAAATTTGATGAATCTTATCCTATGAGATCATTTTCTGAGTCAATAAAAGTACCAAATGAGGATGATTACAAATAATAAGAAGATGATTTTGTTCAAGAAAATAAAGAAGACGATGATGAGGAAGAAAGGAAAGACGCCAAGGCTCATTCAAGGTAGTTTAGGAGAGATCATCCTGAAAATCGGATTGTAGGAAAGAAATATGTTGGAGTTACTACAAGGAGGAGATTGGTAAGTCTTCAAAATCAAGAGAATTCAGCTTTTCTTTATAAATTTGAACCTAAAATGTAGTATAAGCTAGAAAAATGAATATTGGATAAAGGATATGAATGAAGAGCTAGATCATATTGAAAAGAATAAGACTTGGGAATTAGTACCTAGACCAAAAGATAAGAATTTGTTGGGTCTAAATGGGTGTTTAGAAACAAACTTAATGAAAATGGAGAATTCACAAGAAACAAAGAAATATTAGTTTGTAAGGGATATGCCCAAGTTGATGGAATTGACTTTGATGATACATTTTCTCATGTAGCTAGAATGGAAGAAATCAAATTATTTTTATCATATGCAGGGTTTAAAGGTTTTAAGGTCTATCAAATGGATGTAAAATCTACTTTCTTGAATGGATATCTTGATGAGGAATTATATATGGAGCATCCTAATGGTTTTTATTTGATTGATATAGAATATTATGTATGTAAACTGAATAAGGAACTTTATGGCCTGAAACAAGCCCCTAGAGATTGGTATGAAAGGCTTGGCAAATACTTGACTGGGAAAGGTTTTTAAGAAAGAAGTTGTTGATAGTAACTTGTACATCAAGAGTGAAGGAGATCACCTACTAATTTTTTTGGTCTATGTAGATGATATTATATTTTGTTAAGGTAATGATCAAATGACTTGTGATTTTGCTAAAGCTATGAAGAAAGAATTTGAGATGTCTATGCTTGGTGAGCTTTCCTTCTTCCTTGGACTTCAAGTGAGTCAATCAGATAAAGGTATATTCATTTCTCAATCCAAGTACATCAAGGAAATGCTTAAGAAGTTTCAAATGGATGATTGCAATCCTGTTGGTACTCCTATGGTTACAGGATGCAAACTTTATAAGGAAGATGATTCTCCTAAAGTGAATCAATCTGATTATAGATCCATGATTGGAAACCTTCTTTATGTTACTACTTCAAGACCTGATATTGTGCAAGTTATTGACCTAGTTAGGAGGTTTCAAGAAGATCCTAGAGAATCTCATCTTCAAGAAGTGAAAAGGATCTTTAGATATCTTAAAGAAAATACTAAGTTTGGGTTGTGGTATCCAATAAGTGAAAGCTTTGAATTAAGAGCCTATTCTAATGTTGATTAGGATGGAAGTAAGATTGATAGAAAATTACTAGTGGTGGTGCATTCTTTGTTGGAGAATGTCTTGTTTCTTGGTCAAGAAAGAAGTAATATCTCGTGGCGCTCTCAAATTATGAAACCGAGTATGTTTCGCTTCTCATTTTTGTTCTTAGGTTTTGTGGATGAGGACTAATTTGGAGGATTACAATATTAAGTGTGATGTACTTACATATATTATTTGTGATAGCACTAGTGAAATCAATGTGTCAAAGAATCCAATTTTTCATTCTAAGACAAAACACATTACCACTAAGTATCATTACCTAAAATATATAGTGAGTAAGTGTTAGTGCAAAATCATAGCACCCTCGAATGGCCAAAGATGTGAAGTGGTTAAAATGGGGCATTTGGTGTGATTGCATAACATTGGATCATCTCTCAAGCTGTGGGACTTGCAAACTTGAGATGATCCTCCAAAGAAAGTTGGTTCTTGTTCCTAAACTACCTACCACGAGCTACTCTAATGCAGGAAAAAACTAAACTATCCTAATCTAACCATTCCAAGGAACCAGAGAGAAAGAGAGGGTGAAAGAAAAGCCTACACTAAAGCGGTGATACACCAGAGAAGGAAAGGGGTGAGATGCTTTGTTGAGGGAGGATGAAACAAGGGAGAAAGGAAGATGGGAAGGTCAGACAAAAGTGACACAAACCCAAACCCTAATCCATGATCAAAACTCCATGAAACATAATGCCCTACACCTGCAAATGTGAAATACATGCACAGAAAACAAATTTGAAAGGGAGAGGCACAGAGAGACAACAAAACAATGCAAAGGGTTGAAGAAACACCATAAAAACATGTTTTATTGCTCTATATGGGTGCACAGACCATTACGTTTTTGCTTAGAGGCACAAAAATGCTTGTCAAGCATAGGAGAAGGTTTTCAACTCAAAATGGAGTCTCAGAAAAAAAATTGACAAAGTTTCCCTATGCCTAGAATAATCTCCCCTTCTCAAATGAGAAGTGTTACAATATATAGAAAGAATAAGAGAGAGAAGAGGGAAAAGTCAAATCCTGTTTCAACTACCATGGGATATGCATTGAATCCTGCCTTGAAGACTCAACCACTATCAATCAATTCCTTTCTCAAATCTACCCCAAATTTTTCAATTTTGGCTCCCTCTATCTATTCGGCGTATTGAAGAAGAACGGCGGATTAAATCGAATCAGATCTAGTAGTTGGAGAAATTGGACTCTGTATTAATGGCCTGGAAAACATTTTCCCATTTTTCACCCACCAAAACCTATAAAAATGATATTTTATGTTTCCAAGGCATAGAGGGTATCGAGACGTTTCCAAAAATCTTCTCCGCCCAAATCTGAGTTCTCAGTCAAAAGATATGGTCATTTGAATTTTTGGGTCACGGGCATGTAATATTTAAATGAGTCTGTCTGTACCAGGTCCATGTGGCAACTCTACGCTCATTTGAGATTTGAATCCTTCCTTTGCTCTTGGAATAGCACCCATGTGACACGTGGCAACGTTCACAAGTTTCCCTATTTCCTTTGTATTCTTCCTGAGTCTTTTCTACGGGCAGAGGCACTGTATCCAACCCAAGACATGTGGAGGCTTTGCACATGTTTAGAAACTACCCTAGACTTTACCTTTGGAGTAGTGCGGATACAAAATATGGAGACCTCGCGGGCCTTTGGACTTTTCAATAGTCACCCTCACCTTTTTAGGATCTGGGACACGTGGCGAGCTGGCGCTCGTTTGATATTTTCTTTTGGACTGTGCCTTTGAAATGGCATCATGTTGACACTTGGCACCCTCCACTACTGGCCCGCCTCTTCTTTGACTATTCAAACTATGACTCTATCCCCCCTTTTTTAAATCCTAGGACATGTGGTGAGCCCACACTTGTTTGATTCTCCACCTAGGGTCTCACTTTTGAATGTGCGTTGTTTGGACACTTGGCACCTTCCGCCTACATTCATTACTTAGCCATTTTGGGCCCATTCTCCTTTTGACCTCTGTTGACCATTGGCTACGTGGAGGGCTGGCACAAGTTTGAGCCTCTACCTTGGGCTCCCATTTTAGAATTACATTGAGCCGACACTTGGCACCTTCGCCTAGTCGAAGAATTTTCAACAGTCAGTGTAACTTTTGGAGCTTTGGATGCATGGAGGCTTGGCGCTTGTTTGAGCCTACCCCTTTGGTTTTAATCTTTGGAGGTGCACCATTTGGACACTTGGCATCTTCCGCTGTCTCCTCCATACTTAGTCAATTTTGGGGTCCGTCCTAAACTATTTCAGAGCCGAAGACTTTGAATCTTCACCGTTTCTTTTCCTTTTTACTCCTAGCTCTTTTGACACCGCTCCTCCTTCCCCGACCTTGTTATTCCATTTCCAAGCCTGCTTGTAATCTATTTAATGGATTTAAGGCATGGATTTGCTTAAAAGAGTCATTTATTTGAATTTCTCCTACGCATGGTCATTTGATCTTTTGCAGGCCCCACCACTTCCATTATAGAGTCTCCTGCAACCTGTTTGTAGGATTCGAACATGATTTCTCTGGTTCTTTCTGTGTGGGGTCGTGGCTGATCCAATATTTTTCTCGGGGGGCAAAATATGGATAACAATTTTGGTGACTTGCAGGGGTATTTCCTGCTAGATGAAGAGACCAGTAGCCTTGAAGCATCCATTGGGCATGGAGTCACAATTAATGGCTTGGTATTGACCCTTCCTTCAAAATGGACTCCCGACTGCCTGCACTTTCTATGTTCTTCCTGTCCCTGAGCCTGCCCACACATCTGCACTCTCAATTTTCATAAGAAAATATTGAAATGGAGTTTCTGAGAGTAGAAAATTGTATTGACCTGGGGCTTTCATTTGTCCCTGAATGGACTGACTTAAAAACGTCCTTTGGTTGCTCTGCATTTGTTTCATTTTTTGGGACTAGCAACTGCTATAGACAACTATGGATCTTTCTGTCATGAATACTGAAGATCCTAGCCTTGGTATGTCGAGAATGGACTGTTACAATGTTTACCTGGGGCACATTGAACTTCACAATGACATAACCTTGGAGCAACAAAACACAACAACAATGCTATGTACAAAGAATCAAATCATACATGCCTCAAATGAGACATGCAAAGTGTGCACAAGCACTTTTTTTTGTTAAAAACAAAATCTACTCCTACTCCTATACTAACCAAAAAGAAAGAAAAGCTTAAACAAAGCCCGCTACAGGCAGGGAGAAATAGCTTCCCTTTCTCAAAAGGGGCAGCCATGCAAATGATTTGACATTGAATATGGCTTCTGGATGAATAAAAACTAACTTTAAGCCTGTCCTCCACCCAAATCATCAAGGTATCTACATTAACCAAAAATACCTCCTCAAGCTGATTGGCATTGGACTCCTGGAGGTGTTGATGATGACCCTTGGTACTTTGATGCTCATCCTCATGCCCTGAAGTAGGCATGACTAGTTTTGGCTTCTCCCTTGGCTCCAATGAAGCCAAATATCTAATTGGGCAAAGGTATGGTCCTTTGAATCTGCCCATGGTTCTAAACTCTAACTCCAAAAATGGAGTCTTTTGTGGACCTTCTTGGATGGATGGTGAGAGAGAGATGATGACATCTCCTTACTTTTTCTCTTCCTTCTCTTGTAAAGAACATGGAAGACCATGATCTTCCAACCCTGGTTCTAGAGGGATGTTGTGAGACATAGGTTGTTGTCTTTGAGTGCCCTCCTTTATGGCAACAAGCTCATGTGCTTGGAAGATGGATGATGGAAGAGAAAATGATGTGATCTCCATGGGATTTTCTCCATCAAAGCAATCCTCCAAGTCAGACAGATAATCTACCTCGTTGTTGTCATGTTGCATGTGCTCAACCTCCTCCATGGTGTCCTCCTGATCAGAACTTGATCACCATGGCTCCCTTCATCCTCAAACATGAATTTTTCAAGCTCAAACTCTTCTTCAACATCAGAGCTTGAAGGGGATGAAGTGGAAGGAAGAATTGAAGGTTCTCTTGTAGCCTACTCCACACTTGGAACCTCTAAAACTATATGGTCCTCCTCCATCATGGGTTCATCAATCAAATCAGGCCCTTGAAATGAAAGAAAAAAATCTTCAATGATGCCTTCTTCATTGAGTGGCCTCAACTATGATTTGATCTCTCCCATATCCTCTTCAATGGGACTTGGAGCTGATTTTTCTTCCTCCTCAACTGGTTGTGCAATTTGGATTAGATCAACATCCTCTTCAAACAAAATTCCATTAGGCACACTTTGCATTCAAAACAGCCAAAATGTTGATCTTATTTTTCTTGTTTTCATTCCTTCTCTACTGCAAACTCAGTCTCAGCCACCACTGGATCTTTAACTTTGACCTCCTCTATTGGCTTGACCATCAAGGGGATCTTTATAAACCCAAATTTGGCATCCCAACTCTTTAGATTGTCTATCATTTCTTCTCTATTGGGCTCCCCTTATTGTTGTTTTCCTTGATTGATTCTTGAGTCTCTTCCCAACATGGACTTGGGAAAGCAAGAGGAGTGATAGGTTGGGGTTCAACCAACTTTGCAATTGTTTGTGGTGGGGAGGGAGGTGGAACTTCTTGTTTTTTGGAGGGGATGACTATTTGGAAGGGAAAGGGGAGAGGAACTGAAATGGGGTGGAAGACTAGGGAATGGAGAAATGGAATCAACACTTGGGGCAGCAACTGGGAAGCTTGGAAATTGGAGCTTGGGTTGAGATGGTGCTGCTTGAGAAAGAGAAAAAGAAAAGCTATGAGATGGTGGACTTACCCATTGACAAGGTTGTCTTGACTCCAACTCATAAGCCTTGATCTCCTCAGTCCATTGTGCAAGTTGGGGCAACATTTCAACCATGAAGTCTAGCTTCTCCGAGGGTGTAATGTCTTGGAAAAGGGCCTTCCCATGGACAAGGTGCCTTGTAACCAATCTTGAATGCCTTCATTTGTGCTATGCCCCTTGACTGAACCATGTCAGCCTCCATTTTTTGAATTTTCTCCAATAAACCAGCATTCTCCACATAGTTGTCACCATTGTATGTGTCCCCTTGTTCTTGATAAGCTCCATGGCCAAAATGACTTTGACCCTGCTCATATGGGTAAGCGTAATGGTCTTAGATCTGATTATAATGTTGATTTGGAGGAGTTTGGAAATGTGTTGGAGGTGGACTGCATTGTTGTAAGTGTGAGTTCTATGAAGGGAATGAATTCATGATTGCACAACCTCATGGAATGGGAGAAAATGAAAGAGATGGAAGAAGAAAATGGATGAAAATGAGTGGAAATGGATGGAAAAGTTTTGCAACTTAGAGAATAGGTTTTTGACCAGATGGAGTTGCCAGATGTGCTTGCATGTGCCTCAAAAGGCTGAATCCCACAAAGAACACATCAACTTGATGAAATAAAGTGAAGACCTCTTGTCCCATCGAGTGTGCCAAAATTGTTAGTGTAAAATCA
The DNA here is from genome assembly GCA_018340775.1 of Taxus wallichiana var. yunnanensis. NCBI lineage: Eukaryota > Viridiplantae > Streptophyta > Pinopsida > Cupressales > Taxaceae > Taxus > Taxus wallichiana. Next base: position 248,356,683 of record CM031234.1, on the reverse strand, counting down.
TAGCACCCCGAATGGCCAAAGATGTGAAGTGGTTAAAATGGGGCATTCGGTGTGATTGCATAACATTGGATCATCTCTCAAGTTGTGGGACTTGCAAACCTGAGATGATCCTCCAGAGAAAGCTAGTTCTTGTTCCTAAACTACCTGCCACGAGCTACTCTAATGCAGGAAAAACTAAACTATCCTAATCTAACCATTCTAAGGAACCAGAGAGAAAGAGAGGGTGAAAGAAAATCCTACACTAAAGTGGTGATACACCAGAGAAGGAAAGGGGTGAGATGCTCTATTGAGGGAGGATGAAACAGGGGAGAAAGGAAGATGGGAAGGTCAGAAAAAAGTGACACAAACCCAGACCCTAATCCATGATCAAAACTCCATGAAACACAACACCCTACACCTGTAAATGTGAAATACATGCACAAAAAATAGATTTGAAAGGGAGAGGCATGGAGAGACAACAAAACAATGCAAAGGGTTGAAGAAACACCACAAAAACATGTTTTATTTCTCTATATGGGTGCATAGACCATTACGTTTCTGCTTAGAGGCACAAAAATTCTTGTCAAGTGTAGGAGAAGGTTTTCAACTCAAAATGGAGTCGGGAAACAAATTTGATAGAGTTTCCCTATGCCCAGAATAATCTCCCCTTCTCAAATGAGAAGTGTTACAATATATAGAAAGAATAAGAGAGAGAAGAGGGAAAATTCAAATCTTGTTTCAACTACCATGAGATATGCATTGAATCCTGCCTTGAAGACTCAACCACTATCAATCAATGCCTTTCTCAAATCCACCCCAAATCTATTGATTCTGGCTCCCTCTATCTATTCGGTGTATTGAAGAAGAATGGTGGATCAAATCGAATCAGATCTAGTAGTTGGAGAAATCGGGCTCTATATTAATGGCCTAGAAGATGTTTTCCCATTTTTCACCCACCAATGCCTACAAAAAATGATATTTTATGTTTCCAAGGCATAGAGGGCATTGAGATGTTTCCAAAAAATCTTCTCCCACCCAAATATGAGTTCTTAGTCAAAAGATATGGTCATTTGAATTTTTGGGTCATGGGTGCATAATATTTAAATGAGTTTGTTTATACCGGGTCCACGTGGCAGCTCTACACTCATTTGAGATTTGACTCCTTCCTTCACTCTTGGAATAGCACCCATGTGACACGTGGTGGTGTCCGCAGGTTTCCCTATTTCCTTTGTATTCTTCTTGAGTCTTTTCCATGGGTGGAGGCACTGTATCTGACCCAAGACATGTGGAGGCTTTGCGCATGTTTAGAAACTACCCCTAGACTTTACCTTTGGAGTAGTGCGAGATATGACACGTGGAGATCTCCACGGGCCTTTGGAATTTTTAATGACCACCCTCACCTTTTCAAGCTCTGGGACATGTGGCGAGCTGGCGCTCGTTTGAGATTTTCTTTTGGACTGTGCCTTTGAAATGGCATCGTGTTGACACTTGGCACCCTCCACTACTGGCCCGCCTCTACTTTGACTATTCAAACTATGACTTTGTCCCCCTTTTTAAACCCTAGGACATGCGGTGATCCCGCACTTGTTTGATTCTCTACCTAGGGTCTCGCTTTTAAATGTGCATTGTTTGGACACTTGGCACCTTCTACCTATATTCATTACTTAGCTATTTTAGGCCCGTTCTCCTTTTGACCTTTGTTGACCATTGGCTACGTGGAGGGCTAGTGTAAGTTTGAGCCTCCACCTTGGGCTCCCATTTTAGAATTGCACTGAGCCGACACTTGGCACCTTCGCCTAGTCGAAGACTTTTCAACGGCCAGTGTAGCTTTTGGATCTCTAGACGCGTGGAGGCTTGGCACTTGTTTGAGCCTGTCCCATTGGTTTTAATATTTGGAGGTGCGCCATCGGAAACATTGTCTCTTCCGATGTCTCCTCCATACTTATTTGATTTGGGGTCCATCCTGAACTATTTTAGAGCCCGAAGACTTTGAATCTTCATCGTTTCTTTTCCTTTTTGCTCCTAGCTCTTTTGACACTACTCCTCCTTCCCCGACCTTGTTGTTCCATTTCGAGCCTTCCTGTAATCTATTTAATGGATTTAAGGCATGGATTTTCTTGACAAAGTCATTTTTGAATTTCTCATGCGCAGGGTCATTTGATCTTTCACAGGCCCCACCACTTCCATTGTAGAGTCTCCCTACAACCTGTTTGCAGGATTCGAACGTGATTTCTCTGGTTCTTTCTATGCGGGGTTGTGGCTGATCCAATATTTTTCGAGGGGAAAATATGGATAACAATAAGGATTGCATCAAATTAGAGTATGTGTTTATAAAGGAGGAAGTAACTTACATTCGACAAAGCCTCTTCCAAATCCCACCTTTGAGTATCTAAGAGACAAGATGGGATGTATCTCAAGATTTGGAAAATGTTGAATGGACAAACAAGTGTGATAGGGAGAAAGAAATTAAATATATCTGCTCCAAGGTAGATTTGATGGATATGTATTAGTAGATGTCTTGATCATATTCTTGAAGTAAGTGTCTTTGTTATTTATTTTTTGTATTCATAGTATTCAATGTCATGTTACAAAGTAATATGTGAGTCATTCATGAGTGTTGATGGAATAAATTGGGTTTGTGTCATCTCATGTTGGTTAATCTAATTCATGAATGAATTTTCTTGATTATGTCATGAGATTTAATGCATATGTCAAGTATGAAAATGTGTATATGATGTTTGTAAATCCTTGAAGGAGTTTCATAAGGTTAGTCATGGCATGTGTTGTCTCTTTAAGTCATCATGGTCTCATACTTGGTCTGTCACAGTCATTTAGGTTTTCTTAAGTTTAGGTGTTTTACTTGTATGGAGTATTTATTCATGATGTCATATGGTCTAATGGTCTATGAAGGAGGTATGTACAAAGTTAGAGCTCTTGAAAACTAAATTTGGGCATTTTTGAGGTCTCTTTGTCTTGACTAGGTCTTAACAATGTATATGAGCAATATGAAGAAACATTTGTTGTTGAAGGAGTAAATTATGAATCCCAAGGCTAAAACTTTGTACAAATCCTCTAGACAGCATAGAAATCAAGATTTATGTGGTTTCAAAATCTGAATTTTCCTAGATTCTTGGGAATCTCTTACGAGCTTAGATTGACAGGGAATGTGCCATGAAGACCTAATCAAGGATGATTAATTTACAAACTAGGTAAGTTATTCTTAAGTAAATGATTCAAGGCTTATGGAGAAAGAAATATGGTCTAATGAGTGTCTGGAATTGGTGTGTTTCTCTTGTGAAATTGAATGCTTGGAAAAATAGATGTGTTTTTCAGTATTTCAAGGACTAAAAGGTAGTATGAGTGGAAATTGATGGTGAAAGGAAGGTACAATGAGATTTTTTGATTCTCATAGTTTTCCTGACATGCAAAAGTGTGTTGAAGTCTATTAATGGATCTTAGATGATGAAAAAATGAATAATGTGGTGTATTTATATCTTATGTGATCTTTGGATCTTCAAGACTAGGTTTGAGTATGCATGATCTTTCACATGATTGTATGTCTCTTTTGGTTTTCTCTCAGTCTCCCAAATGGAGATGCATAAGTATAATAGGGTTGGAATTTTCTCAAGGTAAGAGGGGATTGATCTACAAGGTCTATCTCATCCAAATATGGCATCACATTAAATAAGGGTATGAATTGCTCCTTGACAATGATGTTAAAGAAGATCATGCATCTACATGTATGGGTGTTTGCTTACATCATTTTTGGTAGGAATGAGATTCATAAAGATGGTATGTGCATATGTAAAAGCATATACAAATTCTAAAGGTTTGAAGGGAATATTATCTCAAGCTTCTTATTTAATTAGATATATTTGTTACATCACAAGGAAAATCGGTTCCTACAAGTGCAAGGTATATAAAGTTGTTTGCACTTCCTTCGATGGGTTTGAATCTTAAAATGAATGGGTATACATTGGTGAAGAAATTCAAAGGTCTTTAAAAGTACATGGAAGATGATACGAGGTATAATTAAGATCATTTGATGATCTTACTTGTGTTTTGTGTAAAATGTCTAGCTAAATGTATAATGCATGTAAAATAAGCGAGAGCATGCAACTTATACAAGTATGAGGTGTGATGAGAAGTTCTTGAGCTAATTTAATTTCTCTATAAATAATGTCATAGAGGTGATAAGGTGGTTGCATCCTAAAGTTGCAAAGAACAGGTTGTATAAAGGTTATATAAACTAAAGAATGGAATATGATCTTTTATAGGTATGCAGAATCCCGAGCTTAAGAAAGTATATTTGGTCTTTGATCATGCATATGAATTGTTTTATAGAGTTCTAGATACCTTGAAAAAATGTGAAAGTGTTATATGATCCATGAAGACCTTAGTGTGGTTGATAAGTAAGGAAAGTTAGATTGTTGGATGATTTGTAAGTGACTTTCTTACACCAAAAGTGCAACCTATAGACCTGTAGGTAGTGTTTGAGAATAATGAAAGTTCCTCTTGAAGACTTTATAGTTTTTGGTTGCTCTCAAAGGTAGTTCAAGTCAATTGATGGTGGTAAAGTTATTTTCTACGATGATAAGTCATGTTTGAGTCAAACTTGATGGTTCAAGAACTCAAGTGGGTCCGAAAGGATACATTGCACTATGAAGAGAAAAATGATGCTCAAAGTTGTAAGGGTGTATTCATGACAAGGGAGTAAATTCTTTACTCCTTAATGGTACTATTGGTTAGCTCAAGTGGTAGAAAAGTGTATATTATTAACAAGTTGAAGCTAGACTTGAAGGTAAGGATGATTCTCTCGAGGGTACAATAGTATGCAAAAAGATGCTTCTACTGTGTGTGTATTATGTGTATGGTCCAAGCTTGATAGGGGAGCATGTGGTTTTTATTCTAGAAGATGATATGGAAGTCTTAAAGGAATTTAAGGTATGTGTTGAGTGATTTCTCCAAGAACAAGCAAGGTATGGTTCACAAATGCATTATTTTATCAAAGAAGATTTTCAAGGACCGTGATAAAGAGATTTAAGACTATATTGAAGTGTTTTTCATATATCCATGCCAAGAATACAAGGTAAGAAGCTCATTTATGTGCTTTTCTACTAGAAATGGATGGTCTTAGTCTAGGGGGAGTTGTGGAATGCTTTTTCATGAGATGTATGATGTTCTAGAGGTCACCAAAGTAAAATGACACTAAAATGTCGGTTGAGGGATATCAATTCATGAGTAGGTGTAGAACAAGAGATGGGTGTGTTAAGACAATATTTAGGGTAAGGAAGATGTTTTTACCCTTATACATCATTGTTGGCATGGTTCACTTATGGTATGTTTCAGGTAGAGGTCTGCTACATTGGCATTTTGGAAGGTTAAAACAGAGTTTGAGAAAAAATGGCAAAGTTTTGCATACCTACAAAGTGAATGATGATGTTATATCCCTAAGAAGAGGTAAATGTTTGTATTATTCATGATTTATGGTATGTTTAATATATGTATATGTTATTCTCGGGGGTTTTGTATTTTTTATGTGTGAAAAGAGGCTCAAAATCAGGTTTGAGAGAAATTTTAATTTTTGAGCTTGTTTTAGATCTTTGGTTGATGTTTCTAACCAAATCACGACCCTATGAAGCTGAGGAAGATGAAGAACATGTCAGTGTAGGCATGTATTTTTAATTAATGTAAAAAGGGGAGATTGTTGGCATGTTGTTGCATATGTGTTGTCATTGATGCATAACCTTGTTAATGACAAAGTGGATGATGGAGAAAGGTCATTGCATGTTGAGGATGATGATAACATGATGGTTCATATGTGATCATGATGATATCAAGTGTTTCAATGAGGATTTATTGTCCTTGTAAGCATATTCAGGTAATCTAGCTAGCCTAGGTGATAATGCAAGGTGTTATGAACTTCTTGGTGACTTGAGAAGCATGATTGGAGAGTGCTTTGGAATCATATGAGTTGTAAGGTGCAGATATAGGTTGGTGACCATGTTTCAAGTGCTCATATGGAGAAAGTGTGGCGGTTAGATTACATGAGATTGAGTTTTGGAGCTATATGAGCTCATGGTTGCATGTAGGTAGGTGTATTATGATTTACTAGGTATGTTAGGATATTTTGGAGCTATATGATTTACTAGTTATGATTTACTAGGTGTATTATGATTTACTAGGTATTTTTATGATGATTCATAGTGTTGTTTCGAGTTGACCCTAGCTTCTACAGTGCAAAAACCCTAAGGGGTGGCTATTAAAATGAGATATGTTGGAGATAGGGAGAAATATATAAGGATTTATGATGATTATAGATTATGCGTAGGGGGTCCTTGAAATGTGAGAAAAATTTGGAGTCATTATGAAGAAGTTTTTGAAAGTTATGTCGGTTTTGATGAAACAAGGTCAAGAAGAAGAGCATTTCCAGCTCAAATTAGATCTTTTAATGTTCACCCTAAATTGTGTTATTTTCATGGGAAATTTTTTCTTTTAGGGATGGTTTTATATTTATTTTATAATGTTTCAAAAAAAATTAGGTCATTTAATCATCAAGTTTTTATGAACGAATGTTAAGAAGGTAAACAACTCATTATATGTTTGATACCCTAGCTTGAAAGTGGTTTGAGATATTTTCTTCCTAGGTGACTATTTTTCTTGATAGTGCTTATATGATGATTGGAAAATGTAGAGTACTCCTTCAACATTCTATAAAGGTATGGTAGAGATTTTGGTGATGAGTGGACCCCACTCAAACAGAGTAGTTTATGAAGAATTTCAGTTTGGGGCAAGGTTTTCCAAAGGAGTTGCAAACTAAATGTATAGTGTGTGACGTATGTGAGTTTTTTTATTTATTCACAATAGGTTTAAGATCATGGTGATGAATTTAAATGGTCAGTATGCTTCACTTAGGTTGATTGGTCAAAGGACGGTTAGAAGTAGTCTTGATAAAGTAGACATTACGGCAGCTATAGGAGGAGTTAGGAGCTAATTCAAGTTGTATAGGAAAGAGGATTTAAAGATATTTACATTGATATAATATTTGTCTCATGATGATGAATTTTTAAATGGTTTCAAATTCATTTTTGGACAAGAATATTTTTGGCCTTCCAGAGGCATAACTATTTTTATTGAAAGATTGAGTTGGTTGGAGAATTAAATGAATTGGGTGATGTTTTCTATCACTTGGAATGTGAATAAGGATGAATTTTTCATCCAATTAATCCATTTGGAGGTCTTAAAAGTTTCAGGAATGGTTTTAACTAGTTACATTTTGGAAATTGATTTTTGGGCAACTTGTTTAGGTGAAGAAAAATGTATATGTGGTTTAACCAGTGATTGTTTCATGAGATATAACTTGTTTGGAATTGTTATATAGGTTCTGAAATTTCCATTAAGTGGTCACATGCCATATTTTAGGATCTCTTTGATGATCTTGAAGCCAAAAGGTGAAGACAATGTGCTGGAAACAGGTGTTTTGTCAAGGCAATTAGCCATTGGGCCCACTAAATGAAATAATTTGTTTGGTTCATGTAAATTGTGACCATGGATGATGTTTAAATGATATATTAAACATTTTTTATGTTTATTAGAGCATTAATAAAAGTATTTTTGTTTTAGGAGATTTTTCTCCTCCCAATGATGAGGTTTTGAGGATTTTTGGTGTATGGATGAAGGGTTTGGCTAGGCTAGCCTACTTGGGCCACTTTTTGTTGTTGTGATAAAGTTCATGGGATTTTTTTTTTTAAAATGGGGTCAATATAAAGTAAGTAAACTGACCTCATTTGAATTTGAATCAAGAAGAAGTTATAAAAATATAGTTTTGGGTGCTTTTGTGAGTTAGTTGTGTGTGTGCAAGAAGTACGACCTAGGTGTGAGAGTTTTGTAGGTGTGTGAGAATGAATTGAGAGATGATAAAGTGTGTGATAGGTTAAGGAATTTATTTAATTATGTTTTCAAGAGTTTGATGCTTTGAGAAGTGAAGAAAGTGTTAGTTTGAGAGAGATTGAAGACCTAGGGTTTGAAGGTGTTGTGAGTTGAATTTGTGATCTCTATCAATTGTGGTAGCAAAAATAAATCAAATATATTCTTCATAAGGTGGTTGAGTGGGTTATTAATCACCTTGGGGTTGTGTCTCCTTTTGGAGTTGGTGCTTCACAAAACTAGGGGTTGGTGCTCCTTGTAGGGTTATAGCTCTACTAAACTAGGGGTTGGTGCTCCTTATGGGGTTGGTGCCTCACTAAATTTGAAACATATCAATATAAATATTGTGTTTCAATGGGTTTTCTTCCCCTTGAGGGTTTCCCACTTATATCTTGTGTCTTTTTGTTGATTCTCTTGTTCATGGTTTATAACATATATGATATTTGATGTTGTGCACACATTAATGATTGGATAAGTGAATTTGTGGTTTGGTTGAGTAATCTAAAATCTGATTTAAATTTTGTAAGGACTGATTCACCCCCTCTCTCAGTCCATTATTATTCCAATATTCTTAGTTATCTTTCTACTAAAGGTATTTTAAAAATAGTTTATGGAACTCAAAAAAGCGGGGTGGGGTGCACACACAACATTGTGTTATCTTTTTGACACAAAAATAGGAACACTTTGTGTGCGCATCACATTTGACATTATCAATATCAACTATTTAAAAAAATAGTAGTTTAGAAACTATATTCCAAGCACTATGATTCTTATTCTTATCACATTATCAAATTTTGAGCATATGCATGCTAAATTATTAGTTGAAGTTCAATTTTTGCTGATTTCAGGAAAAATGTGGCCACTTTTGACCCCCTTTTGGTCCCCCATTTCCATGCACTTATCCTTAAGTATGCACAAATCATGAGATCTGATAATATTATTGTCTCTAATGATATTATGGTCCCACCTTCTTCTCAACCAAGTTCTTCTTCATTGAATATTGTGCCTCAAAAGTCATATCTTTCTTCCTCCACCTCTTGTGTGCTTCCTAATGATGTTAGTACTCATTTTCCTTCTCATAATGTGTTAAAATATGCCAATTTCCATGATGCATGTGTTTCTACTTTTGGCGTTCTAAAGATAGTATACATAATGATGATCATAAGGATAGTGTGCATATTTCTTGTATTTCTTCTTCTATTGAACTGTTGATAAAAGTGTGAAAAATTATTTTCCTATTGATTCTTCTTCCCATGTTTTTATTCCTAGTTTTCCATTTTCTGATCCAAAATTTGAATTTCAACCCAATATCATACTTATAGCTACTCGTAATGTCAAGATTTAACCCCGAAGTAACCCCTTAATGTTTATGCCATTCCTCCCTAAGAAGTTATTTCTCTTATGCATGTTGTAGGTGATTTAAAAAATAAGATCCACACCCTTACCCTTGAGAGTAGGGCCTATTATGCTAGCAATGATAATAATTCACTTCATGGAAATCCTATTCCTAAAAATATTTACAATTCATCTTTTCCTAAGGGTTTTAATTTTCCTAATTTTACACTTTTTGATGGAACGAGTAATCCTTATATGCATCTTAAGTATTTAGATTAGCTATGGCTTCACATTCTAATGATAGATTACTTCTCAAATCATTTCCTAGTAGTCTTACTGATATTTCTTCTCATTGGTTTCATCATTTTCCTAGTGGATCTATTATTACTTATCTTGATATGGAAGAAGCATTTCTTAGATGTTTTATTTCTAAAAATGGTCCTAAAGTTACATTTGAGTGTTTTCCTTCTTTACATCAAGGAAATAATGAACCTGTTAATGATTATATCTTATGTTTTAAATATTGCATGCATCATTTACTTTATAAGCCTATTGATCTAGAAATGCAATATATCTTTTGTCGTGGCTTGATTCTTCCTTTGAAATAAAAATTATTATATGATACATGTGAATCTTTTACACTTATTTTCTTTAAGGTTATAGCTTTAGAACAAGAGATTCTTAATGAACATATTATTTCCCATGCTCCCAATTATTCTACCACTTCTCCACCTATTACATCTTTTCTTCCTCCTATTGTACCGCCCTCAAGTTAGCCATATCCTATTGGGAATATTCATGATCATCCACCACATTTTCATAGACCTCCACCACATTCCACTCCCCCTCCTAAGTGGGAGCCATTGTACTTTTCACATTTTTCTAGGCCTCATGATATTTTGAACACTTTGATTGATGAGAGGTTGATTAGGATACCCACTACTAAGCATCCTACTCCTCATCGGTTGTGATGAAATTGTAACCAATTATTTTGTGTTTTCCATAGGATCAATGGTTATAGAGATAATGATTGTTATGTGCTCCATGATAGGATTTAGTTTCTTGAGGAAAAGGGTGTCATTGATTTTCACGCATGTTATGCTAATAGACCACATTCTCCTACATTGCAACGCCGCACATCAACATTTGTTACTTTTACTACCTCTCATCTACCTAAGGTAGTTTTTCTCCTCCTCCCTCAGATTTGACTATGCATGAGCCATTTCCCCACTTATCATATACTCTAGACCTAATTGGGTCTTGAAGGAGAAACACTTGTCATTATAAGATTCACATCCTCCTAGTGTTGTTATGATCACTTTAAGCTTATCATTCGGTACATATTCTCATGACACTTATTAGTTGAGCTACTTGTATGTAGTCATCACCTTATTTCTAGCTAGATGATATAGGTTCTTTCATTCTACATGGTTTCACACTTATTCTCTAAATGTATGTCACTCTTTCTCTCACTTCATATGGCCTATTCTTCCCTAGTTATCTCCCACATTGTCATCACTTTTACTACAAGCTCTATTCAGCAAGAATCTTACAATACATACCTATTCCCATTTTACCATTTATTTTACTATTGTCATTATATTATCTACACTATCAATGAATATAATCTACACTACAACATCAACTTCTACAATTATATATTCACCATTTCAACGATATATCCTATCAAATAAAATCATATAATCAACAACTCATATAACAAACACAAGTACACATCATCATATAAAAATGATCAATCGTGTGTATATATATATATATATATATATATACATCTTTCAAAAGTCTCATGATAAAAAATCCAAGGAAAATTCCCACTACAACATATATCATACATCCTCCTCACTATTACTAGAGGCTACTATCGAGCTCTCAAAATCTAAGCCTTGTAGCTCGATCTCCACCTTTGTGCTTGGTCCCCGCTGCTCCTTTAACCGCATCCGTAGTGATGTTTCCTTGGCCACCACATCTACATATTGGCTTTATAGATCCATGTATCTCTCAAACGTACTTTGTGCTAGGCCATATCCTCCAATTTCCTCTCTCGTCCATGATAGCTCCATCCTAGCCTCAACTCGGTTTGACTGATACAGTGGCTACCACCAATGCCACATGATCAAATAAGTGAACATGCTCTTTGGCATTGTGATCTAGTCTCTGCAAGATTCCTCCTCCTAAAAAGACATCGGGGAAAGTTTCATGTTAATGTACACACCATTATATCTATAACCACGCTCCAATATTCATCACCTAAGATCCAAAACCATATTTGTATCTCATCACCACATTACGTACACAATATGTAAATCAAAATATATCATACTTGTATCATGTAATTATTTCCACAACCATATCACCCTCAGTGGAAATGTCCCCGACCTCATTCTATACCTCCTCCTCATTCATGTGCACCTATTGGCTCTCCAACTACATCTACCACTACACTAAATAATAACACTCATCGATGCTCTTCCCACCACTTGTGTATAAGCTGTGTGCATCCTCTTTCATCGGTTCAAATTGGTATTATATATACATATTCCACATCTACACCGATGGTCGCAACTAACCTCATGTGGGCCTTGGCCTCACCCCTACTCTCCTCATAGCCTAAATCGATATATGTGATATGTATGGTTTTAGAGGCACATCCAAGGCTATTTCAAAATGTCGTGATACATACTCATACTAAAAGAATTCAATCACTACTCGGAAACCTTTCTTCTAGACACATGTTATACCATATACATCGCAACTCAACATGGTCCTGGCCCAACCACCATAGTCCCTATAGGGTCTCCAAATCATGGCACTAGAATCCATCCTATCTAATATAGACTATATGTCATGGTATCAAACCCACAACCCCTCAATCTAACCCATCTCGCTCTACAACAATATTTTTTCATGCCTAATCCACTAATGGACCACTCAATGGACTCATTACTGCTATAATATCATATGCCAATACATGCAATGGTGTAATAACACCAATACCTCCACTATGATCCACCTTTATAAATTTGTATAAATATTTATACAGGTGATTCAACACATAATGGCTCTAAGCATATTGTGTCACATGCTTCTCTATGCTCATACAAATCATGCATCCTATATGATATAGATACACCTCTTCTTTCCATAGTGACACAACAACAATAAACCTCCACAAGCATGGAACATGTGATCTCACTATATCATCTAGGGTAATCAATGACTTTTCTTGTGTCCAAGACCCTATAAAATACTACCTCGCAACTCTCTATTGTCGTTGTGTATCATCCGGGAATAACCTGATCCCGATACCCCACGACTAGTAACTATAGTATCCTATATGCATCCTCCAATGTAACTTTTATCTCTTTGGTAGACAACCAAAAGGTACATGAATTTATACATCATCTCTCACAAAATGCAATAATAAAATGCATATTATGGGACACCTCCCCTAATATGGTGATGTTCTATAGCCTAACATGGTCTAATATGTCCCACTCATCCTCCTCTCATCCTAAGGCCAACAAGGTATACAAATTCCTACCTTCAAGGAAATCTCGTGAATATATATCTCTTTGCATAACACATGAAAACACAATAACCACAAGTTAGTATCTCAGTCACACAAACAAACAATAAAAACCTCACACATAATCCTAGACAAAAACACACATTAGCCTTAACACCAACGCTCAATACTTGGACACTAGCACTTGTAACTAGATGGTATGGTCCAAAGGAAAAAACCAACCCCACCAACTTCTTCTTGGAGAAAAAAGCCCAAATTTTCAAAAAGTTTTAAAATGCCAAAATGGCTAAAAAAATGTTATAATAATGCCTAACCTACTTTAAAAATGCAATACATACTAGTTGATTTACTATTTGAGTTGACAACACCTATATAACTCTCTCAAAACTCATAGGAATCACCTCTCATATATGTGGCATTGTTGCAGTGTAGGGCTCAAATCACACCGATTCAATTCAAAAATGAAATTACTATTGATTTTTCTAACCTTACTATTTATAGTAAATCTTATTACTACTGCAATTACTATAGTTCTTACATTGTTTCTTAAAAAAACCAATTCAATGACATTGTTTCCTTAGTAACTTGAGCTTCATTTATCTATTTTTTGCACCGTCAACTACCCTAGTATCGTACACACACATACATTATACAAGGGATTCCTAATATAGTTGTAATTAATAGAATAAATGTTTGAGATTTCCTCCATTGATATGTAACTCTAACATTTCACTATGGAGATCTCATATGAAATAAGTATTATCTCCAACATGGAACTCTATTACAAATGATCTAGTCCAACGTGGATCAAACTTCCCCAATTTTCCTTTATCATCATACTTGTTATCCCAAAGTAGTACTAAATCAACCATAAAAAATATTTGTTTGTGTCCTTTTCTACAAATATTTTTCATTTTACCTTTAAACTTCATGCACCTTTCATATAACTATCTCTAAGCTTTATTTAATTGGAAATTTTGGTTTATTCTTTCATTGTATGAGTCACTTTCCTACTCATTCAACTCCTACAAAAAAATATAAAGTGGGGAGATCCAAATTTATAGGAAATGTGGCATTTATACCTACACCAATTCAAAGGGGGTTTTTCCTATATATTTTCTTGGAGTGATTCTATTATCCTAAATGGAAAATTTAATCTTCTCGTTCATTTCTTCTTGTTAAACTCAAGTATTCTCATAGTTTGGAATAAAATTTTACTGTTGGACTCATCTTGTCCATTCCTTTATGGATAGTAATTGGAATAATTTCAAATTGATCACAACCCATTCACACATTACAAACAAAGGAGAAATTATGAAAGACATGACATTATCTAATATAATTTTACTAGGCACACCAAATCTAGTGATTATATTATTTTTCAAAAAATCAATCACTACTTTGTGAGTTGCATTTTTATTGGGATAGGTTTAACCCATTTCGTAGAGTAATATATAGCCATAAGAATCCATTTGTGACCACATATGAAATTATCACTAATCTCATTAAAAAAATCCATTCCCCATTATTAGAATGGTGCCTATATAATTACGATACAAGAGGAAGGGTGTCTAACTCTTTCAATTTCTTACAAGGTGCTGAAAAAGTCACACTTTTTGTACCACTTTAACAAAATCTTTAGATAATTAATGCTATCAATAATGAAATCTAATAGTTTTATGTGAAGTAACTTTTGATGCATAATAACCTCCACACAATCCACAATGATTTTTCGTTCATTGATTTCTTAGACTCATCTTTGTTGACACACCTAATGGGAATTCCCTCTATATTTTTCCAATCCAATCCTTTTTACTAAGAACATATTTTTAGCAAAATTTTTGATAGATTTACATTGTTCTTTATCTAAGTTGGGAGGACGGGTTAGATTTTTCAAGAAATACATAATGCCTTTGTACTAATTTGATTCACTCAATTCACTCCCAATTGGTACAAAATTTCCATCTTAAACATTCACTTCAGAAATATCTAGATTTGAATATTCCATCAACGTATCCAACCGTTTCCCTCTTATAAGACTTATGGTGTGAACCTTAATTTCAAACTCTTGTAGTTTTTTCACCCATCTCGCATATTTTTGAAATTTCTAGCTGAGTTAGAATATATTTTACTATGTTATAAGACATTTAGAATTTCACCTTCAATATCATTATGTAAGATTTTAAATCCTTTACTAATTTAATTAGAAGATAATCTTTCTTTCTATGAGATTTTAATTTAGCGTAGCATGTTGCAAATGTTTTGCTAAAAATGTAACCGGTTTCTCATGACATTAAAAATTATTATACAATAGAATAACAACTACTATATGGGGAGAAGAAAAAGAGAAACTATGAAATTCCTTATCATAATTGGGACTAGCAAGCACATGTGGTTTCTTAAGAGCCCTTTTATATCAACAAATAATAGCTTAGCCTCCATAGTCTATTTAATCACTTGGACTTTCTTTATCATACTTGTGATTGGGATTCTAATCTCAACAAAATTTGACATAAGCCGCATAACAAATTTAGTTTTCCCCAAAAATGATTGAATAGTATTTTTTGAATGTGGGAGAGGAATTTTTTTTATAGCCTTGACCCTCTTTGGATCAATCATAGCAACTTCCTTCAAACAATGTGGCCTAGCACTTTTCCTCCTTCCACACACTCGAAAATACATATTTTGGGATTAAAGGAGATCCCATAATCTCTAAAATTTTGTATGTGTTATCCAAATTAACTCCCTAGTTATTTGGACAACTTACATCCCCATTTTGGCTCTAAAGGTTCTACATTACAAGTTGAGTGCACTTCAGTTATATCCTTAGCACATTTCCTAGGTGGGAATTCCTCATGCACCTATGCACGCTCTTCTTCTCTTTTGTTCCTTCCACATTTTATTTTCCTTTTCCTATTTGTTTCATTTCTCTTGCAAGCATTTTCCTTATTCCCATAAATTCACGCATCCTTCATGCACGCCTTGGACCTGCTTCCCAAAATTAGCTAAGTCCACGACATCCTCGTGTGCCTCCTTCATTACTACCGCACATCATTTTGTAATGATTACGCCTCTGCCATATGTTTATCCCTTAGGTATTCATCTCATTCCTCCTGTGTGCATCACCTTCACGTGTGCCCTTCCTCTGTTTTCCTCCCACACCTCACTCTTCCACACGAGTACCTTTGTGCCTTCTTACGCACCCTTCCTTGCCACATGGCAGCTTTCATACATTGAGTGTGCTACACGCAACCAATAAAAGTGTGCCAATTGGGCGTCGAATCCTTGCAACAAACCTATGAGTGACACATGGCAAAAATGAAAAAATAGTTGTACAATTAGCAGGTCTTTTAGTCAATCAGCATGCGCCATGTGTCTTGCATGTTTAGTTTGCACTGACAACTTCTAATAGCCATAACATTTTCTATAGGGATCTAACACACATGTTCTTGGTCTCATTTGGAAGCTACTAATGTGTGCTACACTCTAGATCATTCAAATTCAAATTTCTGTAAGATTTGGTACATGAAAATTGAGAAAACATCTTTATGGTCATTAATGAAAGATCTTATTTCTCCAACCACCTGATTTGATATGTATCTCACCTCCTTCCATCTCTTACATGCCATACAGACATTGGGAAGTGCATTTGAAAATTTTCATGTGGATTTGTAGGCATTCATTACTTGTTGTTGGTGGTTGTGATTCAAAATCTGATTTTTCCCTCCTTCTCTCTATCTCTCATCGATTCATCTATAAATGTAAGAGCACAACTCATTGTAAAGGGTTGGACATTTTGAATCCTCTAGTGTTTGCTAAGGATTATATTTCTTTGCATTTTGAGTTTTAGACCTGCAGATCTGGTTCTTGCATCGGACATCGGCCTCATAAACCATTGTACTATACTTTGCAATCTTGGAAGCAATTAAAGCATTGTTTTATGGTTATTCTCACTGCCTTAACGTATTTGTATTCTTATTTATTTCCTCCCTTTTACATTGTGTTCTTGTTGTGTAATTTTAAATACCTTGTTGCTTCATTTTCTCATTGTGTTTCATGAAATCAATAGAGTGAATACATTCGGTTTTTTTATGCATGCGTAGCCTCCCTTTATGCCTTCTCCTTCATTTTCACTCAAAACAGATAGTGTTCATCCCACTTTTTCTAGTGCTATCACCTTCCTTAGTTTAGTTTTCCATTTTATGTTATCCTTTTATCCCTGGTCCCTTGGCATCATTAGCTTAGGTTTCACTTTTAGCATTAGGAGTAGCAGTAGTAATATAAATAGGTAGAGGAACCGACATTCTTTGGAGGTTTTTCTTAAGCATGCAAGGTCCCACAAGTTGGAGGTAGTCCCATTTTGACTCAATGACTCAACTCTTTCAAATCGAGAAATGGGTGCAAGTTTAAGGAACCAACAGTTTTTGGCATGCCCAGTGGGACCAACATTGAAAGCTTAAATTTCATCTTTACTAAGTTTTTTTGTGTGGCTTAGCGATTTCTATCCTTCGAAGACTCATTTCAACACATCTAACAACTCCTAACACTTCTAGATCTACTATTTTCAGTAGTCCTAAGCACCTTTCATGATAAGAGTGCATACATGACAAAACGTAGTAGCTAAAACTTATTTTGAGTACCTTCATCTATCTCTCGAAGAGAATACATAGAAGAACATGTGTGTGCACATCTTCATCTCCAGCGCACCACACACAATCCACTCCTCATCACAATAGACATGCACTCCCTACCATGGAACTCTAGCCACCTCCTCTTCTCGAGAAACTTTTCCAACTTGACTAAAAGAAGTCCTCGGTTATCAACGTGTAACATGATATTCCTATGGCCGCACTCAAAATTTTCCCTACTTCTTTGGTGAGAATCAAGTCACCCCTATTGAGCATATCCAGGATGTAGCAAATGTGTGCTCTATCTATTTGATCATGCATGATGATGTAACAATCAGTGTTTGTTTGCAGACTTCATTCAAAGGTAAAGCGCTCCAGTGGTATAGAGGTTTGAGACCTGCATCTATTGCCACTTGGGATGAGCTTGGAACAACTCTATGTAATTACTTTGAAGACAAATCAAATCACCTATCACTGGTGGAACAACTGACTACAACAAAGAGGGCGCCCAATGACAAATAATTGATTTCAATATCAAAGTCCAGAAAACTTGGGACAAAATCCCTCAAGTGGTAAGGCCTATAGACCATAATGTTTTCTTATACTATTTAAGGGCCTTGAATAATGACATCTCAATCATGATTCAATCCATGGGAGGTAGAACCTTGCATACTACATACAATATTACAATAAGGGTAGAAAATAGTCTCATCTAGGTGGGAAATTTAGCTCCTGACCGCTTATGCTCTTATTTCTAAAGATTTATCGTGTGCCCCAACCTTTTGTTACCCATGTTCCTTAGTAGAGCATGTAACCAGTTGCATCTACATCCTACTCTCCGGCAACATAAAGAAGAGGAAGAATTGAAGGCCCCGATTAGAAACTTGCACAATAAGGTCATATCCTTATAAAAGTAACAAGGACAAGCCCTCAAAAATAGTTCTAATCAAGTGCATAACCAAAACAATTATCCCTAGTGGAATCAGTATGAAAACTAGAGATATGAGAAGAACCAGAAAAATGATAGATGGAATATTAATGTGCATATGCCCTTGGAAGTGGTTCCTCCCGCACAATATCTTCCAACACTCAACACAAGACAAGCACTAGTTCCAGTTTAGAACAACATGGCTCAAGAGTTTAAATGGTGTTTTCCCGCAATATGCCTCATAGTCAATAGCACTACACCAATGGCATGCATGCGTAGGCTTATATGATCCATAATGCTTCTAATTGTGAACCTTCCACAAGTGCAAGAAATCCCGAGAGTCAAGAAAATTCAAAAACACCTTCAGAAGCCAATTTGATATTCTTTAGCGTTGAGGACATCTACATAATTAATCAAGATGCAGATGATACAAACAGATCACGTGCCCAAGTTTCGACAACATAAAGTATAAAAAGAGAATGCTCGAATATGGCACGCAAGTCTCATTCCCGCAACACAAAGTCAATCCTCAAAAGAAAAGAGATGTAACCAAGGCATTGAACAAGTAAACACGCACAAGTTCCTACATGTGAGATTTTGCACAATGCTCCTTATTAAGTGGTGCATTCCCTCCTTTGGTAGGTCAAGCCTCATTACAAGCTAAGGCCCCTACCTCTGCGTTTGAATAAACGAGAAAGGATGTTGTTGTGCCCCAAATGCACAAGTCAATGGGCCTTCCATTCAATATTATGGATCAGATGAAGAAGACAAATGTGAATGCCATAATGTGGGATTCCTCACCATTCAATCTCAACATGACTGTTGCATGAAGTTCGGCCAAACTTCTACGCGCTGATCTAGTAGTTCAAAACCACACACTTCGTTAATATCTATCATGTAGAGGAGAAGAAAGTAAGTAAGGTTTTCAAAACACCACCCTTTTCTATGTCCTTGATCATAGGGAAAAATGTTGTGCACAATTGTATAATTGACTCAAAGTGCTAGTACTTTTTCATGCCTAAGAAAATTGATGATGTCTTAGGTCTTAAGTATAGCCCCTTGAAAAAAGGAGTCTTCTGCAACTTGAATGCTCAATTGTCACTACCCGAGGATTCATCAAATATCTTGAGTTAACCCTCTATGTATGTACAAGCCTCACTATAACTCAAGATGTATCAATTATTGACTTACCTCCTTGATTTCCATATGTCTATCAAGGGATTTCACCGCAAAGTAGGTGGTGACTTGTCTTCCGACTAGTCCCATATGTTACTCAAGACAAGGTATGTACCCATTTTACCATACAATTTGAGCCAATATTTTATTATCATGTAGATTCATATGACCCATATCCTCTCCAAGCCAACTACTTAATCCAAGAAGAACAAGTTTTAGTTTCTGAAGAGTAACATGTTCCCCCTCCTGTACCTAATTTAGTGTTAGATGAGTGGGTGGAAAGGAAAGACAAATTTGATCCACATGCAGAAGAGCTTGAAGCTTTTGAAATTGGTATTGGTACTTATTGCATCCTTGAAGAAGAAGCTATACTATCGCGCACGCTAAAACATAATGACGAAAGAACGGATTTTTGCAAGTTATACTTTGATGGATCTAGAAGCAAAAATGGTGTGAGCATAGGTGTTGTTCTCATTTATCCCAAGGATGAGAGATTCTTATTCATCCATAGGATGTAATTCACACGATCCAACAATGTAGCAGAATATGAAGCATTGGTGCATGGTCTTCTTATTGCTGAAAAGAAAAGAATTAAGGTGCTACACATCTTTGAGGACACAGAATTGGTTATCCACTAGGTCACAAACAAATGCACTACAAAGAATAAGATTCTCAAAGCTATAAACATAGAATTTGGGACCTCCTTGAGAGCTTTGATGCTATAAATTTGCACGTGGTGCCAAGGAAAATGAAAAAAGAAGTTTATCGATGGTCACGTTTAGTTCGAATTTTCTCCTAAGCGAGGATTTTTTCAAGGGAAACTCGCAACACGTTAAGATGGTAATCAGACCGCCCATTCCTAAAAACAACACCAGCTAATTAGAAGGTATTTTTGACTTTTCTTGACTCACAAGATTGCTTGTGCTTGTTGGAACATAATGGTTAAGTGGGCTGGCCACCCCTTAATTAAATATGGGTCCAACATTATACTATAGGTTAAATATTTAATAATAAGAAATATTTATATTTCTATTATTAAATATTCAAACCTAGGGATATACTTTAGGTTAAATATTTAATAATAAGAAATAGTTATATTTCTATTATTAAATATTTTAAACCTTGGTATATGTGTCAACCATTTAGGTTGAAAAGGTGGGTCGAGAGACATACCCGATCACCTCATATAAAAAGGACTTGGTCCTCATTTGATATATTGAAAAATATATATCAAAGGTGTTTTTACCCTTGTGATTAGGGTTTCTAAAGGAGGAGGTAATTTACTAGATGTAAAAGGGTTCTCTATAATAAAGGTTACTTTTTACAAAGTGGTTTTTACCTTCGGGTTTTCCACTATAAATCCTATGTCATTTGTTATTTACTTTATGTAAGTATTTCTTTATTTGTTATGCAATATAGTGTGATGTTTATTGATTTAATATTGCATAGTTTATTAATGTTGTATAATTTAATTGATTAAATCCGTAGTTAATAGAATCCTCAAATTCTATCATGGTAACAGAGTGAGGTAAATTAAATAGATTAGATCAAATGTTGTTGTATTTAATTTATTTAATTTTGTATGGGTTTTTTCAACCAACCCGGAAGGGTATTTAAAATGAAAGGGGTTTACATGCGTGTGAAAAATCACATACAGGTAAGGGTAAATTAATATATGAAATATTTCTATTTCTCTATAGTTTTAAATGTGTGCAGGGTAAATGTTTTCAAAGGTAAAATTCAAGAGTAAATGAAGGGAGGAGACAAGTTTCATGAAAATAGGGATTTCAAATTATTTCATTGGCTGGGTGAAATTACTTGTCCCCTCTGTAAATCTCTAGGTTAATTTGTACTCTCATGTGATTCAAAATCTCCTTGCACCTGGTAAAAATTCTCTTACTATTTTTACTTTTTTTTTTCAAAATAATATGCCGTGTCCTTTGGACCCCCCTCTAATATGGCTTGATTTTAAAAATATAAGTTTATAGTTATTATAACTATATTATTTAAATAAAAATTTACTATAGAATAAAAATCATTATAGTTTATATTATATAAACTATTCTCAAAAAAATTATATAGTTGTTTATATCTTATTATAATTTATAAACAAGAAGAAATTCTGAAATTTCATATTCTGGAAATACACAGGTAATTTTCACTGTGTTAAATTTGATGGTCAAATGTACAATGCATGTTGAGACCAAAAATAAGGCAGAATGACAGTCATTTAGATGTCAAATTTAAGTTGGCGGATATTTATATTCATTAACACTTTTCCAAAATTGAAGTTGTTGTGCATTCTTAGGGGTTTCATCTTCACTTCTATATGGCAAAAAAATTATGATAGGTCTGGGGTATAATGCCGAGCCCTTTATAATGCGGGTTATTATTTGATTATGGAAAGTTAATTAGTATGCATTTTAATGACAGAATTAGTTATGGTCAAATAGTTTCTTTAGATCTATAAATTTAGATCTGGTTCTATTAATATTTTTATGATCATATTTTTAAAATTATTTAATTTATATATATATATATATATATATATATATATATATATATATATAATACTTGATTTTTAATGAAATAATACAAGTTTTTTTAATCATAAAATATGGGTATTTTCATTTTTATTAATATGTTTCTAACTCAGTGGTGCATTATATCATAATGGGGTATGTGTTTCAAGAAATTTGAAAGACAATGGCGTCCAATTTCTTTTGCCTCGATAAATCCTAGATCCTAAATGGAGAAAATTACAATATTTGGAAGATCAGGGTCAAATCGGAACTTATGGTGAGGAAACTATGGACAATTGTTTTAGGAATTGAGCTTGCGCCCATCGGTTGTCAAGAAAATGCAAAAATATGAATGCATTCTCATAGCATACGCAGAGGCCCTTTCCATGATCCTACGTAATGTGAATGATGAATATATTCTACACATTGGTAATATCAAACATCCTAAAGAGGTATGGATACAATTAGAATCCATGCATGAAGGTACGCGCTTATCTAAGATTATTAAACTTGTTTTAGAATTACTTACGACTCCTATGAAAGGAGATGAAAAAGTAGTTAATTTCTTAGCCAAAATTAAAAATATCAAATCATAATTAGATGGATGCAATTGTGACTTAATTGGTGAAAAAATAATCTACTTTATTGTTCAATTGAATATACATGAAAGATTTAGGAATTTTATTTCTATCCTAAACTCTAAATATCAGAATGAGGATGAATTACTTGATTTAAATACTTTGAGTTCTCTTCTGATACAGGAAGAGAAAGTGATGATGAACTTCAACTCTAAGGAGAATGCCTCTCAGGAACTTCTTGCTCAAAATTCAAATTTCAAACCACACAAGCCCTTCTCTGATAATAAGTTTAGATCTAAATATTCATTTTCTGATAAGAAAATTTTTACTTCTAAACATTTGTGTGTAATCTTTAATGGTAAATGTCACAAATGTGGCAAATTTAGGCATAAAAAGAAGAGTGTAAATCTAATAAACCTATCCATAAAAATCAGAAATAGACTGTCTCATCTAAATATAATTTAAGGAAAAAGGGTAGTTCTAATGATGCTCCTAAAACTATTGCATTATATGTTGCTTTATACTCTTCCTCTAATTTTGAATGGATTCTAGATTCAGGTGCTTCAAATCATATGACTAGTATTTCTAATTCTTTATTTGATGTTACAAAAATCAATGAACGTGTGTATCTTGGTGATAACTCATCTTTAGAAGCAATAGAGAAAGGAAAAGTAAAATTTACAAATGACATTTTGAATAATGTTTCATGTGTTCCTAAGATTAAAAATAGTCTTTTCTCATGTCCGCAACTAACTCATGATGGTTTTTCTATTCAAAATTTTAAGGATACTTGGTACATCAAAGATAGTAATGATAATATAATTTTTGAAGGAATTCAAATAAATGGTCTGTATATTTTTATGATTTTTCTTCTGCATCTTGTTTTGTATCTCAAAGTTTGAATAATTCAAAACTATGGCATGAAAGGTTAGGACATGTCAATTATCAAAGCTTGTATGAAATGTCTAGATATAATCTAGTTAAAGGTTTTTTCTGTTTTGTCTTTATCTCACGATGCTTGTGAAGGGTGTTTACGCTCAAAACAAAGTGCTAAACCCTTTCACTTACATCCTAAGAAGAGTTCCTCTTCACCACTAGCGCTCATTCATAGTGATGTTAGAGGACCTCTTGAAATACCTTCATTAAATAGTTCTTTGTATGCTATGACATTTATTAATGATTTCACCAGGATGATTTGGACATATTTTCTTAAAAATAAAGCTGAAGTATTTAGAAAATTTAAGGAATTTAAAGCTTCTGTTGAAAATTCATCAAATTATAAAATTAAGAAGCTTAGAACAGATAATGGAGGTGAATATGTTAGCAAGACATTTAAATAATTATGTATTGATTATGGTATTAAGAGAGAATTTACTTTTCCCAGTCTAACGGTGTTGTAGAAAAAACAAATGGGAATATTCTAGATATAGCTTACACTATGCTTCATTCTCACGTCGGCCTTCCCAAATTTCTATGGGCAGAAGCAATGAACACAATAGTCTACATTTTAAATAAAGTCCCTACTAAATCTATTCACCTTTCGACCCCCTTAGAGAAATGGTCAAATCAAAAACCTGATGTATCACATTTAAAAGTCTTTGGTAGTCCTTCCTCCTTATATATCCCTAAAAATAAAAGAAAGAAACTTGATATGACTTATTTTTCTTGAAATTTCATTAGATATGGTATTTACATTACATATTTAAGGATTTACGACCCTATAGAAAGGGAAGTAACTGAAAATCACAATGTTATTATTTTAGAAAAAAATCATCTTAAAATAGTAATGATATTCTTAATCCTGTCAATATTCCTAATGATGGTTCTAGTTCTGATAATAAAAATATGGTAAAACATCATGATGATGTTTCTTATGTTAATGTTATGGATGTTTCTAAATCTCTGTCTCCTTATCTAAGAAACCAAAATGACCTCAAATTGTGTTAGAAATTTCGATACTATTGACCTTAGGAAAATGATCGAAGCCATCATAGGTACCATGCATTAATGACCTTGTATGAACTCCGAGCCACAAATTTTCAAAGAATATTCTTGGGATGAGAAGTGGATCATTATAGTGCGAGCTTAATATAATTCCCTAATTCAAAATCAAACATGGGAGTTGGTTCCACCTCCTGAGAAAAGAAGCATTATAGGGTCTAGATGGTTATACAAAGTAAAATATAATGTTGATGGTAGTATTGACAAATATAAAGATAGACTTGTTCTAGAGGTTTCACTCAGAAACTTGGGATAGATTATGTTGAGACCTTTTCCCCTATAGCTAAAATAAGCATTGTTAGGACTGTTTGATATTACTACTTAGTTTTGGTGGGAAATCCACCAAATGGATGTGATGAATTCTTTTTTGAATGATGATTTAAAAGAGTAACTTTACATGTCTCAACCTAAAGGTTTTGAAGAAAGCTGGTAAAGAAAACCATGTAAGTTTAAAAATCTTTGTATGGTTTAAAGCAAGCTCATAGAGCTTGGTATGCGAAAAATTAATGCTTTCTTTAAACAATTAGGTTTTGTTAATTGTTCTTCTAATAATGATCTATTCATTAAGAAAGAAGGTTCTCACATTATCATTGTATGTCTATATGTGGATGATCTACTTATGACTGGTGATAGTCATGCTTTAATTCATAGGATTAAAGAAAAATTGAAATAGTACTTTGAAATGACTTATTTAGGTCTCTTACATCATTTTCTTGGCATGGTTATATTTCAAGATAAGCATTATATTGTTTTTTCTCAAGCACAATATGCAACCAATGTACTAAAAAAGTTTAATATGATTGATTGTAAACCAATTTCTACACCTATGGAAGTTGGAATAAAACTTGATCCTAAACCTACATGCGAAAAAGTTGATCCTACTTTATATAGGCAGAGTTGGTAGTTTGATTTATCTAACTATAACTAGACCAAATATTTCCTATGCAATAGGAATTGCTTCTAGGTTTATGTAAGAACCTTATAGAGATAATTGGAATCTTGCGAAAAGAATTCTTAGATATATTAAAGGTACAATCAATTATGGATTGCATTATACTAAGGATGAAAATGCTAAATTATATTGTTTTTGTGATTCTAATCATGCTAGTGATGTATTAGATAGATAATCTACTTGGTTATGTATTTAAATTTGGTGTAGGTGTCATTACATGGTGCGGTAAAAAAGTAACTAATTTTTTCTATCTCTTCAATTTGAAGTGAGTATATAAGTGTAATGGAAGCTGCAGAAGAGGCACTATGGCTAAAGAGGTTGTTCGTTAAGATAAAGATGAAGGATCAAGGTAGTATTCCTTTTTTCTGCAATAACCAGAGCACCATATATCTTACACATAATATAGTACAACATCAGAGGATGAAGCACATTGAGATACATATACACTTCATCCATGAGAAGGTGCTAAGTGGTGAGATATATCTCAAGTTCGTGTCGACTAAAAAGCAGGTTGCTGACATTTTCACAAAGCCCGTGAGTGTTGCAAAGTTTTATCACTTTTGTGAAAAACTTGGATTGTCGGAGTTTCCATTGAGGGGGAGTGTGCATGAAAATGTCACCTCCTAATGGAAATTGGTATTTATAAAATGAAAAATGCATTGTAATAAAGACCTTCGAGCAAGTGAAAAAGACCTTCGGGAAAATTTAAAAAGACCTTCAGGCATGTGTATACCTCCTTGGCGTCATTTTTAGAAATAAGTGTAGAAATACCTTAAAGACAGTCTTCAGTAAACTATTTAGTGTTATTGATTTTACTGGTAAACATCCAGTGTAAGCATATTGTTAAGGAGGACCTTGGTTATAAAAGGCTCCTATATGTTTGGTTTTAAGTAACCTTTTATAGAAATTGTGAGAACATGTAAAACTCACAAATCATACTTAGCCACTGATCATGGGATGATATTTGAGATTCCAAATCCTTTTGTACCAAAATGTAACTTGAATATGATGAAGGTGTTATAATTCCTTCAACCTATATGCTAGCCTAAAACCTTTATGCTTTAAAGATTGTAAATCATGTAGTGTACCATAGGAAGGTAATCTTTATGCTTTAAAGATTGTAAATCATGTAGTGTACCACGGGAAGGTAATCTATTGGCATATGTTATCCCACTTAACATTAAGGGGGTGTTGGAACATAATGGTTAAGTGGGTTGGCCACCCCTTAATTAAATATGGGTCCAACATTATACTATAGGTTAAATATTTAATAACAAATATTTGTATTTCTATTATCAAATATTCAAACCTAGGGATATACTTTAGGTTAAATATTTAATAATAATAAATAGTTATATTCCTATTATTAAATATTTTAAACCCTAGTATATGTGTCAACCATTTAGATTGAAAAGGTGGGTTGGGATACATACCCGATCACCTCATATAAAAAGGACTTCGGGTACTCATTTGATCTATTGAAAAAAATATAGCAAAGGTGTTTTTACCTTGTGATTAGGGTTTCTAAATGAGGAGGTAATTTACTGGATGTAAAAGGGTTTTCTATAATAAGCGTTACTTTTCACAAGGTGGTTTTTACCTTCGGGTTTTCCACTATAAATCCTATATCGTTTATTATTTACTTTACATAAATATTTTTGTATTTGTTATGCAATATAGTGTGATTTTTATTGATTTAATATTACATAGTTTATTAATGTTTTATAATTTAATTGATTAAATATGTTAAATACGTAGTTCATAGAATCCACAAATTCTATAAGAAGCATTGGTGCATGGTCTTCTTATTGCTGAGAAGAAAATAATTAAAGCATTGTAGATCTTTGGGGGTACAAAATTAGTTATCCACCAGATCACAAACAAATGCACTACAAACAATAAACTTCTCAAAGCTTATAAAAATAGACTTTAGGACATCCTTGATATCTTTAATTCTCTAAGTCCGTAGGTGGTGCCAAGGAAAATTAACAAAGAAGTAGATCATATGGTCGCGCTTGGTTCACAATTTTTTTCTGTGGAGGATTTTTTCAAGGGAAACACATAGTATGTTAAGATGGTAATCAAACCATCCATTCGACAACAACACTAGCTAGAAAGTATTTGGTGGTGACATGTAGATCATCCAATTTATTTAAAATGAAGTTGATTTATCCTCAAGAATGAAAGATGACTTGGATGACAACTATGGTGACCAAGTGATCCAGCTAAAGACAAAAAAGTTGCCTAAATGGCTTGTCACCTTAGAGAAAATATTTATCCATGATGATGAGTTCAAGGGTGAAGAAAATAATATGTTTACGATGTAAGAATCTTGGATTCCAGTCACTATTGCATGTGGAAAGGATTTTTCTTTGAGTAAGGCTTACGCGCATGAATAAAATCAGGCCTTCATCTATCTCTGCCAAAAACACGGTGATATTTTCTCATGGGAGTATAAAGACCTTACAGGATTTGATTCAATTTGTTTATCAACACTACATTTACCTTGATCCTAGTATCAATACCACCAAACAAAAGTATAGGCTGGTCAACCCAAAAATAGAGCCCCTCATGAGGAAAGAGTTATCTAAACTCATTGAGGAAAAGATCATTTTCCCATCAAATACTCTACCGGATCACGAATCTTGTTCTAGTGTAGAAGATGAACCGAGAAATCAGGTTTTGCATCGATTTCAAAGATCTAAACAAGGCATCCCTCAAGGATAATTATCCTTTTCCTTTTATGGAGAAGATTCTATAGACTGTGGCTAGCACGTAGAGATTTTATATGTTACACGACTACCGGCTTCAATCAGATCATGTTCAAGGAAGAGGATCAATTCAAATGACGTTCACAACAAAATGGGGACATATACATATCGAGAAGATGCCCTTTGGTCTGTCAAACACAGGCATGACATTTCAGTGTGCCATGGATATTGCCTTCAAAGGTTACATCAATGAGTTCATCTTAGTTTACCTAGATGGCATAATTGTCTTCTTAAAGCAAAGCGGGAATCACATAGTGCATCGAAGAAAGTCTTTGAGAGATACAAAGAAGTTGGGGTGTCTCTTAACCTAAAGAAGTAAAATTTTGTTGTGGTGTAGGGAAAGATACTATGCCATGTGGTCTCAAAGGATGGCATCATAATTGATCTTGAGTGTGTTTCAACCATCTTGGCTCTCTCCATGTTGGCGCATAAGAAAGCCTTGCAGTCCTTTCTTGGAAAAATAAACTTTGTTAGGTGCTTAATTCTTAACTTTGTAGGACTGGTAAGGCCCATGACCCTCATGCTCAAGAAGGACACAACCTTCAAATGAAAAAAATTAAAGGAAAGTTTCAACAAGATCAAACAAGAAATTGATTGTGCACCAACACTCATCAATCTGGACTACTCAAAGGATTATGAAGTTGATGTGAGTGTTGTTGATATTCGACACAAGTAAATGAACAAGGAATAGAACAACTAGTGGCTTTCTTCAGTCAAACACTAAAGGATTATGAACTTAAATACAATCACAGAAAAAAATTCTACGCCATAATGCATGCGCTAAAGAAGTTCAAGAGTATGCTCACTACAAATCATGTCAAGGTGCTAGTTTCTCACTCCAATGTTAGAGAATTCATCATGGGAGTAGAGATTAGTGAGAAGAGAGCATGATGGATGACCAAAATCATGGAGTATGATGTGACTATCAAAGCCACAAAGCTAGTTAGAGGTAGTGCACTCTAGAAATATCTTGCTAAGGAAGCACGGAATGAACCTGAGACTTCATTATTTCTAGATGAAGATCTCTCACACATAGTTAAATGAAAGAAACGATCACATTCCTTTCCAATGGCACATACCCTCCTAGTATGAACAAAGAAAAGAGAAGACATCGATCTGCAATCTATTCCATATGTTTTGATTGATGGTCTTCTCTTTAAAAATAATCTTGATGGCATGCTATTGAGGTGCATTGATGGTGCACAAATTAAAAGAGTGCTAGCATAATTTCATGATGGATTCTTTGGTGGAAACTTCTCTGCCAAGACTATAGCGATAAATATCATGATGGCGGGACTCTTTTGGCCTAACCTATTCATGGATGCACACAAGTGGGTCATGGAATGCAAAGAATGCACCTTCTTTACAGGAAAGAAGAAATTGACAGCGATTCCCCTCCAACCAATCCAAGCTAGATAAGCCTTTTGCGCAATGGGGTCTTGACTTCATAGGCATTTCCTTCAATCATCGCCATAGATGGGTACTAACAAAGCTACAGACTACTTCACTAGATGGACAGAAGTTGTTGTGCTCAAGGAATCAACCGATTTAGTCATCCTCGACTTTCTCAAGGGAATTGTAACAAGGTTTGGCATTCCTCATACCATTATCTCCGATAATGCAAAATCCTTCCTTGGTACCAAAATATCGATTGGGTGCTAATCCTTGGAATATATTTGAATACTTCTTCCAATTACTACCCTCAGGGTAATGGCTTAGCAAAATCAACAAATAAGAACCTGATCAGGATCATGAAGTGGAAAATGAATATCAACCAAAGAAAGTGGCATACAAGGTCTTGCACATGCTTTGGGAAGACAAAATCAAAGTGAAGAAGGCAATAGGAACTTCTTATAATATTTTTATGGAAAGGAGGATACACTTCCTTAGATACTTTATTTGAATTCATCAAAGCACTTGCCCAGTAGCTACAATTCAAAGGCGAGGACATGAGAGAAATAAAAATGGCGAGTTGGTTGAACATGAAGAATCAAGGAATTCTACCATAATCAAGTTAGAATAACATCAACAATCAAAAATAAATGGTTTGTGAAAGGATCTGCATCAAGCTTTCAAGGATGGTGGACGTGGTCTTAAAATGGGATGCCAATAGAGCTAAACCAGAGCACCATTCAAATTTTGATGCACTTTGGAGTGGCCCATATGTTATCATTTCTTGCAAGAATGCTAACTCTTTTGAGTTATCTCATCTTGATGGAGGCACGTTATCAATCCCGGTAAATGGAATCTATATCAAACCTTGTCATTAAGATTTTTGTATCATTTTTATATATTAGAGTGGTTTCAATTCCTCTAAGTGTGTTGCACGCACATTGTCTTATTTGTTTATAGTTCTTTCTTCCCACGTGTTTCTTGCACACGCTCTTTTGTTACTTCAATATATCAGTCATCTTCCAATGGTTTTCAAAAAAACTTGTAGGATTCAGAACAAAGTTCAAAATTTGCTTCAAATTGAATTCAAGGGTGGTTTTCAAACTTGCATATCAAAAACTTATATACACACCGACTACATACCCAATGGATGCTCCGGTCTACTTATCTCCTTCATCTAGTAGGTAGATGGCCCCAAAATTCAACAAACAATTATCCAAAATAAATCCCTAGTTATTTGGATAACTTGCATCCCCATTCTAGCTCTTAAGGTTCTACATTACAAGTTGTGTGCACTTGGTTATCTCCTTATCACATTTCCTAGGTGGAAATTCCTCATGCGCTCATGCACGCTCTACTTATCTTCTATACCTTCCACATTTTATTTTCCTTTTCCTCTTTGTTTAATTTCTCTCATGTGCATTCAACTTTTTCCTAGCAGTTCACGCATCCTTCGTGCATGCCTTGGACCTACTTCCCAAAATTATCTAAGTCCCTGACATCCTCGTGTGCCCACTTCCTTACTACCGCACATCATTTTGTAATGATTGTGCCTCTACCATATATTTCTCCCTTGGGTATTCATCATATTCCTCCAACATGCTTCACCAACACACATTCCCTTCCTTTGTTTTCCTCCCATACCTCACTCTTCTGTGCACGTACCTTCACGCCTTCTTTTGTGCCCTTCCTTGCCACGTGGAATTTTTCATACATTGAGTGTGTTACACGTAACCAATCAAAGTGCACCAACTAGGTTCGAATCCTTACAAAAACCAATGAGTGACATGTGGCAGAAAATTTGGCATGCCTTTTAGTCAATCATCACACCCCACATGTCTTGTGTGTTCATTTTATACTAAAAACTTTCGAGAGCTGTAACTATTGCTACGAGGATTTGACATGCACACGTCAGGTCTCATTTAGAATTTGTTGATGTGGGCTACACTCTAGATCATTCAAATTCAAATTTTTGTAGGATTTGGTAGGTGAGAAATGGGAAAACATTTTTCTAGCCATTAATGAAAGATTCAATTGCTCCAACCACCCGATTTGATATGGATCTTTCCTCTTTCCTTCTCCTACATGCCATATAGACATGGGAAGTGCATTTGATAGATTACATGAAGATTTAGAGGCATTCATTTCTTGTTTTTGGTGGTTTTGATTCAAAATCTAAGTTTTCCCTCCTCTCTATCTCTCATTGATTCATCTATAAATGTAAGAGTATAACTCATTGTAAAGGGTTGGACATTTTGAATCCTCTAGTGTTTTATAAGGATTCTATTTCTTTGCATTTTGAGTTGCAGACCTCTAAATCTAGTTCTTGCATGTGGATATCAGCCTCATACACCATTATAACAGACTATGCATTCTTGGAAGTAATAGAAGCATTGTTTTATGGCTATTCTCTACCTTAACATGTTTGTATTCTTCTTTCTTGACTCCCTTTTGCATTGTGTTCTTGCTGTGTCATTTTTAAATCCCTTGTTTCTTCTTTTTCTCATTGTGTTTCATGAAATCGATAGAGTGAATGCATTCGGATTTTGTTACGTGTGTCCGGCCTCTTATGCCTTATCCTTCATTTTCACTCAAAACAGATAGTGTTCATCCCGCTTTTTCTTTTTTTATCGCCTTCCTTAGTTTAGTTTTCTATTTTATGTTATCCTTCTATCCCTGGTCCCTTGGCATCATTATCTTACATTTCACTTTCAACATTAGGAGTAGCAGTAGAAGTAGAAATAGGTAGAGGAATCAGCCTTCTCCGGAGGTCTGTCTCAAGTGCGCAAGGTCCCACAACTTGGAGACAATCCCATTGTTGACTCAATGACTCGAGATCTTTCGGATCTAAGACAACAGTGTAAGTTTGAGGAACCAACAATATGTTTTCAAATGATCCATTTTCTATTTTATTCAAAAAAATAGTAATGGTATCCTAAAAAGTAGCCATGATTTCATTAATCGAGGTCCAAAAGCATAATTCATAGCTCTTTGAAATATAGCTCCAACATAAATGGGACAAAATGGCATTCTCACATACACATAAGTTTCCTAAGGGTGGTAAATGTTTTTGTATCTCTCTAATTCCTTGACTTCAACTTTATTATACCTATAGAAACCATCCAATATTGAAATTAATTCACCCACCGATATTTTGTAGCAAGTGATCCATGTTAGGTAGTGGATAGTTTTCTTATAAGTACATTTTTATTTTAAAAATCCACACACAACCAGATATCTCAATTAATCTTTCTCATTGGAATTGAGTCTACCATGAGGAAAATATTACAAGTTGAATGATTCCTTCCTCTTTTGGTTTTCTCAACTCACTCTCCATATTTGTTTCTAAAGTAGGATTAACGGGTCTTTATTTTTTCTTAAAATGAATCACATCCAAGTGTAAAGTGATGGTGTGGTGAAATAGATCTTTTCTATATTCTTTCAATTCATCATAAGACCAAGTAAGACAATATCTATATTTTCAAAACATCTTAATAATATCTCTCTTTTCATCCTATTTCATGCACTAACAAATAAAAAGTGACTTGAGTGCTAAAAATGACCCCAAATTAATTTCATTAGTATCTTGCATAACTAGAACAAATCAATTTATTATATTAGCGATATCAAAATATTTCTCTAGCGTGCTCGATCCCCCTTGGGATTTTATTTTTATTCAGTTAAATCAATTGTCTAGATAACACTTCTTTACCCCTTTGATTCTCAAGAAAAGGTTCCAAATAAATGAGTTGGTCCTCAAACTTAGTCATGTAATTCATAAACCTAATAATATAAGTATCATCTACAAAAAACTGATAATAATAAAAATTTTCTAACACAGATAACATCACCAAAATATCAACATCATACATACAAAATGGGGTACTCCTTCATTATGATTAATGGAAACATGAACAACAAGATGGTCTATAACAATATTCAATGACCCTCCACATACATAATATTAAAATAATTTAAATTTTCCAATGAATCCCAAACGTTTCTATATTTTTTGAGCTTTTTTTCACAATGTACACCATTCTCACCTTCACACAACCAACACTAAATCTCCTTTTACAAAAATATCTCATTATCCAAAATAAGCCCTCTGCTTATTTTTACTTTCTTTCATTCCTTCGTTCCTTATGCCTCGGTCGATTTTTTTTTTACTTTTCAAGCACTCAAAATTATCTAGAAATGGCTTCATCAGATAGAGGATTTTCTCACCTTTCCAGAAAGGTAACATTTTCCTTCTAACTTCTTGTATTTTGCAAGTTATGACTCGGCGAAGTTTTTGAGAGAAATTTTCCCTGGGAAGGCCCACAACCAATAGGAATGCGCCACATGGTAGGGTGGAATGGCAAGTCAACAGAGGTAAGTTAGAAAAATCACCAAAGAGTGGGAAGGGAGCAAGGGAAAAAATCAGCCGTGGGCTCTGCGGAGGAGGATGGAGGAATATGTTTGAAGCCCCGCGTTGAATGAGAGTGTGCCACATGTACATAAGGGCAACGGGAGTCGGAGGGGTGGAGTAAATTTTTATTTTTCCAAAGTAGTAGAGGGTGTAAAGAAAACTTTTTCCCGTGGGCCCGCATTTGAAGAAATAAAATTGATTGAGGCCGTGCCAAATCAAAGTGTGCCATGTGTCAGCGGAGGTCGGGCCGACGAGGGGTTTGTGAAAAAATTTCCAAAGTGGGAAAAGGAGGCAGAATGTTATCCTGAAGCCACGGGCTAACCAAATGATGCCATGTGTCCTAGAGGGCAAACCCGTAAAGATTTTTGGGAAATTTTTCCCAAAGGGAAAAATTTAAAGTTTGACCCCGCCAACCCATTTTTGCCCTAATTTTGCTAGTTTTTCCCCAAATCTTCAGAGGACCATATCTTTTGATCCAGAGCTCAGATTTTCACATTTTTTATATCATTGGAAATCTATTGAAATTATCCACACAATGGAATCCTCAATTTTTAATTTTGGTCAATTTTTGTGGGAGAAAATTGAGAAAACGTCTCCGGCATGTAAAAAATACATAAACAACGTTCAACCACCAAAATTAATGAAGTATGGGTCATTTTTTGGATCTGCAGAGCAATGTACTTTGGTGTATGGGTTTGTACATGAAGCCCATCACTTTGTAGGAAAAATTGAAGAGATTTGATTGGTGGTTGAGCTCATAAATCATTTGCCCACGTTTTTTATTTCCATTCATTCTGCTTCACCATTAAAAGCCAGTCTTGGCTCATTTGTAAAGGGTTGGACATTTTTGTTCTTGCAAACTCCCCACTTCCCCTTGGCACATGAATTTGAGGATTTTCAGACCTTCCATGGAGCCTGTGACACGTTTTTTCCTTTTCTGCAGTGTAATGCATTGTATCAAATTTGGGGAATGATAATGTATGTTTTGTGAATGATTTTTTTAATCCTCTCATGTGTTTATCATTGTTTCCTGGTCTTTCATTACATTCTAGAAATTTTTGCAAGTTTGGTGTTATATCTCCATTATTTGTGTTTATTTTCAAGGAAAAATTTCATCACTCCTTTGGTGTATCACCACTTTTACTTAGTTTTATTTCTTTTGCATCCTTTATCTCTGTCTCCTTGGAATTTAGAGTAGGATCTAGTATTAAACCTCTACAAAATTCATGCATACACCTAGACAGAGGAGTAAGAACCAACTTTCTCTAGAGGATTTTCTCACCTTGCAAGGTCCCACACCTTGGAGAAAATTCAATGTTGTGCATTCACACCAGATGAGCTTGCCTTAGAAAAGCAGATCTATAGCTCATTTGGGGGTCTTTGTGAATTTGCACTAACAATATCTATGATATTAAATTTGGAGGCCAAGTTTAGACAATTCTATAAGACTTAATACTCTACCACATTTTTGCACTCAAAATCTAGTTTTTATGCAAATTGAAGTGAAGCTCCTTGAGGGAAACATAAAACACCCCCATCTTTTGCCCCTTCCTTTGAACATGCTTCGTATAAAACATAATCCATAAATCACCAAAATGTATATCATTAACTTGGAGACATAAATAAATCAAGTATTTCCCACAAAATTATGAACATCTACATCATTATTATTATCATGAAAAATATATCACATGAAAAATTGAAACTTTGAGCATGACAACTAAGCCCATAATTGAAAATTTGTTTCCCTATCTTTGTGAATCCTTCCTATGTTCATCCTACCCTTAGTATCACCATCAACCCAACTCAAAGGAAGGTCAAATGAAGTTTGAAAGTATGCCTCAATATGCATGGAGGGGTGATTAATTTCATGGATATATTCAGTAAGGTTCTATGAAGGACAAGTCCACTTGGAAGCCTAAAAAGGCCAATTTTGGTCATTCTGCAGCCAATATACATTCTTTGTGAATGTTTAGGGAAAGTATAAAACATATGAGGGTGGTGTCAAAGATTATTGAAGGTTTTGAATAAATTTAGGAAAATTTAGGAAATAAAATCTCATTCAAGAACAATTTGTTCAACATCGAGTTGTCGAGGGAATGAACATCCTAATGGTGAAAATTGACTACTCCATATGATTCTCGGGAGTTCCATAAGGAGTTAGGAAGCAAAACATTATGAACCAAAAATATCTTGGAATCCTATACAAGTTGGGAACATTAAATTATCCCTAAAACACAATTCTTTCTTGATATTGTTCAAAACACCGCAGACTTCCCCTCTCGGTTTAGAAAAAAAGGCCCTACATTTTGAGTTTCAAGAAGAATAAATTCTAGATAATTGTTCCATTGAGCTTATAATTTATTTTTCAATAAAAATTATATAATAATTGATCCCAAAACATTCTTCTAAGCCTCTGACGTGAAAAATGTAACTCCGATGTCCAAATTTGGCCATCTAGTGCAAAATCTTCTTTCCATTTTTGGCCCAATCACACTTTGGACAATCTTGTGTCCCCTTTGTTCCATAGAGGACAAGGGGGCCAATGTGGAAACCGAAATTCAACCTGATCTTCATCCCCAAGTCACATTTTGGACACCCAAGTGTCCCTATTGACCCCTTTATCCCCATAGTGCAAGGGGATAAGAGAGACACCAAAGTGAATCCTCCCTCCTTCACCCAGGCTGAAATTTGTTTTCCCTAGTGTTCCCTCTATCCTTTGTGTCCCCAAGGGACAAGGAGGACACAAAATTGTGACCCAATCCATTTTACAACTCCTGGACCACCCACGTGACCACATTCATCTCCATCGAGTGTCATTTACCAACCCCCTTATCTCATCCACCACACACCACAATCTACCACTTATCACCATCAAATGCAAGTCACACTTTGGTTTCTCTAGTGTCCCTTCTGTCCCCATTACACCATTTGTAAACTATCATTCAATCCATTCCAACCTTGGTTAAATGTTGCAGATACAATGTGAGTGAAAAACACATTTAAATCATCATAACTCCTCATTCATAAACATTTATCCATTTTTCATTTTAGGTTGCGGTTGAAACATCCTCTAAACACCATTTTCACCCATATATGTTGCCAATTTTTTTCAAGAACTCCATAACCATCAAAATGAGGATTTGATCATATATCATCATCCCGACACTTGATTGCCTCAAATGTTTTCTAGAATATTCTTCTCTAAAACATTTTGGGAATATTGTTAAAGAAAATAAATTGATGCCTTGAATTTTCTGGTAGTAAACTGAAATATCAAACCACGAAACCTATTTTTTCATTTTCACAAATATCCAGTGGGTAGAAAAACATGAAAGTTGGAGCAGAGGGTCTTGGTGCAAAAGCAGAAATTTTTAAAGTGGTTTCGTTATAGCGACATTGGTAAGTGCACTTTATAACATGTGAGATTTTTCTCAAAATGAGAAATCCTCAAAATTTGTAGCATCCGAATAAACAAGAAAGCAATGAGAAAAGGGGAATTCAGAAAACTTACTAAAAATTAGCAATATTTAAGGTAGTGGGAATATAAAAATAGTAGTTTTATGCAAATAGTAAACCTTCAATAGTCATAATAATCCAAATGATTAGGGACATCAAAAGGAAAAAATAGTGAAAACTTTCTAAAAATTGCAGTCCTAGATAAAACTCGCTAAAGTAAATCTTAGAATTGAGCCCATAAATTTGTGTCGGCTCCCATTCTTCTTATCTTATTGATTTTTTCCATCATTGCAAGGCCGAGAAGTTATTTCGTGGCCCAAACAGAAATAAAACCCACTTATAGGGTCTCAAAGCATCGATTATGAGGTGATATCTACAAGGCACAACTTGATGTAAGAAGTCAAATGATTTGAATCATCCCAATTGTGGCGAGAAGAGGGAATCCTTCATAATTTTAGGTAGTTTTTGTCTCCACAAGTGTAAGCTTATCACACTTCTTCCTTTGGGAGAACCGATAAGGCCACTTTGATTCCATTCATTCACAAGAATATTTGAAAAAATTAATATGATGAAAAAGAGCACACAAAGGTTCCCTATTTTAGGAAGCTTCATAAGAAGGTAATAATCATCAAAGATCCCATAGATCCTTTTGAGCAAGGTGAGATTGATTCTTCATGTCCTTCCATTCTTCACTTACATCCAAGTGTGTCTTTCTCAGTGGTGAAACCTTCTCATAATGAGAAAAATGTGATCCCTTAATGGGCTCCTAAAAGTGTTCATGTGAAAAACATCATATCTACTCCAGAAGATGTATTCCTATGGATTCAAGAGTTTTTCATTAGTTAACCAAGAACAATACAACAAGATGCGAGTTCCTGACTTTGGATCCATCACAAAAATGTTGATATCCAAATGAAGAAATAAGGCACATGTAACCTCTCATTTATTCAATGGAACTTCTAGTGACCAGTATGTAGAAATTTCACGAAAAAGGTTGTAAAACCTATAAAATAAATGACTTAGAGTGACCACAAGATGACAAATATTTCATTGGTCAAGATATGCATGAGGATGATGCACATATGTTCAAGGAATTTTCTTCTGCATACTTTCTCTAAATTTGGAGTACACACATACTTGTATTGAACATTAACTACCACACTTGATTGTACTTTGTTATATGTTATGTTTGCATTTTTAGTCACTACTTATTCTGTTATATACATTTGTAGTTCCTATTCAAACAATCACTCTACTTTTCTTTTTTTGGGTCATGGTTTTCCATCTTACTTCTTACCTTTCCCAACAAGGGGGAATCCTATTACCCCTCCTAGAATGATTCAAGAAAATTTCCATCCCAATACACACAATCACATCATGTACTACCACCCTATTTTCAATCAATCACAAAGCAATATTCAAATCCTACAAAAATTTCTTACTCAAAATAACAATGTTCAATCTATTCCAAGTACAAAACTATCTCAAATTCTCACAATTTCTCGATTCTCACAACTTTCACCTCAAATGACCTAATATGGGGGTAATTCAACTCTCCAAAACAGTTTCAAATCAATCAAGTTCAATCCAATATGTATTTTAAGCAATATAAGTCGTTTCCAAATTCTAATCCCACTAGTATCAATATCTCTCCCATATGACCTAAATTGGGAGTTAATCACATTTGATCACTATTCCGTTTAGCCTCATTTACATCCTTACATCATGAAGTGGGGGAAATGAAACGTCATTTCCTATCCTTTTCCACTTTACAAGGGTTTTTCTGTGACTAGTAGGCAAGTAAAAATTGGTTCATTTTTGTCTACAATAGTGGAACCTATTTTGAGGAAGTTTCATTATGGGAAGAAAAGTTGACCACTCTCCAGAACACTCTTTCTCTAGCGTTAGGATGCTCAAATCCATAGAGTTTTCACACTTGTTTGGGAAATGATCAATCTTGATACCTCCTTCAATCTCCAAGTTTCAAAGTCTCATATATCTCCAACAACATGTTTCTATCCAATGACTGCTTTTGCAAAAACACACTCACCCCACATGGATCAAAATAGTGATCCATGGTTTGCCACACTTGAGATTCTTCCTATCAAGACGCATTGGTTACAACTCATTCAGTCCTCTATAGGTATGTTCTTCTTATATCCTTTATACTATTAAATTTCATCCAAATAACATAAGGGGGGGAATGTAGACACAAAATTATACACTTATTACTATTACATCACACCTCTAGTATGTTGTTGTATACATGATTTCTAAGTATAAATATTAGACACTAGTGACACCTTTTCCTAGTCCTTATATTTGCTTTTGATTGATTTTGATTGTGACATTATCTTATACTTCTTGGATTTACATCTTTTGGTCAAGTCATAGGGATCCATATCCCCATTCTTGTTCTTATTTTTGTTTATTGAATTTCAGATATTACTTCCCATTAAGAACAATATCGCTCGAGCACTAGTATACCTTCAAGGTTCTTTTTCCATTCTCTTTGGTTTTATAAATTATCATTTGGTACTTAAATTTGGGTCTTTTCTAATTCTTTGGGTTGGCCTTTGGTGTCACTAAGTGTCAAAATTAAAACAAATAATTCACACACACACACATGCACATAACTTACTCACTATCATTAGAGGTTGAAAAACTTTGGGCTATTACTTACTATCTAGTTGGGCATAGAGCAACATTCAAAGACTACATTTGGGTTGCATTATTCACTGCATAGGAGGGGATATTTCTAAATTCCATCTCACACATTTATCTTGGGGAAAATTAGTTTTATCCCATTATTTTTGTGTGATGGGAATGAGAAACCTAGCTTCAAGGGACATGATTAAATCACAAATACAGTGTACAAGGGATTCCTAATCTAGTTGATATAAATAGAATAAATGTTTGAGATTTTCTCCATTGACAGGAAACTCTAACATTTCACCATGGATATCTCATATGAAATAAGTATTATATCCAACATAGAACTCTATTACATACAATCTAGTCCAAAGTGGATCAAACTTCCCATGTTTTCCTTTATCATCATACTTGTTATCCCAGACTAGTACTAAATCAACCAAAAATATATTTGGTTGCCCTTTTTCTGAAAAGGTTTTTCATTTTGTCTTTAAACTTCATGCACCTTTCATGTAACTACCACTGATCTTCATTTAATTAGAGAATTTAGTCTATTATTTCATTATAGAGTCACTTTCCTCCTCATTCAACTCCTTTAAAAAATGGAAAGTGGGGAGCTCCAAATTTGCAGGAAATGTGGCATTTGTATCTACACAAATTCAAATGGATTTTTTTCCTATAGATTTTCTTGAAGTGATTTTATTATCCTAAATGGAAAATTTAATCTTCTCTTTCATTTCTTCTTGTTTAACTCAAGTATTCTCATAGTTCAGAATGAAATTGTATTGTTGGATGCAACTTGTCCATTCCCTTGTGGATAGTAATTGGAAGAATTTAAAATTGATCCCAACCCATTTACACATTCCAAACAAAGGAGAAATTCTTAAAGACATAAAATTATTTAATATAATTTTACTAGGCACACCAAATCTAGTGATTATATTGTTTTTCAAAAAATCGTTTACTACTTTGTAAGTTGCATTTTTGTTGGGATAGGTTTAACCCATTTCGTAAAGTAATCCGTAGCCATAATAATCCATTTGTGACCACATATGAAATTATCACTAATCCCATTAAAGAAAAATCCATTCCTCATTATTGGAATGGTGCCTATATAATTACGATACAAGAGGAAGGGTGTCTAACTCTTTCAATCTTATTACAAGGTGTTGACAAAGGTCACACTATCATACCACTTTAACAAAATATTGAAATAATTAATGCTACCAATAATGACATCTAATAATTTTATGTGAAGTAACTTTTGATGCATAATAACCTCCACACAATCCACAATGATTTCTCATTCATCAATTTCATAGACTCGTCTTTATTGACACACCTATTGGGAATGCCATATATATATTTCCTTATCTAAGTTGGGAGGATGGGTTAGATTTTCCAAGTAATACATAATGCCTTTGTACCAATTTGATTCACTCAATTCACTCTCAATCGGTACAACATTTCCATATTGAACATTTACTTCAGCAATATTTAGATTTGAATTTTCCATCAACATATCCAACCCTTTCCCTCTCATGAGACTTGTGGTGTGAACCTTAATTTCAAAATCTTGTAGTTTATTC
This sequence comes from Taxus wallichiana var. yunnanensis, assembly GCA_018340775.1. Classification (NCBI taxonomy): domain Eukaryota; kingdom Viridiplantae; phylum Streptophyta; class Pinopsida; order Cupressales; family Taxaceae; genus Taxus; species Taxus wallichiana. The sequence goes on along the minus strand of CM031234.1, from coordinate 248,314,837 downwards.
ACCCATTTGCATATTTTTGAAATTTCTAGCCGAGTTAGAATATATTTTACCATGTTATGAGGCACATAGAATTTCACCTTCAAAATTATTATGTAAGATTTGAAATCCTTTACTAATTTAATTAGCACATGATATTTCTTTCTATGAGAGTGTAATTTAGCATAGCATGTTGTAATGCTTTTCTAAAAATGCAATCGGTTTCTCATGCCATTCAAAATTATTCTGCAATAGAATAATAACTATCGTATGTGAAGAAGAAAAAGAGAAACTATGAAATTCCTTGTCATAATTGGGACTAGCAAGCACATGTGGTTTCTTAAGATCCTTTTTTATATCAACAGTTAATAGTTCAACCTCCACGGTCTATTTAATAAATTGGTCTTTCTTCATCATACTTGTGATTGGGATTCTAATCTCAACAAAATTTAACATAAGCCACATAACAAATTTAATTTTCCCAAAAAATGATTGAATATTATTTTTTGAGTGTGGGAGAGGAATTTTGTTTATAGCCTTGACCCTCTTTGGATCAATCATAACAACTTCCTTTGAAACAATGTGGCCTAGCAATTTTCCTCCTACAACGAAAATACATGTTTTGGGATCAAGGAGATCCCATAGTCTCTACACTTCTATATTTTTGAAATGATCCAAATGTTTTGCTATATTCTTTGAAAAAATAGTAATGGCATCCTAATAAGAAGCCATGATTTCATTAATCAAGTCCAAAAATCATAATCCATTGCTCTTTAAAATATAGCTTTAGCATAAATGGGACAAAATGACTTTCTCACAAACACATAATTTTCCTAAGGGGTGGTAAATGTTGTTTTGTATCTCTCTAATTCCTTGACTACAACTTGATTATACCTATATAAACCATCCAATATTGAAATTAATTTTGACCCACTGACCTTTTGTAGCAAGTGATCCTTGTTGGGTAGTGGATAGTTATCTTTTAAGGACATTTTTTCAAATTTTAAAAATCCACACACAATCGATATCTCAATTCTACTTTCTCATTGGAACCGAGTCTACCACAAGGAAAATCCTACTTTGGTTGAATGACTCCACCCTATTTTTTTCTCGACTCGCTCTCTTCATATTTGTTTGTAAAGTACAATTAAAGGGTATTTATTTTTTCCTATATTGAATCGCATCCAGTTGTAAAGGCATGGTGTATTGAAAGAGATCCTCTATATTATTTCAATTCATCATAAGACCAAGTAATATAATATCTATATTTTCATAACATGTTAATAGTAGATATATTTTCATCCTATTTCATGCACTTACCGATAAAAAGTGACTTGATCGCTACAAATGAGCCCAAATTAATTTCATTAGTTCCTTGCATAGCTAGAACAACTTAGTTTATTCTACTAGCTTGAGTATCAAAATATTTCTTCGGTGTCACCAAGTCCCTTGGGATTTTATTTGTCTTTAGCTAAATCACTTGTCCAAATAACACTTCTTTACCCTCTCAATTCTCAACAAAGGTTCCAAATCAAGGAGTTGGTCCTCAAACTCAATCATGCAATGCATAAACCAAATAATCTAACTATCATCTAGAAATAATTTCTAATAATAAACATTCTCGACACATATGAAATCACCAAAATATCAACATAATACATACTAAATGGGAACTCCTTCATTATTATTAATGGAAAAAAATAACAACAAGATGGTCTATAACAACATTCGGTGACTCCCGCACATGCGAGAATATTAAAATAATTTAAATTTTCTAATGAATCCCAAATGTTTCTAAATTTTTTAACCTTCTTTTTTCAAAACATACACCGTTCTCACTTTCTACACAACCAACATTGAATCTCCTTTTATAAAAATATCTATGATATTAAATTTGGAGGCCAAGTTTAGCCAATCTACAAAAATTTATACTTTGCAACATTTTTTTGAACTCAAAATCCAGTTTGTATGAAAATTAAGTGAAGCTCCTTGGGGGAACACAAAACAACCCCATCTTTTACCCCTTCCTTTGAACATGCTTCATATAAAACATAATCCATAAATCAAAAAAATGTACATCATTAACTTGCAGGCATAAATAAATGAAGTATTTTCCACAAAATTATGAACATCTACATCAATATTGTTGTCATGAAAAATGTATACAGTAAAAAATTAAAAATTGAGCATTAAAACTAATCCCATGATTGAAAATGATGTTTCCCTAATGTCGTGAATCCTTTCTCCGGCGAGTTTTCCCTCACTACCGGCGTCAACCCATCTCCAGGAAGGTCCCAATTAATTTTTCATGTATTCCTCAATATGCAAAGAGGGGTGATTGAGTTGATGTATGCATTCAGTAAGGTTTTGTGAAAGACAAGTCCTCCTGGAAGCCTAAAAAGGTGATTTTTGGTCATTTTACAACCAGTATACACCCTCCAGGAATGTTTAGGGAAAATATAAAACATCTGAGGGTGGTTTTGGAGAGTATTGAAGGTGTTTGAAGAAATTTAGAAAAATTTACGAAATAAAATCTCATTCATGAACAATTTTTTCAACATCGGGTTTTCTAAGTGCGAGGAATGAACATCCTAATGGTGAAAATTGACTTCTCTAGATGACTTCGGGATTTCGTAAAGAGTTAGGAATAAAACAAGTAGGAAATATAAATCTTGTGGAATCCTATACAAGGTGGAAACATGAAATCCTCCCCAAGGAACAAAGGTTTCTTAATATTGTTCAGAATACTTCACTCCCCTCTTAGTTCTAGACACAAAAGGCCCTACATTTTGAGTTTCAGGAAGAATAAAGTATAGATAATGGTTAAATTGATCTTAGAATTTTTTTGGAGTTAATAATTCATGATTTGACCCCAAAACATTCTTTTAATCTTCTGAGGTGAAAAAACAAGTCGATGTCCATATTTGAACATCTAGTGCAAAATCTACTTTCCATTTTTGGCCCAGTCACACTTTGGACACTCTTGTGTCCCCTTTATCCCCTAGGGGACAAGGGGGATAAGGGGGACACCAAATTTTAACCTCATCCTCCTCCCCAAGTCACACTTTGGACATCCAGTGTCACAATTTTCCTCTTTTTCCCAATAGTGCAGGGGACAAGGGAAACACTAAAGTGTAACCTTCCTCCTTCACCTAGGTCACACTTTGGTTTCCACGGTTTCCCCTATATCCTATTTATCCCCCAAGGTATAAGTGGGACACAAAAGTGTGATCCAATCCTTTTTACATCTCTTGGACCCCCCACATGACCACATTTAAGTCCTGCCGATGCCATTTACCATCCCCTCATCTCATCCACTATACACCACAAGCTACCCTGTCACCACCTAGTGCAAGTCACACTTTGGTGTCTCTAGCTCCCCCTCCGCCCCCATTGAACCATTTACAAACACTCGTTCACTCCATTATAATCTGGTTAAGTGCTATAGTTATAAGCTTAATTAGAAACACATTTAAATCATCCTAACTACTCAATCATTAAACACTCAACCATTTTTCATGCCAATTTGTTTCTGCAACATCTTTCAAACAATATTTTCACCTAGATATGTTTCCAGTTGTTTTTAGTAATTCCATAACCATCAAAATGAGGATTTGATCATATCTCATCATCCAAAAACCTATTTTCCTTAAACATTTGCCAGAATCTTCCTCTCCAAAACACCTTTGGGAAGATTGTTAAATAAAAATCAATGATGCCCTAGATTTTTACATTATAAAACTAAAATATAAAACCCTAAAACCTATTTTTCATTTTCACAAAGATCCAACGGTGGAAAACCATGAAATTCATAGCGAGAAGGTGGATGCAAAATAAAAAGTTTAGTAGTGGTTTCATTACAACCCAACACTAGGAAGTGCACTTTATAAAAAAATAAGTTTTTAAAGTAGAGGGTGGATAAAAATAGTAAGTTTCTCAAAATTATGAATACTCATTTGTTGTAATATCCATAATAAATAAGAAACGTCGAAAAGGGGAAATTAGAAAACTTACTAAAAATATAAATATTTAGGGTAGTAGGCATTTAAAAATAGTAGGTTTCTAAAAATAGTAAACCTTCAACATTCATAATAATCCAAGTGATTAGGGACATCGAAGGAAAAATAATGAAAACTTGCTCAAAATAGAAGTCCTAGATAGGACCTGCTAAAAATTGTAAGTCTTAGAAGTGAACCTTGAAAGCTATGGTAGCTCTCATTTTGCTTATGTTATTGATTTTTACATCATCACAAGGTTGAGAAGTTGTTTTATGGCCCAAGCAAGAAAAAAAAAAACCCACGGGCTCTGAAAGCATCAGTTCTAAGGTGATATCTACAAGGCACAACTTGATGCAAAATTTGAATGATCAGACTCATCCCAATTACAGCAGAAGAGGTATTACTTCATCAAGTTAAGTAGTTTGTTATCTCCGAAGTGCAATATTCTCACACTTATCTCTTCGAGAAAACCGATAAGGCCATAGAATCCACTCATTCACAAGAATATTTGAAAAGAAAGATGATGAAAAAGGGCTCACACAGATTCCCTATTCTAGGAAGCTTCATAAGAAGGTCAAAATCATTGAATATTCCATAGATCCTCTTGAGCTAGGTGAGATTGATCCATCATGACCTCCCATTATTCATTAGCATCCATTTGCGTCTTTCTCGGTGGCAGAATCTTCCCATAATGAGGAAAATGTGATCCCTCACCGAGCTCCTGAAATAGTTCCTCTGAATAACATCATATCTACTATGGAAGATGCATTCCCATGGATTCAAGTGTTTCTCATGAGTGAACCAAGAACAATACAATAAGGTGCAGTTCCTGACTTTGTAGCCATCACAAAAATCTTGAGATCCAAGTGAAGAAATAAGGCATAAGTAACCTATTTTTCTTCAATGGAACTTCGGTGACCAGTATGTAGAAATTTCTCGACCAAAGGTTGCAAAACCAATGAAAGAAATGACTCAAAGTGACTATGAGATGAAAAATATTTCATTGGGTCAAGCTAAACATGATATTGATGTACATATGTTCAAGGAATATGCTTCCCACATACTTTCTCATAATGAGGAGTACAAGAAAATAATGGAGCATTTGGAAAAGCATGCGAGAACTCTCACTTTGCTTATGTGAAAAAAATTGGATCCTAGTGTAGTATCACCTCTTCTCATGGAAGTTATCACTCCTATCAGTATATTTGACCCCAAAATAATCAAGGAATCTCAAGGATACTTAATGCGGGGAATAACCAATGACAAGTGGGTTGAAAATATTCTTGAAAAAGGAAAATCATTGTTTCAGAGGTTCTCTCTCTATTCAAATATGTTCTTGCCACCATTTCAGAAGTGAAGAAAATAAGGGAGGATATTGGAAAAGATAAGATCCATTGGGATAGTGTTCTCGATTGTTTCGAAATGAGTTGCCTCAACTCTCACTCTCTCATGATTAGGAATATGTTCACATCTATTCTTTGAGAACTTGTCCTTGATTTGAATCCACACTTTGAATGCTATATATGACATGACAAACAATGCCATCTCTAATATTTAATCTAGTGGGAAACATGCCTTTGAGATTCTATATGATGTCGTAATTGTGTTTAGGAACTTGGATCCCTTCCTCTCACCGATAATTTGTCATCGAAGGACTCATCGGTTCTTTCCAAGAGTTAGTCAAGAAGTATGAAAGTGATCCTCTCTCCTTCAATGATACTTTAGATTCCCTTGCCAACATCGGTGGTTATTTGAAACCTTAATAAAAATAACGGTATTTAAGGTAGTGGGCATATAAAAATAGTAGGTTTCTAAAAATAGTAAACCTTCAACAATCACAATAATCCAAATGATTAGGGACATTAGAAGGAAAAATAGTGAAAACTTGCTAAAAATAGTAGCCCTAGATAGGACCTGATAAAAATAACTTGGAATCGAGCCTAGAAAGTTGTGGAAACTCGTGTTCTACTTATCTTATTTATTTTTTCCATCAGCGCAAGGATGAGAAGTTTTTTTATGGACAAAACAAGAAAGAAAACCCCTCAAAGGATCTCAAAGCATAAGTTCTAAGGTGATATCTACAAAGCACAACTTGATGCAAGAAGACAAATGAACTTAGTCATCCCAATTATGGAAGAAAAGGGCTTCCTTCATCAAATCAGGTATTTAGTTGTCTCCACAAGTGCAATCTTCTCACACTTCTCCCTTCAAGATAACCAATAAGGCCACATGATTCCACTCATTAACAAGTATACTTGAAAATAAATCTAATGAAAAATGGGTATGGAGAGGTTACCTATTCTATTAAGCTTCATAAGAAGATTATAATCATCGAATATCCCATAGAGCCTCTTGATCCAAGTGAGATTGATCCATCATGGCCTCTCATTCTTTATCGGCATCCAAGTGTGTTGTTTGCTAGTAGAACCTTCCCATGATGAGAAAAATGTGATCCCTCACCAGGATCCTAAAAGTGTTCATGTGACTAACATCATATCTACTATGGAATATGCATTCCAATGGATTAAAGAGTTTCTCATGAGTGAACCAAGAATGAAACAACAAGTTGCAGTTCCTGAATTCGGAGCCATCACAAAATATTAAGAACAAAGTGAATTAAGAAGGCACAAGTAACCTCTCGTTTCTTCAATGAAATTTTTGGTGACCATTACGTAGAAAATTCCCAACCAATGGTTGAAAAACCTATGAAAGAAATGACTTAGAGTGACTATGAGATGAAAAATATTTCATTTGGTCAAGCTACACATGATGGTGATGCACATATGTTCGATGAATTTGTTTCCCACATACTTTCTAAAAATTAGGAGTACAAGCAAACAATGGAACAGTTGGAAGAGCATACAAGAACTCTTACTTCTTATGTGCAAAAAAAATTGGATCCTAGTGCAGTATCACCTCCTCCCGTGGAAGCTATTACTCCTATTGAAAGCTTTGACCCTGAGACAATCAATAAATCTCAAGTTTACTCAATGCAGGGAAGGGATAATGACATGTGGGTTGAAAATATTCTTGAAAAAGGAAAAACATTATTATCAAAGGTTCTCTCTCTGTTCAAATATATTCTTGCCACCATTTCAAAAGTGAAGAAAACAAGGGAGGAGATTGAAAAAGAGAAGATCCATTGGTATAGTTTGTTCCGCTTGTGTCTCGAAATGATTTTCCTCTACTCCCAAAATATCATGAGTAGGAATATTTTCACATCTATTGTTGAGAACATGTGCCCAGCTTTGATCGCACTCAATTCTATATATGACACAATAAACAATGTCATATCCAAGCTTTAATCTAGTGGGAAAATTTCCTTCAAGATTGTAGATGATGTCAAGCAATTGTGTTCAGGAAATTAGAACCCTTCAATTCATTGAGAATTCATCATTAGAAGGACTCATCGGTGCTTTCCAAGAGCTAGTCAATAAGGAGTAAAATTATCCTATCTCTTTCAATGAGGATACTTTAGATTACCTTACTAACATCAGAGGCTCTATCTCTAACATTACGAGAAAATCATAAGTTATAGTTTCATCGGTGTAAGGCTATCAATGATGTTCCCAAGATAGATCAAATTTTTGAGCTACATCTATATTCCGAAGTAAAAAAGTAGCACTGCAGAAAATCAATTCAATAGATAATTCAAAGGACATGAGATCATCCCAGGAATTCTCCCTCAATGATTATGAATGGCTAGTTCTTCATTAGTAATCTTCATTAGATTGGTCAACCCTTCTCTCATTCTCTCTCTATATTCTAATTTTCCATTAAGAATGCACTTTTTCCCTATTTTGTCTTATTCACTTAAGTGACCTTCAACATTAACATTGTAAGAGTCCTTTTTCACTAATAAGAAAAATACTCACTTTTGTATCCTAGGAATATGAAAGGTCACAAGTGATGAAGATAGGTGAAAAGTCATGTGGGGGTAGATGAAGAGACATTTTTGTATGTTATAAATTGGAATGGATTCTCCATTCCAAAGGGTTAACAATTGTTGATTGATTGTATGTTGTTGATATTTACCACTACTACATCAAGAAATAAAAGATGCATTTCTTCTATTTCATATGCTTATGTTCCTCTACTCTCTCTCTCTCTACTTTCCAACTTTGTAAGCATGGTGATCTTGCATAACCAAGAAGGAACTTTGTGTCTCTAGTTTGTTAGTCTTGTTTATTTCTTCTATTTTTGTGTTATTCTAATTAAATTTGGACCTACTCTGGTTTATGTATGTGAATTATATAAGCCTACTCACAACATTAATCCTCCTAATTTTTCCAACTCACCTTTACCTCCCTTCACAAAAATGCCTTCATTGCAATCTGTAAAAGTGCTTTACCAAAAGTTTAGTGGATTATTCTGTGTGATCCCGACCTAAGGGAAACCCCGTAGTTTTAGGTAGTTTTCATTCAATAATTGGAACCTCCCATACACAAGAAGGAGAGGCTTAACTCCACGACTATTGGTGAAAACAAATAATTTGAATTGCGAAAAATGATTTCACCAACAATTTTTGGCGACTCCACTAGGGAGATATTTTCCCCCGTGCACCCTTAAACATCTCGAATAATTAATAAAAACATAATCCAAAAACAAAACAAAAAACAGACATGAAAATCATATTTTAAAGTCAACTCCATCAGGGAACGAATCCATGTCACGTTCATTTCCTGGATCAAAATGATGAAGTTTTGAGATTGGTGTTCAACACCAATAAGTGACAGAAATAATGAAGAAGAAGACAACCACCAAAATATTCAGATTTTTGATCATCCTTCAGTCTGGACCAGCTCTTACAAAGGTAAAAATTTTGGCACAACGAAGAGGTCTTTCGTAATGAAAAAAGTAAATAAGGTTAGTAACATTCATGTAAACGTTTTGAAAAGGCTATCTATAATAGATAAAATTGTTGCATCTAAAGATCCTACTATCAAATCCTTGTGGCTTCAATTCAAATAGATTGCTACTAGAGGAAAGAAAATGGGAATTGCAGACCGCTGATGATAGAGAATATAAGATCTTAATGAGATGAATGCAAAAATATACAAAATGTTGTATGAACAACACGAAGATGAATATTGGACTCATGGTCTTGGTCCATTTGTGAGTTACAAGTAGTTTGTAATCATCAACCCAAGTTCCATTCCCATTGAGTCCATTAGACACTTTCAATAAGTAGCCACAGAGACACCTTGAGTTAGGGGTTGAACTTCTCCATGTGAACCAAGCGAGAACACAACCTGGGCACTCGAATGTGGATCGATTAAAGTACATTAGGACCCAATCCCACCTCCATGTCCCACTTAGAGAAATTGATCCTTCACCACTCCAGGTTCATGACTCTGGTATAGTAAAATTATTTACCATCCAAAGTAAGGTCTTGATTATTGGTGATTTACAAGTAGTTTATAATCATCAACCCAAGTTCCATTCCCACCGAGTTCATTAGATGATTTCAATAAGTGACCATGGGGATACCTTGAGGTGGGGGTCAAGCTTATCCATATGGACCAAGGGAAACATAGTGGGGTGATCCAAATTCAAATCACTTGGCAGACATTAAGGACCCAAGCCCACCCCATATCCCACTTAGAGAAAGTGCTCCTCCACCACTCTAGTTCAGAGCTCTAGTATAGTAAAATTGTTTACCATCCAAGGTTTTTAAGGACCAAAAGGAACATAGCGGGGCGCTCCGAATGTGGATCACTCGGTGGACATTAAGGACCCAATCCCACCCCATGTCCCACTTAGAGAAAGTGCTCCTCCACCACTCCAATTCATAGACTTTGGTATAATAAAAGTTTTTACCATCCAAAGTTTTTTAAACTCAAGGTCTTTGGCTATTGGTGAGTTACAAGTAGTTTGTAATCATCAACCCAAGTTCCATTCCCATTTAGTTCATTGGATGCTTTCAATAAGTGGCCATGGGGACACCTTGAGGTAGGGGTCGAAATTCTCCATATGGACCAATCAGAACATAGCAGGGTACTTCGAATGCGAGATCACTTGGTGGACATTAAGGGAACAAGCCCACCCCCATGTCTCACTTAGAGAAAGTGCTCCTCCACTACTCTAGTTCATAGCTCTGGTATAATAAAAGCATTTACCATCTAAAGTTAGATTATTGGAAAATAAAATGATGATCCCTAACCCTAAGGTTGTGTTCCCCTGTCTATGACGGTGATGGGAATGGTTCTTTCTCCGGTATTGTATAACTAGGATATCCCCTGGTTGGATGGCATGGTTCCTCCCACACAGTCCTTACAAACTTCACGTTCATGGAAAAGAAATTTTATTTTGAAATGAACAATTTTGCGCTATGCTATTGATGGTGACAGTATTACGGAATACACAGGGATTATTGTCGAAGACAACGTTGTTCCTAAGCCCGTCACTTCTTTCAAAGTCCCAATTTTTCTTGGTTGTAGGCTACAGTGGCTAGGGACATTTCATTAGGGGCGTGAGGTGGAGCTAAAAGCTCCAAGGACTATGAGGGAGAATGTGGTTGTCCTTTCCAGGTCCTAGTCCACACATGGGATGGTAATACCCTTTTCATTCAACTACCTTTACTCACCCAAGGTAAGGATATGAAATCTATTCTTTCTCACAAATTGGGTTGCTTTTTTAATTTCATCAAACTTATTGTTGGGGAAAATTCTTAAGGATGAATCCTTTCTCGGCTCCTATAGAATTCGACTAGATTCCATGATTTTAATGTTTGGGTTTTTAAAGGGAGGAGCCAAATTTCAAGCCCTGCATCTTTTAAAGAGACATTATTTAAAAATGTAGCTTCCACTTCAATAACAAAGATCCTTCCTCCCCCTACTTATATTGTGGAATAATTCATTGATTCCCCTACCCTAGAAATTACTCATGCCGACAATTTGGCCTTCAAACAAAACCTATAAAAAAATGCTCTCATATGCATATTCAATGACATTTGGCTAGATTAAAAATGCTCGATCTAGTGAATCCACTCCTCTTGGACAAAAATTGTGAATATTTCTTTTATGCCCGGTGGTTTTTCATAGTCTACTTCTATGACCTGGAGGATTATCAAAGGGTCATTGATGAGGCCCTTGGTTATGGGGTTTTTGCGGGCTTGTTCACTACCCCATGGTTTCCACAATTTGATTTGAATTCCTACTCCATTTCGCATGTCCCTTTTTGGGTAAGACTTCCTAATCTTCCTCTTAATTTTTTTCTTTCTATCAAGACATAGGCAATTTCCTAGGAAGGTTCATAAAGAGGATGATGAGAAATTATAGAGTGGGATGCTCACTTATGTCAGGGTGTGTGTTGAGGTAGATCTCAGTAAAGGAATTCCAAGATAAAATGACGCTCAAGATGGGAGATATGACTCACATACAAAATCTTGACTATGAAAATACAACTTTTGGATGTAGAAATTGTAGGACTCCATGCCACCTCGAGTCAACTTGCCCTAATAAGAAAGTCAAAGCTTCAAAGAAAAAAGTTTATGAATATTAGAGCCTACTAGATCTTAAGGAAAATTTGGAATTTGATACTTGACAATCAAGAAGCCAAATATATATATCCTTTAACTATTTCTCAACTCGTTGCTGACTGATTCGGTTGCTTCTCACCCTGTTGTAGTTGATTGTAAGGAGGTGGGTCAAATTTTGTGGATTATCCATCTTTGGAGAGACCTACTCCAGGAATTAAGATACCACATGAATCTAACCATTATGATTCGATAAGGATGGTCCCATCTCTCTAGATAAGGAACTTCAGACTTGCACTCCTCCAAACTTGGATTTAATGAATTTGCTAGGTCCAAAGGAACACTTACTCGGGAAATTGGAAATTGGTGTGTTTGAAGAAGGGTAAGCATTGATTCCTCTTTCTCCTTTACCTACCTTCCCTTCTTCACTTCTTTTCTAGGCACCTCTTGGTGGCCTCCTTCTTTGTTTCACAGTTCCTTTCGGGTTGCATATCCTCTCTCAATTTTTTTCGCTCCTCCCGCATACCTTATTTGCCTACATGGTGAATGGTCTCTTCTTTCTCGGGTATCCTTCATTATTTGTTATGACTGCATCAACTTATCTTTGTTCTCTTTGGTATTTCTTTTCTCCTTTCTCTGGTGTTGTGTGAGAGTTTTTTCTTCTGCGTCTCTCTCCTCCTTTCCTTCTTCTTTATACTAGGTTGTGGGTCTTTTAAAAACCATCACTTTACCCTATTCCAAAAAAAAATGAAGATGAATATCTAAACCAAGAAAGAAAGGAATAATCTCTTAAATTTAATGTATTGAATTACACACATCCGGATGAGAAACTCAAAGCATTGTCTTTTGTCTCTCTTCTCGAGGATGATTTTCTTGTTTTTGAAGATGAAGAAATGACAACATTGAAAAGGGAGTATGTGCAAAGAATTTTGAGAGTTGTAGAAGGAAATTTTGATCCCCAAACCAATATTGAAATTATGAGTTATGCTATGGCAATATAAGAAAAGTATAAACATCTTGAAAAAATCCATAATGAGGAAGAAGAAATCTATCTTTCGAACGTAAATCATGTTGATTATCCATATTACGAAGTGTTTGTTCTGAAATACTCTTATGTACTTCTCATGACTATCCTCTTCTTGAGCATTCCAATGAAATTCAAATTAACACCTTGGATGTGTTGGCTAGATTTTTGCATAGCATAAAACCTAGGCAGTCATGAGATAAATCTCCCTCATTTACCGGTGAGGCTCCCGTGTCAGATTTGTCAATTAAAATATGCTAGTATCTATATAGGGTTTTACTTTAATCTTGCTCACTCATGAGCCATAGTCATGTATAGTTTTGTAGCAAGTAAGCAGTTGTTTAAGAAAGGAAATATTTATAGAAGAAGGGAATTATATAAACACAAAGAAGAAATGGGGAAGATGTGCATCCCAATCAATAGATAACAGAGTTGATTGCATGCACATAGAAGAAACCAATAGATATCAACACAGAATTATAAGCAAAGGTAGCTCTAGATCTAGATCTAAAATAACACAGTTTATTCAAAGATCTAAGATAGAAAGCTAGAAACAAAATACACCGTTCCAAAATCTACTCTTGTATATTCCTTTGCTTCAAGTGGCTCTCAAGGGTTTCAACACAAAGTCTGGAACACAAGGATGTTGCTTACAAATTCTGATTATTAACCTGTAGGTTCTTCCTCTACTTATAGAATGTAGAGGGGCAATTATAAGTCGGAATCTATTAGTTGAATAGGCACATGTGGAATTCGGAAAGGAAACAACCGGCAATCTCCCTCTTGGAATTCCTCCTTGCATGACATGCATGATTTACAACTGAAAATAGAACCTTCTATTTGCACGTCCCGCCACCTATCTCCAAGTAGTTGACTTCTTCAAGTAATAGCTTTTAAACTAATCACTTAAGTTGTATAATTTAATTGATCGCTCAATTACTTTGTCAGAGGAAATAAGAGAAAGAAGAAGAAAAAGGAAAGCTGCAGTCTTGTCCTTTTTCATATTCTACATGCAGCTGATTCTTTTCCTTTGATTCTCACCAAACTAGATCAAGAAGCAAATTGGATCTAAAAGTGGTGGATTTATTTGGAAGTGGCTAGATCTGGAAGCAAGTGACTGTGATTTGCTTGCGAGTATTGCCTTTGACATGTCTTCCTTCTTATCCTTGAAGCTTTTGCAGTTCTTCTCCTGTACATGCATCAGTGCAATGTCTGCTGTAAATAACTCATCATTTTTATTTTTAATTGCATATGAGCAATTAAAAATTCTGGAAAGCACTCGGGTGAATGCAAATTCAATGAAGGCTTCAACTAGAAGATTGGGAGCACATGCACAAGATCCTGGAAGAAATTTTCCACGCATTGACTTCTACACAGTCTACATCGAAATAAGAGGATGATTTTTCTTGAAAGCTTTGCAATTATGAGATCTGGATCGAATCGGATCTCGGCTTTGGGCCTAGATTTGTGTCTCCAATGTCAGCAAATCTGGAAGTAATGCATGATTTAGGTGAGATTTCTCATTCATCCCGCTTTGCCATAGCTAGAGCAATCTTTGTCTGAACAATTCTTTTCCTCTTTATTCAGCTGGAATTCTTCACAACCAGTGCAGATTTGGATAATTCTTCAGATTCAGAGGATATGTTCAATGTATTGGACATTGATTTAAGCTCCCTTTCTTTTGTAAAGCACCTGTAACAAATTCCTGCAATTAATTCAGACAAAGATGGCAACCAAAACATGAACAGTGGATTTTAATCATAAAAATCTGCATAATTCAAGCCTGTTGCCCCAAAATTTGATGTTTTATTTGCATGCAAAGCAAGCATGAATTTTACCAACTTCACTTGAGCACCTGTATTACTTATGCAAATAATTATCCAGACATAAATCAACCTCCTTTAACTCGTGCGCCAAAATTGGAAGTTTCAAAGCATTAATTACACCTTCGAGCAAAAATCCTCTTCAAATGGGGTGCAATTTTTGTCTGGGTTGCACTTCTTTGCTTTTGAATTAATTAATTCATCCTTACGGCAGCCCTTGCTTATATAATTCTCACAATTCTATAATTAATTAATGTCTTTCCTATTCCTGGCAATTAATTAATTAACTAATAAGCTTCACTCTTCAAATGGGGCGCCTATTTTGTGTATGCTCATGGTTGTCACTAAATAAATTAAATTTATTTAATTTTAGACTTCAGTTAACTCAAGCCTCACAAAGTATGCTTTGACCTTAGCCACCGACAATAGGAATTAATGTAATCATTTAATACTTAAAAAAGTATTATTTCTCTTCCAAATGGGTCACACTTTTTAGCATGAAGTGGTTGCATTAAATAAATAATATTTATTTAATTTTAGAACTGTCTATTTCCAACTTCCTTTTGTCCACTTCCCTTTGTTGACTTTTCCACAAGCTTGGGCGCCAAAATTGGGTGAATAAATATTAACAAATATTTATTTAATGAATTATTATTCACCCAAAGTGGGTCGCACTTTTTGGCAAGGGTGAATTCTATTTTTAAAAGCCAATTAACAATGGGATTATTCACCCTGCACCGCAGCTCCAAAAATCACATGATCCACTTAAGCTATTTGACTTTCATAATGGGATTATTTACCCTGCAAGGCAGTTAATAAAATCCCATCAATGCCTTAAGTGATTTTTCTTTTATTTCACAATGGGGATTTTTACCCTGCAAGGCAGGTAATAAATTCACGCCTGCCTGATGCCTCTAATTTTCCCATTGTGACTTAAGTGACATTGCTTCCATGGGAAAAAGTACCCTGCTAGGCAGGTACAAAATTCCCACCTACCTGTTGCTACCAAAAATTCCATTATAGCTTTAAAGTCTTCTTTTTCAAAAATGCAGCCAAGCCAGAAGAAGCTTTTTGGTGCACGAATTCATCATTTCCAACAGAACCAAACCTCTGATGGCAAATTCCTTCTGGCACAACGTGCATATGTGATCTCTAGATACTCCAAGCCAAGAATTAGGCCAAACCGGCAAAGGAATTGATCCAGAGAAATTTCACATAAAATGTTGCCGAAGTTACAAATAAAGCCCAGGATCCATTCCTGGTTAAAACCCTACTAGTATATGGGAATATTGACATGTACGATCACAACAGGGTTAAACCGAGCACAAATTGCCTCAAACAGGGCTTAAAATAATTAAATACAAGTTTCCTGCAGACAAACCCTAGCGATGAGAATAAAAAAATTTGGGCATCTAGGTATTTGTCGAAAATGGCTTATATGACTCCTTGGGAATATCTTGACACAATATAGAAACTTTCTGGCAATAAAAACACAAAATGACCCATTATTTTAAAAGTACAATTTTTTTACATAAGGTAGTCCTAGATTTTAGGGTGAAATCTGGGGACACCAGGATGATAATGAAGAAATCATGAAAGTTGAGCCTTCGTTCATAACTTCATTTTAGATCTAGGCACAACCATTTGGAGGAACAATGTGTAGGAGAGAAGAGAATCCTTTTCCTGTAATGGATTATCTAGTGCTTAATAGGAATTCCACCTATCGTGAATATGTTCAAGAGATGAATCCTCCTTCCTCACCATAAGTCCTTTATGAAGATAATTTTGAGGTGATTATTGATGATTTTCTTTCCAATTTTGATTCTTCATTTGATACACAAATACTCAATGATGAAATAGAGAAAATAGAAGAATCCAATTTCCTTCTTGAAATCATTGTGCATGAACAAAAAACACATGACCTCTCCGAGGAGCAGGTTTCCTTTTCATTACCAAAGGAATGTGATTTTGATCACCACATTAGGTATGGATTCTTTGATTTTTCCTACGAAGAAGAGGGATCTCTAAGAGATGTACAAGATAGAGTAAATGATGATTATCATGTTGCAACCCCAACATTGTGTCCTTTCTCTTTTCATGAGGATGATTTGATGAATCTTGAATTGAAAGATGTGCCCTGTCCATTTAGCATGGGTATTGCCTCTCTATTTGAAAACAATGAAGACCAAGTTTCTAATCACCTCCCTGAGGCCCAATGTGAGGATTCTTCAAATGAATGTGAAAGTGAGTTTGTGGAAGCTTTAAAGAAGGAATATGTGTAATATATCTTGAAGATTACAGAAGGAATTGAGGACCATCAACTTAGTCTTGAGATCCCGACATGTGTTATGAATATACAAGATAAGTATGATTTCAGCTGTGATTCTTCTTTGGATGCAAAAATATTTAGTAATGAGATAGAACAAACATACAAGCTCAATGTTTTCCTTAAAATTGTGGTGGATGAGTATGAATTAGAAGATGAGTCTTCCTCCTTCCTGTTTTGTGAATAATTTTGTATTCATGATGAATGGAAGGGAAAGGAAATGGTTAAATCTCTGGTGGATGTCTTCTTTCATGAAGATAACACCTATACCATAGAAAATGATGTCAAGGTCAATATTGAACTGGAATGTATAGAAAGTAATTGTTCATAACAACAAAGTGAGAAGCTAGAAGAGGCTTGTGAATGGGGAAAGAATTAACTTGTTCTCATCACTCCCAAAGTCACCGCTAGTTCTAGAAATGAATCCATGCTACAACTTTCACCCAAGGATGATGACTTCCTTCATGAAAAAGTATAGATTCCATTTTTCATAACATGTAAGACTGGCTTCTTATGGTCACAAAATATCAGGCATAAACTATAGAAGGTCAAAACTTCCAAACAAGTAGCAAAATGGTCATTGGATGCAAAGCGATTTTCTATACAATATCAAAGACGAGGATGGAATTTTTTTCTCTCTCCTTCTCAAATCATGCAGAGCCATCATGAGAACATGGCATGACCAACCGATTATATTTGATCTTCAGAAGTGGTGTGAATTCAATCTATTGCTCCATGATGGTACTTACTTTTCTCAGCCCATTTTTGGGTGTGTGTGTGTATATTATTCTCCAACCTCAATAAATTTCCCTACCTTGTAGCATAGTTTCCCTTTCTGTTGTGTGGTTTATTTCCATATTTGGTGTGTTTCCTTTTAGTGTTTTTTGTTCCATCTTTTCCCTTTATGTGTGTTTTTCGTTTGAGTTAGAAGTGAGGAATTGAATTTATTTCCCAATTTGACAAAACACTGGTTTTCTACCCAGAGAGTTTTGAGGTTCTCCATTTCCCTTTATAGTCCAAGTTCCCTGAGCTAGAGCCAACTATTGTCATGAAAAATGTATAGCAGATAGAATTGAATATTTGAGCTTAATAACTAAGCCCATTATTGAAAATCATGTTTCTCTATTGTTGTGAATCCTTCTTCTAGCCAACCTACCCTCAATATCACCATAAAATCAGGTCTAAGGAAGGTCCTAATGAATATTTAAATTATGACTCAGTATGCAAGGATGGGTGATTAAGTTCATGGATGCATTTAGTGAGGTTATGTGAAAAACAAGTCCTGGAAGCCTAAAAAGGCCATTTTTGGTCATTTTGTAGCTAGTGTACACCCTCCGGGAACATTTAGGGAAAATCTAATACAACTAAGGGTGGTGTCAGAGAGTATTGAAGGTGTTTGAATATATTTAGTAAAGAAAATCTCATTCAGGAACAATTTTTTCAGCATCAGGTTTTCTAGGTGCAGGGAATGAACACCTAATGGTGAAAACTAACTTTTCTAGATGAATTTGGGAGTTCCGTAAGGATTTAAGAAGTAAACAAGTAGGCACCAAAAATATCTTGGAATCCTATACAAGGTGGAAACATGAAATCCTCTCCAAGACACAAAGGTTTCTTGAGATTATTCATATAATGTTTTTTGGAGTCAAAATAATATAATATTTGACACTTTGAAACATTCTTTTAAGCCTCGAAGTGAAAAAGCAAGTTTGGTGTCCAAATTTGGACATCAAGTGAAAATTCTACTTTCCATTTTTGACCTAGTCACAATTTGGACTCTTGTATCCCCTCTATCCCTCGGGGGACAAGGGGGACACAAAATTGTGACCTCATCCTCCTCCCAAGTCACACTTTGGACACCCAGGTGTCCCTTCTATCCTCAAGGTGTAAGGGGAACAAGGGGGACAAGGGGGCACCAAAGTACAATCTCCTCCTTCACCTAGGTCACACTTTGGTTTCCCTAGTTTCCCATCTATCCCCTCTATCCCCCAAGGGACATGGGGGACACAAAAGTGCAACCTAAGCCTTTTACAGCTCTGGACTCCCCATGTGACCACATTCGGTTCCTTGATTGCCATTTCCCAGCCCCCTCATCTCATCCACCACACACCACAAGTTGTCACTTGTCACCATCTAGTGCAAGTGACACATTCGTGTCCCTGACATCCACTCTATCCCTATTTCACAATTTTCAAACTCCCATTCACTCCATTCTAACCCTAGCTAAGTGCTACAATTACAAGGTGAGGTAAAAACACATTTAAATCATCATAACTCCTCACTCATCAAATAGTTAGCCATTTTTCATGCCAAGTTACTACTACAACATCCTCCAAACACCATTTTTACCTAGATATGTTGCCTATTTTGACTAAAAACATCATCATATCTCATCATATGGACACATGTTTGACTAAAAACATTTCAAGAATCTTCCTCTCCAAAAGACCTTTTGGAATACTAATAAAGAAAACAAAAAGATGCCCTAGATTTTTTACAACAACAAACTGAAATATCATTCCCTAAAACCTATTTTTCATTTTCATGGAGATCTAGTGGGTGAAAAACCATGAAATTTGAAACATAAGGTCTTGGTGCTAAACAAAAAAATTTAACAAAGTGGTTTTGTTGATACTGGCATCGTAAGTGCACTTCCTAAAAATAGCAAGTATTTAAATTAGAGCATGGCTAAAAATAATAATTTTCTCAAAATTATGAATCCTCAACATTTCTAATATCCAGAATAAATAAGAAACATCCGAAAAGGGGAATTAAGAAAACTTACTAAAAATAGCATTATCCAGGAAGTGGGCATCTAACAATAGAAGGTTTCTAAAAATAGAAAACCTTCAACAATCACAATAATCTAAATAAGTTAGGGACACTAGAAGGAAAAAATAGTGAAAACTTGATCAAAATAGAAGTCCTAGATAAGACTTGCTAAAAATAGTAAGTATTGCAATTGAGCCCAAAAAGTTATGATATCTTTTTTTCTACTTATCTTATTACTTTTTCCATCATCGCAAGGCCGAGAAGTAGTATTTTGGCCCAAACATGAAAGAAAATCCCCTGCAGGCTCTCAAATCATCAATTTCAAGATGATCTTTTCAAGGCACAACTTGATACAAGAAGTCAAATGATTTGACTCATCCCAATTGTGGCATAAGAGGGATTCCTTCATCAATTCAAGTAGTTTGTTGTATCCACAAGTGCAAGATTCTCACACTTCTCCCTTCAGGACAACTGATAAGGCCATGGATTCTACTCATTCATAAGAATATTTGAAAAGAAAGATGATGAAAAAGGGCACACATAGGTTCCTTATTATAGGAAGCTTCATAAGAAGGTCAAAATCATTGAAGATCCTATAGAGCCTCTTGAGCCAGGTGATATTGATCCATCACGACCTCTCATTCTTCATCAACATCTAAGTGTGTCTTTCTTGGTGGAAGAACCTTCCCATAATGAGAAAAATGTGATCCCTCACCAGGATCTTGAAAGTGTTCTGTGACTAACATCATATCTACTATGGAAGATGCATTCCCATGGATTCAATATTTTATTGTGAGTGAACCAAGAATGATACAAAAAGTTGTAGTTCTTAATTTTGGATCCATCACAAAAATATTGAGATCCAAGCAAAGCAAGAAGGCACGAGTAACCTCTCATTTATTCAAAGGAACTTATGGTGACCAGTATGTAGAAATTTCCCGACCAAAGGTTGCAAAATATATGAAAGAAATGAATCAGAGTGACTATGATATGACTAAGGTTTCATTGGGTCAAGCTACACATGAGGGTGATGCACATATGTTCAAGGAATCTACTTCCCGCATACTTTCTTGAAATATGGAGTATAAGAAAACAACGGAATAGCTAGAAGAGCATGTGAGAACTCTCATTGTTTATGCGCAAACATTTTTTGATTATAGTGCGGTATCACATTTTCTTGTGGAAGCTATCACTCCTATCAGTAGCTTCAACCCCAAAACAATCAAGAAAGCTCAAGGTTACTCAATGCAATAAAGGGCCAATGAAAGGTGGGTTGAAAAGATTCTTGAAAAAGGAAAATAATATTTGCCAAAGGTTATCTCTTTGTTAAAAAAGGTTCCACCATTTCAGAAGTGAATAAAATAAGGGAGGAGATTGAAAAAGATAATATCCATTTAGATAGTGTGTTCTCACTTGTGTCTGAAATGAGTTGCCTCAACTCCCACACTCTCATGAGTAGGAATATGTTCGCATATATTGCTGAGAACCTATCCCCAATTTGTATCCACACTCTAAATGCTAGATATTACATGATAAATGATGTCATCTATAATATTTAATCTAGTGGGCACCATGCCTTTGAGATTCTAGACGATGTCAATAATTTTGTTCAAGAACTCAGATCCCTTCCACTCATTGAGAATTCATCGTCGGAAGGACTCATCGATTCTTTCCAAGAGTTAGTAAAGAAGAAGGAAAGTGTTCCTCTCTCCTTCAACGAATATACTTTGGATTGTCTTTCCAACATCAGAGGCTCTATCTCTAACATTTTGGAAAATCATAAGTTATGGTTTGATCAGTGCAAGTATATCAATGATGTTCCCAAGACATGGATCAAAGTGTTGAGCTACATCCATATTTTAGAAGTAGAAAAAGTAGCACCTACGAAAGTTCAGTTTAGTATATAATTCAAAGGACAAGAGCTCATTCCGAGAATTATCCCTCAAGGAATGGATAGTTCTTCATCTTCATCAAATTGATAACCCCTTCTCTCTCTCTCTGTCTCTCTCCATATTCTAATTTCCATTAAGAATGCACTTTTTCCCTATTTTTTCTTATTCACTTAAGTGACCTTCAACATTAACATTGTAAGAGTCCTTTTTCACTAATAAGGAAAAGACTCATTTTGGTATCCTAGGAATATTAAAAGTCACAAGTGATGAAGATAGGTGAAAGGACATGCGAAGGTAGATGAAGAGACATTTTGGTATGTTATAAACGGGAATGGCTTCTCCATTCCAAAGGGTTGAAATTGTTGATTGATTGTATGTTGTTGATATTTACCACTACTACATCAAGAAATAAAATCTACATTTCTTCTATTTCTATGTTTATGTTCCTCTACTCTCTCTCTCTACTTTCCAACTTTGTAAGTATGGTGATCTTGCATAACCAAGAAGGAACTTTGTGTCCTTGATTAATGAATTTGTAGAACTTTGTGTCTCTAGTTTGTTAGTCTTGTTGATTGCTTACATTATTATGTTATTCTAATTGAATGTGGACCTACTCTAGTTGATGTATGTGAATTATGTAAGCCTACTCACAACATTAACCCTCTCCTCCCTAATTTCTCCAACTCCCTTGTTCTCTATACAAGCAATTTGACACATGTTTGGTGGAGTATTCATGTGTGATCCCGACCTAATGACCACTCCACATTTTTAGGTAGTTTATATTCAATAATCGGAGCCTCTCCATAGACAAAGAGGAGCTTAGCCTGTGACCATTTGGTGAAAACCAATAATTTTCACCGCAACAAATTATTTCACCAAGTATACAACACATCATTCAAATCACTTTTAGGATCTTCAATCGATGCATCATTCTTTGTTCTCGGAAAAATCTCATTTGTTCTCCTTTTAATGGAATGGTATCATATTCCATTTCCATATGAATACTACCTACAACCGAGGTATCCCATTTTCATGATAACAACATCCCCCATTTAAGAGGACAATTAAAAATAACAACATCCATGGCAAGAAACTTATCAAGGTAGGAAACAAGTTGAACCACCACTCCTCTCACACATCCCATAAGTGGAACTTTATGTGAGTCTGTAATATAACATATACCATATGATGTAGAAATTATTATGTTAAGCTCATTCATAACAACAAACAACATAATATTTTACAAAGTTCCAAAGTCCAACGTACAATTGTGTAATAACCATCCTTTAAAAAGTAGTATAAAACGGATTTACATCTAATTGACTCGAACCAATACTATTTCCAAATAAATTTTGGGCACGTCTTCTACTTCTTCATTCACTTCTTTAATTTTTCAGCAATGGTAAATGAAGAAAAAATGGGCACCAAGGAAAGTAAAGGCTCTATACTTATGCTCCAAAATGCACAAAAATTCAATTCAATGGACTATAATTCAAAATTGACTCAGAACATCAACCATATCACACACATTGTACATAGGTACAGATGTATTTGGGGGAAATGTGGTAGCATTAATAGGTATGCATGAAGTGATGGATTGTGCAAGTGAATTCCCTACCTCGGAAGACTAAGAGGGGGTATTTCTACTTGGGCCAAAAGTCTTATCTTTAACCCTTTGTCTTATATTTTCAACTAAACTCTTAGAAAGAGATAAAATTTTAAACACGTTAGTAAGAATAGGTGTCTTACCTTTCATAATTTTTACAAATTCATTTTTTTGGTGGGTTGCAATAAAATTGTTTTCTTTTTTGGGGAAACAATGAGCTATTTATCTCGTATAATTACTATTATTTTCAATCGTCTTAGTTGTTACTTCTTTGGAAGTTCTGTTTGGCCTTGATTTTTTTTATTTCTCAAATTGTAATAACTCTTCACTCTAGGTTTCACAAAATTAGTAAGGGAAAGGATACCTTCATCAAATGGTCTCCCACCATTGTATTTATTAATCACCTAGCTCTCAAATACTCAAAATCATGAGTCTGGCAATTCATAAGTCTTCACCTTATTAACTAATTCTTCATTACAATCAAACAAGTAAACAAATTCCAAGATTTCTTGACCATTATCCACATCATTATCCACATAATCAACAACTACAATAAAAAAAAGAGATGGGGCATGAAGCACTCATCACATCACAAAAATTCTTCAATTTGATTAATCTAACCAATGCTAGAAGCAAGTGGATCTAGCATTACTTTTTTGTTTATGCGTTCTCTCTTGATTTTTTTCCTTTATCATGTGATCTTTTATGTATAGACCCTTTTTCCCGATTGTGTGATTTGTCATTAATATATTATTTTCTTTACATTTGAGGACATACCTTCTCATTACAAGACACTCTTTCAAGGCTCCCACATTTTATTCATCTTTTAATCAACACTCAACAAGTTACTTGTTGAATGTTTTTCACTTTGCGGGAGAAGTTTTAAATCATCTCTTTCAAAGTAGAATTCCTGTGTATCTAACTATGAAATAGGCCGGTCTCAAGTTACCTGACCTTTATCTCAAATATAAAACCCAACCTTTGCATCAAAAGATTCGCAATATTTAATTAAACACCCAACATCGTTTGGCCTAACATCTTCATTAAGTCTCATCATAGTTTTATTAAATCTACAATTAAAATCTTCCACACTCATTCGATGTTTTTAAATACCTTCAAATTTAATGATTAAAAATTTTGGTGGTCATATCCCTAAATCGAAGTTTAAATTCTCTTTTCAATTTAGACTAAGATTCAATGCTAATATCGAGAAAACTATTATACCAATCATAATAATTCTTATCCAATGTGTGAATAAAACTCTTAATCATAATATCCCCATAAGAAACTTCATAATCATCTGTCATATTAATAAAGGTCCTCAAGTGTTTCTCACTTAAGACCATATTATTTCCTTAAAATTTGGGAAGTCTATTTCTAATATATGTTGGAACCTCATTAGGATGACCGTACATATTATAAAAATTGATTTGCGAGATATATATGCTCCCAACAAAGGACACATAGTATGCTCAAAAGTATTTTGATTAGGATATGAGTTGTTAGTATCCATCCTATTATCGATTCTTTATTCTTTTGCATTAAAAATAAGGGTGGATAGTAATATGATCAAAGGGATTTGCACTAAAATATTTTTTCAATTCTCCAAGGGGTCTACTAGATAGATGTTGGATATTAAAGAAAACATACTCTTTAAATAAAAGAAGTGAATGAGACACTCTTTTGCTCTTCAAATAAAGGAAAGGAGAAAAGACTAAGATCCTTTTCAGAAGAGGGGAATTTACTGGTACTTCCAAAATGAAAGGGGAATGAAATGAAATGAAATGAAATATTTTAATGACGTCCACGAGACTGAAGAGTCTATGGGACCACAAAACTGAGATTTTTTAAATCTAATTTCAGACTCCTTTCAATATCCGCTCTCCGGCTGTGAATCTTGAGAATGAAACCGCGGTCGCTTGAAGCTTTGTTCCTTCGAAGAGTTCCTCTAGTCCGTCCACCTTCAGGTTGTTTTCGTACTGGATACGAATATCATCGTATGCCAAACACTCCATGACGAAATGCCATTCTGTCT
The DNA here is from genome assembly GCA_018340775.1 of Taxus wallichiana var. yunnanensis. Lineage (NCBI taxonomy): Eukaryota > Viridiplantae > Streptophyta > Pinopsida > Cupressales > Taxaceae > Taxus > Taxus wallichiana. Next base: position 248,289,908 of record CM031234.1, on the reverse strand, counting down.
CAACGACCCCTTTGCTGCAGAAAAGACAAATTCTCCTTTCCCAATCTTCCTTTGGAATAGTCCATCTACCAGTTTCGCATCGAAGATGATGTGATCCATCCTTAATTGTGCCACTAGAATCCTTGCTTTACCCTTGATAGCTGCCCCTAGATAAGCTTTTTCATCATGTTCCCCAGTGGGATTGAATTCTCTGATATAATGTGCTTTCTTTCGACCAATTTGTCCCGTCCACATGACAGTCCTGAACTTTTCTATCACATAATTTTTTATGTCCCTGTTGTTGTTAGGACACTCTTGCAAGTTGATGCCCCATTTGTTCATCCATTTATTATTCTGTTTCATCCAAGTTTTCTTTCTATGCTCCAAAGTATCGTCCACAACAATTTTGGGCCAGCAAAGATTGTCCATGCTTTCAACTTTTTTCAAATAGCTTATCATCCGAGATATTGCCGAAGCTTCCAACGAGGAAGTACCCGCTTCAGCCAACAGGATCTCATACGGAACAATTGATTTGACTTTGAGAGTGCTTGTGATTAGATGTTTCTAGATTCTTTCTATCTGTCTCCACCCGTGATTTGACATGCTACTTCCCCAAACCTCGCAGCCATAGAGAACAACTGGAGCGACCAACAAACCAAAAAGGGTTTTCTTAGTTTTCCAGTCCCAAAGTTTAGCTTTCCTACACCTGTTTTGAAGTAGGTAAGATGCTTTCCAACCTCCCTGAATCCTTTTTGCTTTACAAGTCTCCCAACTAAGCTTGTGGTGAAAGTCAATCCCAAGATATTTGTATTCAGTGACTATTTCCAAAGGGCTCCCCTCAAAAAGAAAGTTAATTTGTCTCTCTTTCCTTTTCAAGGAGAAAATCATGATTTTTGTTTTACTAGTGTTCACTTGCATCCCAACTTCTTGGCAGAAGAGCTCTAGTGCTTTTAGTTGTTCCCTCAATCCTTGGGCTGTTTTTGAAATTAGGATAAGATCGTCAACATATAGGAGTAACTTCACCATGTAACTTGCTAATTGTATACCTCCTCCCTCAGTTTTATTTAACCATTCCTTAAGCTTGTCAATGTATAGACCAAATAAGGTGGGGGAAAGAGGGAAACCTTGTTTGACACCAATGTCTTCTTTGCCAAACATTCAAACATACCTTCTCTCGGTTCTAATTTTAGCTCGACCTACTCATCTCCTATGAATTGCTACTCTAAACTCATATGGAATCCCAAGTTCCTCCATCCTGTTCCAAAGTTTGTTTCTGGGTACTGTGTCGAAAGCTTTCCTGAAATCAACAAAACAACAAAAAGCTTCTTCTCCTTGGGTGTCCCAAACCTTTTCAATCAAATGCCTAAGAGTGATGCAAGCGGTCAATTGATTGTTGAGTGTTTACGTCAAAATCCCGCTTGCCCTTTTTCTCTTTTACCCTCTCTTTCGGCCCAACTGCTGATTCTCCATTCTATCATGCCTCCAAAAAGTTTACCAAGAAGAGGATTGATCATAATGGTGTGATAATTAGACGAATTATTAATGTCACCACTTTTAAATAAAGGAATAACAATGCTAGTTGTCCACTCTGTCGGAAAGCCATTCTGATTGACATTATTGAATATTTTTCTGATGTGTGGTGTGAGGACCTCAACCCCCCATTTTAGAAATTCAGCCTATAGCCCATCGATGTCTTGTGCTTTACCACTTGCTAGATTCTTTATGCCCTGCTTGATGTCTTCTGTCGAAAAAAGCTCAATCGAAGTCTCGATTATGGGAGGAATATCTTTTTGTTGGGAACGCTCATATAGGGTCCTTGCATATTCTAACCAATGAGCACCTGTGATATTATTTTCTATGTATTTTTTCTTTTGTTGTAACTCCCTCCAAAAACCTTTGGGGTTGTGTTTTCCAAGAGAAATTAATTCTGTCCTTCTCTTGCTTACATAGCTTTCTTTTTTGTGTTGTACCAGTCTCTCATAAATCTTTTTATTTTCTTTGTTCATCTCACTTTTCTTCAAAGCTCTCTTGGCAGCTTTACACTCTTCATCATACCACGGGTTTGCCAGAAAAGTATTTGCCGCTCCCTTTCTAGGCTTAGATCTTTCACAAGCACTTAGAGCCTTTTGGATTAAAGATATCGAAGATTACTACGTACATAACCACTCATTCCCTTAGGTGTCGTGTTCTCTATATCCTTCCTCATTATCTGAAATTGTTGTTTAAGGGTTGCAACAAAGATTTCCTGATTTTCTTTATTTAGAATGATTTTTCCTTGTTTTTGAGATGCCTTTTGCATGTGATGAACCTGATTTCTTTGTTGTTGATTTAAGACTGTCCCGAGCTTTACCAAGAGAGGACTATGATCTGATTTTAGTTCGATAGGACAATCTCCAATTTCAAATTCAAGCGACTGGAGATAGAACTTTGAGAACAGATTACATAGTCTACTACACTTTGACCATTGTATGTTTTACAAGTGATATTGCCTGATCTGGGCCAAGCCCTCATGCCATTACAAATGACCATGTTGTATAAGCTACATAGGCCTAGAAGCTCAACCCCAAAGTGAGTCACCCCTCCATTACCGTCTTGAGATAATCTTTCCCAAAGCTTGTTCTCTTCTTCCTTAAGCCATAACGGATTGTCTTCACCTCCTTCTAAGCTGATCAACTGAAGAGATTGATTATTTGCAGTCCTCGCATTGAAATCACCCAATAAAATTATTTCTCTAGATGTACTAAAAATAGAAATGTCTTTTTTTATTGAAGCATATGGATCTTCGCTATCTAGTTTTCTTCTCTTATATGTCTTTGAACCTTTCGGTGCAAAGTAGCAAGGCAACCAATTTGATTGTTGTCTTGCCATCTGTTATTTTTAGCCATATGTATTGCTTATTTGGATCTTCCTTTTCAACTTTGACAGATTTCAAGCCATATTTCCTTGATTAGCACTGTGATTCCACCGTGACCTTTCCCTGTTTCATTCCCTTCATTCCAAACTGAAATTTTCTTGTAGCCTTCAAACTCTGGAACCTTGCAGCCTTCATGCTCATGAGTTTCCATAAGAATAATAATATCTTTCCCCTCTGCTATGGGCCCCAAACCCATAGCATTGCTTGTGTGATTTATAAGTTTAGCACAATAAGAGATATAGATATGATCTTCCCCAATATATTGTATTAAGATATTTTTACCACGATTTAAAGGAAACCCACCAACACTACCTTTTTAATTTTGAGAATGAAAATTACCTTGTTCCTCCACATGTCTCCATATTTGCTTTTCTTTGTACATTAAATTTTAGAGTGATATTTTGGATGCAACTTCTTTGATGAATTTACTTTAAAAGAAAAATGTAGGCCCTCCGCTTTTACAAATTTAGGGCCACAAAAGGTAATACTAGGAAAAGGAACAACAAACTGATTTTAATTTAACAAATGTACAAATTAAATTAATTTTCAACCTCAAGGGAGTCACCAATACCTCAAAGGTATGCACAAATTTGACACAAAAAACTCATATCTAAGGTATTTGTGAAAAATTATAAAGAATTCATGATATCTTAACATTAAAGTGTACAACACAATAACTAAACTCATCAAGACCAAATTTGTGGCAAAGACCAGTGGAGTGCAATATTGGAAAAAAATAACACACAAATTTTAAAATTCCCGAAATAGCACTAATTTTTGGAGCTCAAATATGCACATTGAGGATTCGGTGAAGAGACAAAGATAACTTGTGTAGTGATTATTCCTTAAAAAATCAAGCTCAAAGTTGAGGTGAAAAATAAGGTGGTTGATTCCTTACTCTTTGGGCTTTGTGAAACTTAGGAGAGAGGCCCTTAACAACCTTAGAAACAAAGAAATGGTGGGATATTAACATGAAAATTACAATAGGATTGACCAACAAGCTTAACCACTATGATTTTCCACCCAGTTTTTTGTTACTTAAAAGAGAATCATAAGTTGTTTAGAATCGAGGCAAAGGTTCGAGACAAATAGATGTTTGCAATAAAGATAGCCATAATTTACAAGCTCATTTTTCTAAACACACAATAATGGCATGGGAGAGCTTATAAATCTAAATCCAAAGTTATAATAGAAAATATCTCTAAAGAATTTTCAAGACTAAATAGAGATCTTATTATGACACTAGACTAAATAGAAATGGTGTAAAGGTTTGGTCAAATTAACCATGATCAATGCCTCAAATCCATTGGAAATATAGTTTCCATTATTTAAAGAAATTGGACTAAAGAGAATCAAAGAGATACAAAATATTTCACAATATTATAGATTCCCCGCAATTCGGACTCATAACAAGAAAAATTTACACAAACTTATCCTTATATGTCAAAGCATAATTTGTCATAAAGTATTACAAAAAACTGTTAAAAATAATTTGCAAGAAATATAGAGGGCAAAGATCTCACAAGGATTTTATAACGTCCCCATTACAAAATGTCTACACGTCACAAGTTACACTTTCATTACCAAGAGATAATCTTAAATCCCATGACCTCCAACAAATTTGCAACACTTGCTCATCCTTACACCTTGAATCAAGTTGACTATCATTGAAAATAACTAAAGATAATAAAATGCCTTTTCAAGAAACAAAATTGTTCATAAGCCAAAAGATATATGAAGAAATTTTCCTTCAATTTATAACATTCTTTCTTTGTAGAAATTCCCAAAAGATGGTAGCAAAGGTACTTGAATATTCCCAAGAGAACTAATCAAAAGTTGAGAAATTTTCACATGTCAACACTAGTAGAGACCACTTGCTCCGCCAACAAATGAAGAGAAAGGATCATGTTCAAATCACTCAAGACAGATGCAAATAACTTAGAGCACAAAATCAAATTGGATGGAAAAACACATTTTATATAGAAACAAGCAAATTACCATGAAAATCAGAGCCCCTGAGAAAGCACAAATGGATCACATAAGGAGTGAAGCATGCACATTAGCATTAAATCAACATAATGGAGAAGAATGGTATTGTCACTTGTCTTGAGATCCCAATTTCAAACAATGAAAAATGGGAAAGCTTTATTTGCATTAAACATATTACTCAACTTCCCAATTGGCGAGAAATTGGAGTGAGAATTTGATTTTGGGGCTCTACATAATTTAATTTTACTACAAGAGACTATAAAAGTATAGAGCTTTTGAAACAAATTGCTTACAAACTACTCAACTATTCTTTCCAAAATTATAACCACTGTGTAGCCCTCTCATTGATCTTTACAACAGTTCCTCAATTTTAGTTCCTAGTTGAAAGTTATGGGCAAAAAACTAGAACTCTATAATATTGCCCGCTCTATTGAAATTGTGCAAACAATTAACTTTGCAACTATATTCAACTTCTCTCTTTTTTTTTGGCTACTTGGCATGCTCTAGTTAGCTTTTGGATGCACCATATTCCATGCTCAAGCAGTTATATGTTTTGGGGCCTTTTCTTGTTTGTGGTCATGGCTCTCTACACAACCATATGAGGTTTCTAAATTGCGACATGTGTCACAATCCAGAGTCTTAGTAATTTGGAAAGCTTTTTCCTCTTTCTTATGTCTGTCAGGCACCAAGTACTCTGATTTCATGGGGTTGTGCCATGTGGTACAATATGGGAACTCCTTCAGACCTCATGGATTAGTTGTTACTTTCCTTTACTTGAGTTTGAACTTACCTCAGGCATTGAGATCTCTAGATTGCACCATGTGGCGACATCTAGGAGCTTCGCACCTTGAACTCAACAACCTCACTTTTCTTCACCCTTGTGGGGTCTTGTGCACAAGATTGTGACATGCATCACGATCTAGAAGCTCCTAATCATGGACTACTTCCATCATTTGCTAACTCCTTCAATTGTCCTAGATACCCTAAGGACAATAGGTCACTCCATGTGGAGCCATCTAGGACTCCCAAGATACGAGTACCTTCCAATTTTGAATCCATTCCACTTGATGCTACAAGCTTCAGGCTCACGAGATTGTGCCACTTAGCAAGATCTCAAATCCTCTCCAACTCTCTTCACTACTTCAATGTTTCAATTCAACCTTTGTAACTAACCACTTCCCTCAAAAGGAAGTCTAGTCTCACGAAACCCTCTATTTCACTCCACTTTAATATAAAAGTGTTTCCATATATTAAACCTTTGAATGCGCCCTTCGTATCGATGAGGGGTAAATCAATAAAATGTAAACACTTGGTTGATGGTATTGACCATGCTCGATACTATTTGGCCTATGTTCTTTTATAATCGACAACATCCACCATGATTGATAGCGTTTGACTTGTAATTTGCTTTAATGAGAAAGGGACTCAACTATTCTAAGCATGACTGCACACAAAAGGAAAGGTAAATTAGAGCATCCATGCCTTCAACATTCCATAAAGCAAGCTGCAAAGTTATAGGAGCCCAAAATTTTCACTCTAGGGCCCCAAATTGTAGTCAAACAATTTTAGATGCCAAAAAAGTCTACACAAAGTATACCAATGACTATTTTTGTAGCCACTAATAACCATTGTCATAGACTCATAACAAGGCGATTTCCTTATCTTCAAGGCTAATAGGTTTTCTACACCCTTGCAAAAATCCTCAATATGAAGATCTCAAAATCCACCGCATTCCAACAAGGGCAATCACTAATCTTTAAAGTAAGACGCTAGAAAGTATTTCTCTATTAATTTGAGTGACTACTCCACTCAATATCAACAAGGTTTTGTTAAGGTCTAAAATAGTTTTAGAGGGCTAAGGGATTCGAGAGAGAACGATATGAATCGTATCACTCTTAACACCAAAGTTCATGAAGTATGTGGTTTGATGAAACCCTTTCACAAGTAAACGGGAAAAGCCAAATGCCATGACTTGGAGATTTCAACTTACTATGCTTGTAGGAAGTGAAAGTCTCAATTTTTTTGTTGCAATACTCTCAATTGTTTTGGCTTAGCAATTATAAGGTTTTGGCATTGCATGTCAACTATTATAGTGGCCCTACTACTATTAGTTTTGTCTAATCGGCCTCAAGTGTTGTGGATTCAAGTTTTACCCTACTAATAATGTTATTACATTGATAGGCCTTCTGACAATGGCAATAGGGGTGGTGGTGGGTTGTAATTTACATGTATAAATAATATATACTTAAATGTCTTTAGATGTCTGTTTGACCATCACATAGTAATTTGAAGCATAAATTTAGCATCCATTTGACCATGACATAAAAGTTTTTCTTTTTTCTTTGAGAAGTCAATCGAAAAATTGTAATATCTTTTCCATATCGGTGAGTGTGGAGCCCCCATTTTTGGGTTTTTTTAAGCTCAACACATTGATGTAAGCTAGATTGATATCATTTGTCACCAATTAGTAAGAAACTTTTGAAAAAGGCAATGAAGTTAATTAATCAATGTGGTATGCATAAAATCTAAGATAAGAGCTTTGAGGTTAATATATATCGGAGTTTTTCAAATAAATGTAATTGAGATTATCTAAACTAATTTAAATAATATTTATTTTTGATACCGATATTTATGCTTCAATTGATGTTATGTTTTTTTTTTTATTAAGGGCAAATAGTTTTGAAGGGACTATACCCTGTATACAAAAGGGCTCAAAAGCCAGATAGCATAGGTGAGAGAAACAACCCAGAGAAGGGCAAAACGGCCAACCTAAGAGGGCTCATCAGCCAGATATGACAATACATGAGAAGAAAGGATCCAAACGAACAATGATCCAAAAAGTAGCAGAAAAGATCAAAAAGCAAACAAAAGATATGCAACATATAAAAACTCCGCCAAAAAGCAGCTCCAGAACCAGCCAGATAACAACTTCGCAGCCAAAAAACAGCAACACAGCAACCCGTTACTTGATAGCCCTGTCAATCTTGGTTTTGATAGCCTGCAACGACATGAAGAAGGCAATGGCAGTGGCCTGAGAGGAGTCTTTCATATCCGCCTGAGCAATTGCAATATCCCTTTTCTCTTTGGGGCCCCAAATGTCTTCATTAATCCCACTTAATGTTATGTTATGTTATGTTAGATTTGCCCATAAACTTCCTAAAATCAACATACATTTTTTGCAATGACTAACATGATAGCAATTTTGGAAGACAATAATAGATTCGTCTAATGTATTTGTGTACAAGGAGAGCAAAAATTGGATTTACATGCAAAAATAAACAATATTTTTTAACTCGAACCACGGGGAAAGTTTTATACATGAACATTAGAGTTTTTTTTTTTTCAAAAGGGTTCATGGTGCACTTTTTATGAAGAAAATGTTTTTTTTTTTTTTAAAGTTGGATGCATGGACAAATGAATCCATTTTTCGGAAGTCAATTTGATTAACCATCAACCTATTCAACTCAAGATAACTTGTGATTCATTACTCTCGAAATTTACAGTAACATTTTATATCATAATATATCCCACCTCCGCATGAAAACATGTTGAAGGGAATGATATTTACCTCCACACCCAAAGGGTTATATCTCGATGGAATGACTAGTAGTATGAATTTATCTCTCAAATTGCCTTTGTTTCCACATAATTACATAAAAGAACTTGCTCAAGGTCAAAAGTTGTCTCTATCATGGTCATATATATTTGACCTTGTCTAAGAGCTATGTTTGTGTGTAGACACACCCACACCCACACCCACACCCACACAGCTCTTAGACAAGGTTAAACCTCCTCAACAACACTTTACCGAAAGGTTATATTGTTGGCATAGCAACTGGCCACCACCAGTTCGAGCTTTTGGTGTGACGGTAAATCATAACATGGTATTAGAGCCAGATAGTTAAGCACGCCCGACTTGAAGTAGTATCTTGGGATGGGTAACCTCCGTGAAGTCCCGATGTCGTCGTCTCCTAATGTCATTAGGCCTAATTTAATAAATACATGGTGGGCCCGGGGCTCACGTGGTTGCATCTGACTCGCTCGTGTGGGGGTGTGTTGGCGTAGCAACTGGTTAACACAATGAGATCCCTCTCCACCACTAATTCAAGTTTTTGGTGTGACAACAAATCGTAACATATATATGATGGAATGTGGTAGTATGAATTTATCTTTCAAATCGCCTTTGTTTCCACATAATTATGTAAAAGAACTTTCTCAAGGTCAAAAGTTGTCTTTGTCATGGTCCTATATATTTGACCTTGTCTAAGAGCTATGTGTGTACACACACATACAACTCTTAGACAAGGTCAAACCTCCTCAACAACAATTTAAACATTATTACGTAAAGTGTTGTTGAAGAGTATGTTGAGTCCCACTTGTAGGGAATGATATTTACCTCCATGGCCAAAGGGTTATCTATGATGGAATGCATGGTAGTGTGAATTTATCTCTCAAATTGCCTTTGTTTCCACATAATTATGTAAAAGAACTTGCTCGAGGTCAAAACTAGTCTCTTTCCATGGTCATATATATATAGCTCTTAGACAAGGTCAAACCTCCTCAACAACACTTTACACAAATTAGAGCTCAACTATGTTATTAGTATAGTTAGTGAAGAAATGATTTCTAGTCCACTTACCTAGAATGTTTTAAAGTATATAAAAGTAAAAACCACTCACATTCAACTTATAGACTTATGGAGATTCCTTAATATTCTATATGGTTAGGCCAACAAAATTACATTGGAGGGAGAGCTTGTTTGACAAAACATGTCTCAATGTGGTTTGTTGTAAGCTAAAAGAATCAACATCCTAAAGACCATCGTATCGGATGGTTGGGTCTCACTTCCACATTTTCAAACTCAACAAAAAAATGACCATCTTATCGACTCGTTGGATCCCACTTCCACATTTTTAGACTTTGACGAAAAGGATGACCATTCTATGGATTCATTGGGCCCCACTTCCATGTTTAGACATTGAAGAAAAAATAATTGTGTGATAGACACATTGTGTTATCAAAATCAATACGCATAGCATGACTCCAACCCACACCTTCTTGTTTGTGAGTGTTATGCTTACCAATTGATATGTAGGAATTCATATGTAAGCAATCAATAATATTTGAAAACAAATAAAAAAGCTGAAATCTTACATTGATGGGACTTTTGACAACATGTCAAATAGATGGATATATGGTATCAATATGTTATATGATAGGGATATAATCTTGAAGTGTGCAACCCGTAAGTTGGATGTTCGTTGCCCCTTATATGTCGCTGTCCCTTAACAGATTCATAATTATTTTTCACATAGGGCTAATTGTAAAGCTCCAAGCATTAACAACTTCCCTTACAACCTTTGTAAACCATGGTGTGATATAGTAAGCAAGATGTTATTCAAAGTTGATATAGAATCATTGGAGAACTATTGCATACTTGAATGTCTTTCTATCATTCCCGAGCCATTCGTTCTCTAACTATGGAATCATGCATGGACCACTAAGCTTTATCTACAAAGACTACACTCTTGAGAATTTCTTATCATTTGCAAAGTTATAGAATGGTCTCATGCTTCACATCAAACTATGATTTTAATAAACATTTACTATGAAGAGGCTTATGATCATATCAAATGGCCATGTGTTCTAGCCATCATTAAGACACATTTATTGTGTAAAGTAATTGGAAGACTAGGGAGTCAATTAAACTCAATCTTATGTGGAATGGGGACAAATTTATCTAGGGTGCCTTCTAAATCCCATTTCTTGTGATGGTCTCTTGCATTTATTCATCACAATATTCTGCTCGTCGAAGTTCCTTGGCTTAAGGCTCAACATTTATTTTTATGCATAAGCATTAAACCCACAAAAGACATCTCTTGAAGTATTTGATATTGACTTCTTTAGCTGCAGCTTATGGATGAAATCATAAACATGGCTCCCACTTCTTGACAAAAATTAAATTAAATTAAATTACATAACAAACTTTCAAAAATATAGGAAAAAACACAAACACAATGGTATCAAATATCTAATGTCAAACATGTCATATATATTGATTTTTAGATTGTACATTCAAATATCTCCTAGGGGTCATTTAAGAATCCAATCACCCAAAACACTTTAAAAATGGGAACTGGTTTATGCTTTCACTCTTAAACTAAGTATAAGCCTCGTGCTGCAATTTCGACACATACCATAAAATCCAAAGGTGTAGTGTTGGATAATCCTCTTCATAAACTTGGGCTTTTGCACCAACTTATTTTTATAGAGACTAGAGATTGAATTCTGATATGTCCACCAAAAGATACATGATCAACATGACTTACCAATAGTATACATCCAAGCTCACTATTCTTGACAAGCTTAGCTCAAGATGGAACCTTGGCCCCTCTCCCAAAATGTAGAGATTGTGTTTCAATATGCTTTGGGAAGCATTTTTGGAGTCAAAGATAGACCATTGTTTTTGGTGCGCGTCTACGGTTTCACCTTAGGGGAACATCTATTACATTGAGGAAAATGTTGTTCCAATGTCTAGCCTACAACAAAGTCTCTTGGTACAAAAAAAAAGTCTCTTGATCCAATAATACAAGGCTTGTTCAACAAAAGCTAATAATAATATTAAGTCGCGTCATTTGCTTGTGATTTTATCTTGTCTAATGTTTTTGATTCAAGATTTTAAGCATTAAGAATCATATAATATGACTAGAGGCTTGTTCCCATGTGTTGAGTTGTACAAACAAAATAAATTAGTATAATTTGGCCAAGATAACTAGAATTGGCAAGAAAAATCTAAAAATGCATTATAATCATATTTAACATGCACTAAAATCTCGAGGAGACTACAAGTTAGCTGAGATTATTCTTCGCATATGGTTTATGCAATATTTAAAGATTTCCACAAATGGCTTGCATGATACTCAAGTCCTGTATTAGTAATATCAATCCAATGTTGAGGATTATGTACGATCCGATCTTTTCAACTTAATGAAACTTTAAAGTTAATTTGTTGTAGATTTATACTATTTTGGCTTGTGATATTGTGGAGTGCATGTATGATGATCTAAGGATTTTTTTAATACGTAGGTATGACTTTATGCTATGGTGCATGTATTTTTAAACTATGTGTGGTTGAGCCCATGCAAGTTATCCGCAGATGTTACTTACCCACATGCTTGTGCATATTATCGGTGTTACGCGGGTATGCATCCCCAAGAGTTTGGTGACGACACAGACAGCCCGAACGTTTCAAGGACTTGGAGGGGACATCCCCTATTTTTTTTAAATCTTTCAAATGTTTTTACTTTTAAAAAGCTATTATTTTTACCAAGAACATTAAATTATAATATTGAAAGTACCTAAAATACATTAAATACAGTTTAAATCCCTAAATTTCATTGAATAAAGTTAAATTATTCAAATATTAATTTTATATATTATTTTTATTGCTGTCCCCCTGCCGTCCACAAATTTTGGGAAATTTTTGCCATCCCCGCTCCCACGTCCTCGAGACTTAGGTAACTATGCATATTATAGACTCAATTCTATATTTTTGCCATTTTATGGCTTTGAATTTCTACTTGTGATTTGCTTCTTAGACTTCTCAACATGGCATGTGAAATAAACACTTTATCTCAGGTACTGATAAACTACTATTAAGCCAACTGTTAAAAATGGTTAAAGCATACCCATCTGTATACAGAGACTTTATAATTGAACTTAAACCGGTAAGTTTGTAATTGCTATGAAATGCCAAGCTGTCAATGTCTAATGACACAATGAGCATTTATCCTGTTATTTGTTCATAAGACAATTAAGCATCTTAATGGCATACTATAAAGAACTTTAGCAGTCTAGTTTGAGACACGATCAAAATAAAAATAGATAAGCATCCTGTCAACCAAGCAGAGCACTTTCTACTTTCTGTGCACAATGTTGCTGCGGGGATTTCCTATGCCAGGAATACTGATAATTGAGGAATTTCACTTCAAGTACACTGCCTCATTCAACATGGTTAAAAATGCAATCATTCACAATTCATTTAAAACTATTTGGAGCGTACCTTCCAGAATTTCATATCATTTCTTTGGTAAACCTTTTTCCTTTTGGAATAAGCATCTATATCATTTTTCCCACTCTATGTTGTTTTTAGTGATTACCACCATTTGTCGAGCTTGACTCAATACTGAGCAGTCCTGAGAGCTCCAGAGAACTCAGGGAGGTTCTTTCCAGCCAAGTTGATCTAGAAATAAACAGTTTTCACTCAAAGACTTCACAAATTCACTTTCAAAGCTGACATTTACCTTGGAGAATTCTTTTCGGGAATGTAGATCGTCACTGCAGTTGATGGCAAGCCACTCAACAATTTAACTGACATAGACTCTGCAAAAAGGACCAACCTTTGTTTCCTCCTCAACATATGTGATTCAATTCCACTACCAAGTGTTTTGAAGATTGCAAAGCTCCATCAATTGGTAGATGAGCGTTGTCTGAGCTCAAGAAGATTTACTCCCAAACAAGAAGGAACTAAAGCTCCATCATTTTGAGGAAAAAGGCATATTCAAAGGCAGTCTCCTTACAATGTCCATAACGACCACCCTCTCCAAAATGACCAGCGTTCATGTTTGTCTTCAGAAGAATATGCTGAGAACAATTTGGTACCGTATATTCACGCACCTTAGCGACCCACTTGACAGCTTCCCAAAACCCAACCCTGAATATCAAACATCATCAGTCTTACACTGAAATATCTAATGCAAAAACCAATAGGCAAAAGTAAAGGGTCTTCAAAAGGAAAATACACATTAGCAGATATCTTTGTTATGACAGACAGTATGAGATTTGCCAAAGACTATATTTGAGACTTTGTTAAACAATAATAAAATATTAGGCATGCCTTGAATCATGAAAAGACGCTGTCACCAGCATGGCAGGGTAACAAACCCCTTTCTGAATATTATCATATGGAGAATAACTTTTAATAGTTGAAAAATCAGCTAAGTTCCTTGGATCACCAAATTCTTCATAATCCAAAACCGTGAGTGGCAAGCTTGGATCCAATAATGTGTTACAAACATCTAGAAAGGGAACCTGCATGCAAATTATTAGTCAATATTTCTTCTGCTTGAAAAAAGACTATAAGCTAAGGATGCTTATACCATTACTAGCTAAAAGCTAATATAAATCGGTCATAGTGTCAAACCTAAACAGAAGTGATGGTTAAAGGTAACCAAGAAGCATGAGAAAGTATTAAGTACCAACCCACATCTTTAAAATTTACCACTCATGTACTTGTCTTTGGAGATCAGTAAAAGCATTTTCTATTATTTTTTTCTGCCCATATTTATCATTTTTCAGACACTTGACCTTCAGAATTATAGTCCTGTATAAGCCTGGACACATATTGACAGCTGCAGCTACAAGAAGGCCACCTGCACTGATGCCCTTGGCTCCTAATAGATTTTTATGGACATATCCCTCCTCCACAAGATATTTGCTGCAAGCAATGAAATCATAGATGGAGTTGGTCTTCTGCAATCCTTTGCCTGCGTTATGCCAGGAATTGCCTCCGCCACCGCCTCCTCTGTTGAACCCATGTGCAGAATTAGAACCATAGTGCTAGCAATTGATGAAAAAAGAGTAATAAGTTATACACACCATTAAAAGACCACTTAGGTTTTTATCCCATCCTCTTTCTTTTCGTTTCGTACACAAAATTATAGATACCAAATAAACTTCTACAAACCTAAGCATAAAATTAATTATGGTATCCACGTTTTTTTGTCTTTTTTTCTGTATGGATAAATGCTCTTTTCATAACACTGAGGGATCTATGAGGAAGTTGACATTGAACAAATTTCTATTAGCCCAAGCATACAATTAATTATGGTATCCATGAATTTTAATTCTTTTTGGATGGGTAAATGCTCTTTTCATAACACTAAAGGTGCTATGAGGCAGTTGACATTGAACAAATTTTGGAAGCTCAAACTTGACCCTTATAAACACATTGGGCTCTAAGCACACGGGATTTAAACCAGAGTCTTTTGCCCAAGAACACCCCATCTCAACTATTCAACCGACCCAACAGACTCTACTCATGGGATGTTATTCTTCTGTAAGATTTATATTATAACACTATGTAATGTCTCTTTCTAGGGCTGAAACTGAAAAACAAGGAAATAGCACAAACCCCAAGTGAAGTAAATTCTGATTTTTATAACAGCAGACTGAAATTTGGAACAGCAGTGAACAGCAGCTTGCAAAGAGTGAAAATTCAACCAAATATCACCATAGAAATCATCCACAACATAGATAAACACTTTAAGAATATTTTGGGACACTTTTCACCATAAAATCCAATGAAATACTCAGCTGGAAATTTAATTATAAACAGCAGAAGTACAGCCAAGAGAAATGACCAAAAATGGAGTCTCCAAACCCCAACAATGGCGAAATATGATAGAAACCAGCCTTATAAATTATGTCAAATCTGAATATCAAAGAATGATGAAGTTTTGTGCCCTAGAAGGCACCCAAATGATCTTCTATGCAAGTCGCTCCCTAGGAGAGGGGCTCCAAATAATATTAAAACCCTTGAAATCACTCCTCCTTGATGCCCTAGATGCAAACCAACAAGATGGTCTTCAATGAAAGTCTTCAACACCACCAAATTGAAGGGTTTTCGTCCTCCAATCTCCCACAAGGGTTTCATCCTCCTTGGATGCCACACTAATGGATTGTCACCCAATAGTGGAATGGACTTAAGAGCAATCATCCCTAGAGACCCAAGTATAAAGTGTAGATGCCAAAAATCAATGCTCCAAATGAGCCTATGTATCTCCTTTTATATCCCAATGGTGGCGCCAAAAGTATAAGGGGGAATTACCCCTAGACCGACCTCTTAAGAGATTGCTTTATCTTCTATTTTCATGTTGGGAGCTCTCCAACTCAACCAACCTCTTAAAGAACTTGCTTTTGGGCATCTATCTTGTCATAAAAATATACTTGGTTTTTGGGCTGATTGCTCAATTCCTTTCCACTAGAGGGCGAAAATCCTTTGGTGTGGCATACAAGGAGGACGAAACCCTTCCTTGTGCAAATTGAAGAATGAAAACTCTTCAATTGGTGGTTCCTAAGGGCTTCAAAGAAAGTGATGTTGCTGGTTTGCAGCTAGGGTTTGATAGAGGAAGAGCTACTAAGGTTTCTACATTTATTTTGAACCCTCTCCTAGGGTAGCGACTTGGTTGGAGGAGGAGATTAGTGCCTTCTAGGGCACATTTGGGCAATTGGAGCTGATATTCACCTTCCTCATAATTTATAAGGCTGATTTCATACTTTATTGATATTTTTGGGGTTTGGAATCTCCATTTCCAGCCCTTATTGTGAGTTGTATTTCTGTTGTCATTTATTTAATTACAGCTGGGTATAATTTCATAATTTGCACATGTTTTGGAATGCTTTGGCTTGGTGTTTATTCCATTAATTGAATATAATATTTAGGAGGATTTATGCACCTATTTTCAGCTTGTTTGGAGGGTGTTTGATGCCCTAAAAGTGTAGATTCAGTTCACTGCTAGGGTTTCATATATTTTCAAGACTACTGTTATAAAAATCAGATTACTCTCATTTGGGTTTGTGCTATTTCCCTTTTTCCAGTTTCATCCCTAGAAATGGACATTACACCATGGTTTAGGACAGGAATGTGTTATGGGACAAGCATCATCATCCTCGAGTGCAGATGAAGTCTGCCACACTAACAGTTGTTTCTTCCAAAGAAGTTTTGGACACTTTCATCATGTCCCTGCTCACCACATTTTAACATCCCTTTTGCTTCAAGTTCACATCAATATCCATATTTTCAAAGAGATTGACACATTTTCTCTCTTTAGAGATAGGCTGGCCAGATAAAGACCAGTTCCTAGATTTCAAAGTGGAGAGAGGCCTTTTAGTTACAAGAATACGACAGATGCAATAGAATGTTCAATTTAGGAAAATAGATAAAAACTACACAAACAAACAAAGGACAGGGGCACCTCAAATGGACACCTAACCTGAAAGACATGCTTGTTTGAAGTCACGATAAGAGAATGAGAATCCATGCACTTTCAGACAGATCTAGAACAACAGATTGCAGCAGCTATATATCCCTCGATACTGCTCCCAAATTGATGATTTTGTGCTTTTGGAAATGCCTTTGAATCTATTTTCCAACAAAATAATATTCAACTTAATTCGATTCTCAAGTAGAAAGTTACGGATTCTACACTGCAGGGTTTTTTCTCCCTGTAGAATAAAAACTAGCTTGGATAACACCTGTAGAGTAGTTGCAGTGTTAACAAGCACAACTACACAAGAATAAGATTAATGGAGACACCCGCACACCCAATAAGTGGATTAAACCTGCAAATCCAAAAGATGGAGGAAATACTTCTCCAAAAGATGTGAAAATATCACATATTGTTGTATTCATATGAAAATAGAATTATGAAATGGGGAACAAATCCCTATAAATAGAAAATCCTCTATCCTAAACCATAGTGGTATCCTCTGATGCTATTGAAAAAGTGTGGTATTCAGTTACCACCACTGACTAGAATATTCCAAGAAGTAGCTTATGAAGCAAGCTACTAACTACAACCTTGCCTGTCACAATACATTGAACTTAGGTAGCTTATAGAGCAAGCTATAAGCTCAAACCTAGCATTACATAAAATATAAGCATCATAGAAAAATAACCTATTTACAATATTAAATATGTTAGCAAAATGGACTTTGGTGATGAAAACTTGAAAAACATATTATTCAATGACAGTTTAATGAGAAAAATGCTCCTGAATTAGTGCTGACAATAGCTATATTGTTTTTAAGGTATGCTCTGCATAAATCTACCTCATTTTCCTATTTTATAACAAGGTTCCATGGGGACGTGTCCCCCATGAAAGTGACATCTCGGAGACTCAGAACGTCTCCAAGACTTGGGGACAGCTGGGATATGTCCCCCACTGCCACCAGCTAGATGAGGGCATTCCCGAAACATTTTCCTCAAATAGTTGATGTTTCTGAGATGTCCCCGTGGCTCCCAATCATCCCCGAGACTCTCAGCCATCCCCGGAGGCATAAGGTTGTCAAAAAGTGTTTTTTTAAATCATTTTGTTTTATAATTTTTGCCCTTAACCCTAATCCTAATACTCAATGGGCCCCACCCACCCCCTAAGCACTCCAAAAAAAACTATAAATAAGAGTTACACCTCACTCCAAATCACAATAAAAATTCAAAGTAAAAGTGAAAGCATTAGCAAGCAAGAGTGAGAGGGTGAGAGCATTAGCAAACAAGAGTGAGAGCAATAACATTAGCAAGCAAGAGTGAGAGCAAGCAAGAGTGACAACATTAGCAAGGAAGAGGAACAACATTAGCAACAAGTAACAACAAGAGTTAGAGCAAGTGCCAAGTCTTCATTGCATTGAGCCACTGGCCAACTATATTTGAATTTTGAATGTAATCATCATTTTGAATATAAATATTAATATATTGATATTTGGCATTTTCATTGTTCAATGCAATGTGTTTAGTATTTCAAAGTTTCATTTGTTGTTCCTTATACATTTTTTTATAACTAATTTTTCAAGTACTATATATATTTGTGCCACCATCCCGCCACCGTCCCCAAACCTAGGCCCTTGGTCCCCCCGTCTCTAAGACCTGTCCGTTGTCCCTTGGTCCCCGTGTGTTTTGAGACCCGTGGAACATTGTTTTATAGTTTAAGTACAAAAATACTTGGAGAGATGACCACGCGTAATAATAGGTGGAAAAAGCTTGGAAATCCAATTTGTAGTTCCCATATATAATCGGGCAAAAGATTCTCAGTATCAAGATCGAACATATGAAGCTATCTTCATTTCCACAATATCCACCAAGAAGATTTTCAATTAAGCTTTTTTCCTTCCAAAATTTTAATTGAAAATTTAATAGTTAGAATGTCTTAGAGAGTGACCCCTCCATAGAGAAACACAAGTGTCCAAGGTCAAATCAAGATGCATAGTTGTTAAAAGCTTATGTTGTCAACTATTATTTTTGTTGAAGTAATGCATCTTATATTACTCAAGAGAAATGATTACAAGGAAAATCTCTCCCTATATAAGCAAGGAAAGAAACCACTTAGGCTGCGTATGCCAATGAGCAAAAAAGTTCACATCCTTCTAAAACTACTCCAGCTTAGCTTTGCAATCACGGTCAAATATTCACGATTTCCCCAAAGCGCCACACAAGCTTAGCTTCACAATCACGGTCAAATCTTCACGCTTCCCCAAACCGAGTGCGGTGGTATCTTACGGAAGTGTATTGTCCAATATTAATATTGAAATCATAGCATAAATTACCTCATATTAGATATTTTTATTTTTTTCAAGATCGCACGAAAACGCCCCTGCCCCATACGTGGACCTGGGTACGGATACGGATACGGTGTGGATATGTACCCACGAGGGTGGTACCTTACGGGTGCGAATACCGCACCTACCCCCGGGGTACGTACTCCACATGAAAAAATGTCTTTTTTTGAAGGAACTCAAAAAATAAAAACCTAAGTATATTTTTAAAAATAAAGCAACCTGATTCTACCCTAACCCTAAAAGACCCCCCCAAACACCTATTAATACACCCAATCCCTCTACTTTATTCACACACTCATTGTTTGCTATTTTGCTAATATTGAGCTTGAAGGAGAGAAAGAGAGGTTGAAGGAGAAAGAGAGAGCTTGGAGGAGAGAAAGAGAGCTTGAAGGAAAGAGGGATTGAGCTTGAAGGAGAAAGAGAGAAGGAGAAGCAAGTCTACAAACAAGGAGGATTTTTCCAGGTATTTTTCATGCATTCAGGCATTCTTTTTTTTTTTTTTTTAAATCTTTTGAGCAATGTTTTGTATATGAATATGATCAATGATCAATATCATGAATGATGTGTTTCAAACACATCATTCATGATTATTGATCATGATCTAAATTTGTTTTTAATATTTATTTATTTTACGGTTTTTAAAATATAATATATTAATTATTTTTTCGTATTTAAAGTTTAATATTGAAGTTCTATTTAATTAAACGTCTACCCTCTGTGTATGCTCTCACCTCGCACCATTTATGGCGAACTTGGTGATCAGAATCAGAGATTGACGTGTAGGGCTAACTATTTAATTTTTTTAATTAGTTATGTATTCGTTTTTTTTATTTTAAAGTTTTAAATTGAATTTGTTAAAAATTTAAACGTCTACCCTCTGTGTATGCTCTCACCTCGCACCATTTATGGCGAACTTGGTGATCAGAATCAAAGATTGACGTCTAGTGCTAACTGTTTAATTTTTTAAGTAGTTATGTATTCGTTTTTTATTTTAAATTTTTAAATTGAATTTGATAAAAATTTAAACGTCTACGCTCTATATATGCTCTCACCTTGCACCATTTATGGTGAACTTGGTGATCAGAATCAGAGATTGACGTGTATGGGTTAACAAATTAATTTTCTAATTTGTATTTGTTGTTTTTAATTAAATTATTTAGCAATGTTTTAAAAATATCTCTTATTGTAGGTTAAAACAAATTAAACCTACAATCATGGCAATTAGTTCAGCTTCGGTGGGGCAAGAGGGAGGAAATGTTTTGAGTGGTATGGCAATGAAAACAAATCTTCATTCTCCTTTATGGAGGCATGTGGAAGTGGTAGAGCTTGTTGCCGGTGGTGGTGTCCGTGTTTAGACGTGCCCCCATTGTGCCACCACATTTAAATCCTCATATACCCGTTTGAGAGCTCATCTAACCGGGTGTTGGCTAGATTTTTCGCACACCTGAAAACCTAGATACCATGAGATAAATCTCCTCATTTATCGGTGAGGCTCCCTTGTAAGATTTTGTCAATTATATTTTCTAATATCTATCTGTTGGTTTTACTTTAACCGTGTAGCTCATGCACCATAGCTAGGCAATTTTGCAGCAAGTAAGCAGCTGTAAGAAATGTATATATGCAGAAGAGGGAAATAATTGAATGCGAGCTAGAAAAGAAAGAAGATGTGCAACCTAACCAATAGTTGACAGAGTTGGTCACATGCACATAGATGAAACAAATAGATCTAGAAATGCAGAATTCAAAGCAAAGGAAAGTTTCAGATCTAGATCTAAGATAACACAAAGATCGAAAAAGAAATAAGAAACAAATGCACAGTTGACACAAAGTTTTCCGGAAATGCCTCCTCTCTATTCCTTAGCTTTCAAAAAATATCAAGGGTTCAATTCAAAGTCCGGAACACAAGAATGCTGATTACAAATTTTGATCCCTTAACCCTTACGTTCTTCTTCTGTTTATAGTGTATAGAGGGCAATTACAAATAGAATTTTTTAATGAATTCCCGCATGTGGAAGCTATAGAAAAGGAGAGAGTTGGCATTCTTCCTCCGGAATTCCTCTTCATGCGACATGCATGATTTATAACTGAAAATAGAACCTTCTATTTTGCATGTCTGCCACCTATTTCCAAGTAATTGACTTCTTCCAGTAACTTGAAGTAACGGCTTTTAAACCAATCACTTAAATTTTGCAATTTAATTGATTACTCAATTACTTTGTCAAAGAAAATAAGAGAAAGAAAAAGAAGTTATTCCAACTGCAACACTCTCCATTTTGTCCTTCCTCCATACTCTGCATGCTGATCCAATATGCATTGTACTTCTGCTTCATCTATTTTAGCAATGAATGATCTGAATGATATCTCTGCCTTGAATCTAAGATATTCTTATATGCTGACGAATTTTTTCTTTGATTCTCACCAAACTGGATCTGGAAGCAGCTGACTGTGATTTGCCTGCGGGTATTGCTTTTGACCTATCTTCCCTCTTATCCTTGAAGCTTTTGCAGTTCTTCTCCAGTACATGCACTAATAAAATGCTTGCCGTAAATAATTTAGGCAAAACTTGTCACCTTTTATTTTTAATTGCATATGAGCAATTTTAAATTCTAGAAAGCACTCCGGGTGAAAGAAAATACAAATAAATTCAATGAAGGCTTCAACTGGAAGATTGGGAGCACATGCACAAGCTCCTGAAAGGAATTTTCCATGCACTGACTTCCACACGGGCTGCACTAGAAACAAGAGGATTTTTGTCGAAGTCTTTGCAATTATGAGAGTTGGATCTACCAATGGCCTTGGATCTGTCAATCAAATCAGTGATAAGTTCAGGGCCCATGTCTGTATCATTGATTTCGGTGATCCTGGAAGTTATGCATGATTCTGCTGACCCTTCTCTTTCATCATGCTTCATCATGCCTGGAACAATCTTTGTTTGAGCTCTTTTTCTTTTAATTCTGCCAGAATCCCTTGTAATTGGATCAATTTGTGCAGATCCGGCAATTTCTTCTGATTCTGAAGATATATTCAACATATCTAACATTGATTTGAACTTCCTTTCACTAATATGAGCTCCTGCGATGAATACCGCAATTAATTCGATAAAGATAGAGTCCATGGCATAAATACTTGATTTTTATCACCAAAATCTGCATATAAAGCCTGCTGCCCTAAAATTTGAGACTTTGCTTACATGCAAAGCAAACAAAAATATTATTTAATTCACCTAGGCACTTATACCAACATGCAAACACTTGAATAACAAAAATCAAGCTATTCCAACCCTAGGCGCCAAAACTGGAAGCTTCCCGACAATGGAAAATAATCTTTAATGCAAAATCCTCCTTTTGGCGCCAAAACCTGTCTGGGCTGCAATCTTCATCAAAAAGAATTAATTGTCTCTCCCTTATGGCGTCCCATGCTTATATAACCTCCAACATGTTATTTTTAATAATTACCTCTTCCTATTTCTGGCAATTTAATTATTTAATAGTCATGTCTATTCATCCAATTTGGGCGCCCATTTATGCATGTTGCTGGTTGTTTTTAATAAATTTATTTTATTTATTTTTAGCATGCATCCTTCAATTCTCTTTAACTTATCCTTCGCATTGACTTTCCTTCCATACATGGCGCCAAAATTAGATTAAAAAGCCATTAATAAATATCATTAAATGCATTGTTTAATGTCAAGGTGGGTCGCACTTTTTGGCAAGGGTAGATGCTAAAAATAGGAAGTCGACTTGATGGGAATTTCCACCCTGCACTGCAGCTCCAAAAATCCCCTTTTCACTTAAGTGATTTTTCCTTCATCATGGGAATTTTTACCCTACAAGGGGTAAGAAATTTGCACTTGCCTCGCCACCGCCGAAATTCCCACCGACAACTTAAATCATCTCCCAAAAGGTGTGACTTGTATGGAAAACAGCCTTCTTTGATAAAGTGCGACTTGCATGGGTGAATAAACCTCTTTGGTGGGAAACATTAGCACTAGACAAGGGAGAAATTCCCACCGGTGCTTTAAGTGATTTTTCTTTTATAATGAGAATTTTTACCCGCAAGGCAAGTAAGAAATTCTGTATCCGCCTACCATCTCTAATATTCCTATCGTAGCTTAAGTGATTCGACTTCATGGGACAAAGTACCTGCAAGGAAGGTAAGAATTTCCCATCCGCCTACCACTTCGCCAAAATTTTCATTAGCTTACATCTATTTATTCCAAAAAGTGCGACTTGCCTAGGAGAGGTTTTTTCTGCTAACTTCATCTTTTTGGGTCAGAAGTTTGCCTTCTAAGACTAATTCCTTCTGGTGTTGAGGCCATAAATGATCTCCAAACATTCCAGGCAATTAAACAAACTATACAAAACAAAGACCGGATCGAGGGGAATTTAACAGACAGACTGCGGAGAAAACCGAAAACAAACGCAAAAGAAATAAATAAAAACGAAAAACATTGCTAGAAGTAGCAGACAATGCTGAATTCATTCCTAGTGAAAATCCTATTGAGATGTGTGAATACTGACATGCAAAACTTCAACAGGATTCAACCGAGCACAATTTACTTCAAACGGGATTTATTTATTTAATAAATAATTAAATAAAAATTTCTCGTAGACAAAACTTGGCGGAGGGATAAAATGAGTTTCAACATCTGGGTATTTGTCGAAATTGGCTCATATGATTCACTAGGAATATCTTAACGTAATAGAGACATCTTCTGGCAATAAAAACACAAAAGACCCGTTATTTTAAAAGAACGAAAATTTTAAACATGGGGTAGTCTCAGATTTCAAGGTAAAATCTGGAGACACCACCACTGGGGTATCGGGACAGTATTAGACCATGTAAGGTGGTGGAAAAGAAAACAATAGCCATGTACCTAGAAGAGCAAGAAGATGCAAACTTTGAAGTAGTAAGAGCTCGCTCTAGAACCATTTCTTTACAAAGAGGACTATGAGAAAACCACCAACACCATCCTTTCATTAAGACTCGTCTTTGAAAGCTGTTCTAATTGATTCCCCTTTTGATGAAGATACCTCAGGGGCCATAAAACAAGAGAACAAAAGGGCCATTAGAGAAGAAAGGATTTAACATTGAGAAGACAGAATTGCGAGATGAATTGGTGGCTTGGTGTATATTTGCATGTGGGCTACCATTCAATGTCTTGAGGTCACCTTATTGGCAGCAGATGGTGAGAGGCATTAGTGAGGCACCACAGGGGTATACAAGCCCCAGCTATAATAAGGTTTACACTTCTCTTTTGGCAAAAGAAGTGCAACACATACATACATCTCTACAACCAATTAGAGATTCTTGGACTAAATCAGGAGTCTCTATTATCTCAAATGGATGGAAAGACTCCAGAAATAGACCTCTCATCAACATTATTGCAGTATGCCCTAAAGGGCCGATGTTTCTGAAGGCTATTGATTGTGAGAAGGAAGGAAAAGATGGTCAATTCATTTCATTGCAAATATTCTCATTGAGGCTATTGAGTCAATGGGCCCGCAGAACGTTGTCCAATTCATCACGCACAATGTCAAAAATGCAAAGGCGCAAGGTTGATAGTAGAGCATAGGTATGAGCACATATTTTGGACACCATGTGCAATACACTCTCTGAATCTAATACTGCAAAAGATTGAGAAAATTACATGGATTGAGCAAATCTGCATGGAGGCAAACGAGATTCAGATGTTTGTCACCAACCATCACATGTCTCAAGCCATATTCAGAAGATTCTCAAAGTTGGAGCTATTGAAGGTAAAGGAACAACTCATGAGCCATAACTTATAAGTTTTACTTTTTAAGTTTTTAAATTTTTCATTCTAAATTTAATATTTGATTTTAAATCAATTTCAATTTGTGTTATTGAATTGTTTCCATTCTTTTTAATAGGTTGGTAAGACTAGGTTTGCCTCTCACACACTCATCTTGAGACGACTTGTGAAGGTGAGACGTGCTTTGGGTGGCATGGTGATTGATAATGTTTGGACCGTCTGGAGGCAAGCTAACACAGAGAGAGCCCAAAGGATAAAATCATGGATCCTTGATGATGATTGGTGGGGAAAAGTTGAATATTTGTTGAGTTTCACGGAGCCTATTCTAAGTATGATACGATTTGTAGACAAAGATAATGCTTGCATTGGAGAAATATATGATGGCATTGACTCCATGCTTGAAAAAATCAAAGAAATCATACAAGCCAAAGAGCAGGACCTTGAGGAAAACTTTTACAGTGAAGTTAAAAATGTGGTCATGAAAAGGTGGAACAAAATGACCACCCCATTGCATCTCCTTGCTTATGCTATAAATCCCAAATATTACAGCAAAGTGAAATAGTTGGGATAGTTGGTAGGCAGCGACCATATGATGACCAAGAGGTTGCAAATATGACGAGGGCAACATTCAGGAGGTTGTTTCTTGATCTAGCTATATCTAGTGCACTCCGCCAGGAGATGTCGATGTTTGTAAATGGACAAGGTAGCATGGGAGAGATAGAGGCTCTTTGTGACAAACACAACTCGGATCCAATCATGTGGTGGACTATACATGGCCATGATGCCAAGTACCTACGACCAATTGCAATCAAATTGCTCTCACAAGTATAAAGTTTGTAACTTGTTATTTGATATTTTAATTACCAATTAAGAATTAAAATTCAAAATGATATCATTTTTTTTTTATATTAATAATACTTTGTTTTTGTGACAAGTGGCTAGTAATTCTTCTGCAGAGCGCAACTGGAGTACTTATGGCTTCATCCACTCAGCCAAACACACCATGTTGGCATCGAAGAAGGCTGAAGATCTAGTATATGTTCATTCCAACTTGCGCCTCTTAACGCACAGGACGAAAGAGTATACTAGTGGTCCTAACAAGCTTTGGGACCTCCAACCTGAAAACACGGACTTTGAAGCTTCTGCTGCTTGTTTGTCCAATGTTTCACTTCTTGGTGTTGATGACGAACTTCCAAGGAGCCCTTCACAAGGGTTCGAAAGTGGAGCTAGTGGGAGTGGAGCTGCAAGTGGCATCCATGAAGATGATTTTGACGATCATCTAGATGATATGCTCTAGAAGTTGAGAACTTGAATGTATTATGTTATTAACTATTATGTTTTGAACATTATGAATCAATACAAACTCAAGTCTCAATTCTCAAAGTATTGGAAATTTCAAATTTGTTTTCATGTTCTATGAATGATTTTAAGTTGTATGAGTATTAAATTTCAATAAGTATGCAAATGTTTCTTTAAATTTATAATTTATATACATATTTATATATTTATATATATAACGTACCCAAAAGCGTACTGCACGTACCGAGGTTTTTAAGAAAATGTGTTTCAGCGTACCATATCCGTACCCATTACCAAGACAATCTTGTTTTTTTTAGATTTTTAAAATATGTATCAAGCATAGTTCTCAAGTCTAAGAATCCGGATCCATTTGGGAGGGGAATCAAATATGAATGTCCATAATTTTTTTAGAAGTTCAGAAAAATACAGTCCAAAATGTTTACTCATATCTTTTAGTATGAGTTTCTAATATGTGAAATTGACAAATACAGATAAAAAAATCAATAATGTAATATGAAATATTAATATATTTAATATTATATCATACTTGCAAGGTGTGTTTTTGCTAAAACCTAAAAACTTAAAAAATTGGAGCAGACGCAGACCAAAGTAATCTGGGCACGCCAAAAATATGGATTCGGATGGATTTTCTGCAGATCTGGCCGGAGTTGGTAACTATGGTATTCAATCATCTCTTTCACAACAAATTTCCTCAAGTAGTTATTATTTAATTACCTTCCTCATGTATATTGCTAATAATCACAAGGAAAGGGGACCTACAGAGCGCAAAAACACCTCTAAGCAATGCTAATACTGGAAAGAAAAAGGATGTTAACACATCAACTGGGACTTTCACTATAAGCTTTATTTTACGTATGACATGCAAATGAAGATATAACTAACATAATGATGCGGGAGCATCCAAGAGCATTCATGGAGAAATTTTGGAATTTTGGCTTTCTTAAGGTCTAGGATTTCATATGGTCAATAAGGCATATTTTCCTTGCCATTTTCTAGCACTTGAAGCCCTCAACTTGTTCAAACTGATTTTCCTGCCAAAAAACCATATTTGAAAATTTGAATTTTTAACTTGGCAAATAGGGGTTCCTTCTTATTTTCACAGGCATATTTGATCACGATCTTTCATAAGAGATCTAAGGAGGCCCTATAACATGTTTGGAGATGTGGATCATCTCATGTCACCCTTCTACATAGGTCCAACTCAAGCAAAACCCAACTTTTGCCCACCTTGAGTTAATAAAACCAAGGGTGGTGATATTGTAACTAAAAACGGAATGCAAAAAGAGAGGAGATGATGATTCATTCGAGCAAGGAAGCAAGAGGAAGATAGAAAAACTAGGAATGTGTGAGGGTGCAATGTCCCCTTTTTCGAATTGAGGCCTAATGAAGACTTCTTGCCACTCCCTTTCCATGGCGAAGAAGAATAAGTGAACAAGGGAAGGAATTGCACTTCATTTCAGTTTTCTTTTATTAGATTTAATGTTTTCTTTTAGTGTTTTTCCTTTATGAGGTAGGTCGGCTAGGTTGGAGGAATTAAAGAGGCAAATTAAAAGATAAAGTGAAGCTTAAGAGGTCGGTCCTCATCTAATTGGCCTTTGGCACCAAGCAAGGAGTATAAAAGGGGTTGTATGACTTCATTTGAAGATCATCTTTGACGCATTTACATCTACAATTGGTTTGTTGGGAAAGTTGCTCAATACCTTTCCACTTGAGGATGAAAACCCTCGTGTGGCATCCAAGGAGGACGAAAACCTTCCTTGTGGCTTGGTGGAGAACGAAAACTCTCCATTTTGGGTGGATTGAAGATCTCTATTGAAGACTCTTTGTTGATTTGGATCAAGGACATCAAGGAGAAGAATTACAAAAGCTTTGCATGATTTTTGGAGCTCTTTCCTAAGGGGTGGAAATTTGCATGACTGGGGTTTGGTGGTGGTTCGGTGCCTTCTAGGGCACATAATTCATATATTATTTGATATTTTGATTCTCCATAATTTATAAGGCTAAAATCCATAATTTGGCTATTTTTGGAGGAATTTATCTATTGTTTTCAGCCCTTGTGTGAGGCTGCCCTGCTGCTGTCACAAATTTAATTACAGTAGTGTATCATCACTGGTTTTCTCCATTTATTTGTTGCAAATTGGATGGATATTGGTTGTCGTAGTTGAAGTAATTATTTAGAAGTAATTTCAAGCTATTGTGCATGGTTTTATGGTGCATTTGAGTCCCTATACAGTTCGCTGCTAGGGTTTTAAAGAATATTACAGCTGCTGTTATAAAAATCAGATTTTACTTCACTTGGGTTTGTGTGGTTTCCTTCTTTTGTGGTTTCCTTCTTTTCAGTTTCAGCCCTTGAAAGGGATATTACAGTGGTATCAGAGCTTCGGTCTTCCCATCCTAGGGTTTTCATGGAAGAGGGCAACAAGGGTTTCCTCTACTATCAGAGGAGAGAAAAGAAAGTAGACCAACCAAGAGAGGAGGATAGTATGGCTCACCAGGATCCTCAAGAAGCCAAGATCGACAAGCTTATTGAAGGGCAAGAGAGATTGGCAGACACCATGGACCTCCTAGCCCTATCCCTTCAGAGATTTCATGAACCTAGGGTTCATAATGGAGACGATAGCTCATCCGGAGCAAATACTTCACGGCGGCCTTTGGGATCAACTCACGGATCAGCCACTAGGCCTACTTTCCTTCCAAGGGAAGAAGCCATTCCGGAGGTGGGAGCAAGGCCCTCTATGGGGCAAAGCATTGCCACAAGCTATGAAGAGTATATGGCACTTCCAAGGGAGATACGGGAGGCCATTACACTTGTCGAGTTCATTGGCGTGAGAAAAGGAAGGTCTAGGCCAAAGCCAAGACAACATATGCCACAAAAGGAGGTGCAGAATGTGTTGGGGAAGATGACCTTCTCTACTTTTGATGGATCGACCAAGGGGATAGCTAGGGCATAGATCCAGAAGTTGGATACATATTTGTCCTTGAAGCCTATGATAGAGGATGATGCCATCAAATTTGCAACCCTTACTTAGAAGAGATTTCTCATGAGTGGTGGTTCCATGGATTGGTAACACAAGGGCATAATGAGATCCATTCCTATGATGAGTTTTGTAAAAGGCTCATGGATAGATTTGATAGAATTGACCCAAAAGTTCACTTTCGGGAACTTGTACAATTGAAACAATAGGGCACGGTGGATGAGTATGTGGCTAAGTTTCAGAGACTTTTCATCATGATCACGGATGTCACAAAGAGAAGACTTGTGGTTCTTTTCATTGAGGGTTTGACCGAACCACTCAAGGGTTTGGTTAGAGTCTTTGATCCTTTGTCTCTTCAAGAGGCAATCAAGAAGGCTTTGGACCTTGAAGGTGCTGCCCCAAAAACAGCAGCGATCAACGGACATCCCAAGGTTAATTCGAGTGGAGGACAACCTAGAAACCCTCCCTTGGACCAACCAAGGAATCCCTACCAAAGGATGCCAAATATTCACAAGGAGTTGCCCAAAACCAGCAATGAAGGAGAGTCTAGAAATGAGCTATGGAAGAAGAATTTGTGCTTCTCTTGCAAGGATCCATGGACTCCTGGACACCGTTGTTTAGGTAAAGGTAAAGTGCATTATATTGAAGTAATTTCAGATTGTGAGGATGATGATAATAGTGTTGATGAAGCCAAACAAGGTAATATATTAGAAGAAGATCTAGAGAGTTTGGATGGTACTCTTGCTACCTTGTCCGGTGCACCTAGTTATCACCCATTCCGGATGGAGGGTGACCTACAAGGGCAAAGTGCCATAATTTTGATTGATGCTGGAGCCACTCATAATTTCATTAATGAGTGCTTGGTGACCAAGCTGGAATTGAAGGTAGAAGACTTCAATGGTTTCACATGATTAAGATAGCAGAGATGGTTACTCTATGCCAATGTTTTAAAAATCAGAACTAGTCGAGGGTTGTACTAGACCGGAACCGAACTAGACCGGAAGTAGACTGGTTCAAACTTTATGAACCAATTTACTAAGAAACACCAAAAAAATATTTTTAATGAAAACAATATATTTGAAAGATTAGAAACCATGATTCCAACAATTACACACAAAATATGCAAAGTTTGCTCATGTATATACTATATAACATGTAAGAAAGGTGTTTATAGCAAAATGGCAATAAATTAGGGTTTAGATCAGCTAAAAAGTTGTACTTTTAATTAAAAATTTGTTTTTTGCAAAATTAGCGCCGTATTATAGTGTTTTTCCGGTTTGGCTGGTTCAGAGAGGAACTGGACCGGTTTGGTACCGAACCGGCGGTTCTGTTCGATTCGCGATTTAAAAACTCTTGCACTATGTCATGCACAAGGAAGTGTTCCCGACTCCTCTTCAAATTAGGAGAACATAAGGCATGTACTAATTTCTATTTCATTAGCATAGCTGATATGGATCTTGTGCTTGGAGTCCAATGGTTGCTTTCATTGGGAGAACTCACCTTCAATTACCAAAACATAGAAATAAGCTTTATGAACAAGGGTAAGAAGGTTACACTACAAGGTATTCTTTCGGAAACACCTTGAGTACTTGGTAGAAGATACCTAGTCATGGAAATCATATTTTTACTCTTTATCTAAGATAGCAACAGATTGGAAGTCTTTGATTACAACTAAGCATGTAAAGAACAAGTTAGCTAATGTTGTTTTTGAAGGCGAAATGATTGATGAAAGGTACAAGGTTATGGATGGATTCATTTTTTACAAGAACTGGTTTTATTTGGTGCTCGAATCGAAGATGACGAGTAAGATATTAAGGGTTGTTCATGATAACCCATTAGCTGGTCATCCAGGTTACTTTAAGACATACAAACAAGTGAGAGAAATATTCTATTGGGAAGGTCTAAAAGGGGAAGTACTCCAATACATCCTGGAGTGTCTAGTGTGCCAACAAAACAAGCGGAACATGCATTTCCAACCAGGCTCCTACAAGCACTTCTCATTTCCACTCAAAAATGGGAAAGTATCTCTATGGAATTCATCACAAGGCTGCCCATGGTTCAAGGTAAGAATTGTCTATATGTTGTGGTTGATAGGCTCACTAAATATGCACATTTTTGTCCACTTCCAGCTAAGTACAATGCACCTATAATGGCTGATGTATTCTTCAAGGAAGTATTTAGACTTCATGGGTTACCCAAGGATATAGTGAGTGACAAGGACAACAGATTTATGAGCATGTTTTGGCAAGAATTGTTTCACTTAATAGGTACAGAACTCACTCCTAGCTCTAGCTACCATCTTCAAACGGATGGGCAAACAAAGATAGTCAATAAATGGGTGGAAGGCAACCTATTAACGGATAGTCAAACAAAAATAGCTCTAGCTACCATCTTCAAAGTGAAACATGCATTTCCAGCCGAGGCTCCTACAAGCACTTCTCATTTCCACTCAAAAATGGGAAAGTATCTCTATGGAATTCATCACGGGGCTGCCCATGGTTCAAGGTAAGAATTGTCTATATGTTGTGGTTGATAGGCTCACTAAATATGCACATTTTTGTCCACTTCCAGCTAAGTACGATACACCTCTAATGGCTGATGTATTCTTGAGGAAGTATTTAGACTTCATGGGTTACACAAGGATACAGTGAATGACAGGGACAACAGATTTATGAGCATGTTTTGGCAAGAATTGTTTCACTTAATAGGTACAGAGCTCACTCTTAGCTCCAGCTACCATCTTCAAACGGATGGGCAAACAAAAATAGTCAATAAATGGGTGGAAGGATACCTAAGGAGCTACATTGATGGGCGGCAATCAGCGTCGGTAAAGTGGTTATACATGGCTGAGTTTTGTTAGTGCATTACCACTTTCCACATGTCTATCGGTATGTCTCCATGCAAGGCTTTGTATGGTTATGACGCTCTTTCCTTTCTTGATTCGGTAATGATGGATAGTAGAGTACCAAGGGCCAAAGACTTCGTCCAACAAAGTCATGATATTATGAAAGAGCTCAAACAATGTGACCAAAATAAGTAGAAGTTGTATGCAGATCAACATCGGAAAGAAAGGTCTTTTGAGGAAGGAGATATGGTGTTTTTGAGGTTGCAGCCCTATAGGCAATCTTCCCTCAAACCAAGTGGTGCAGAAAAGTTGAAACCATGTTTCTATGGCCCCTACAAGGTAAAAGGAAAGGTGGGAAAGGTTGCATATGAACTTGAGCTTCCAAAACATAGTAGAATACATAATGTTTTTCATGTTTCATGCCTCAAGAAGGCACTAGGACAACAAATTACTCCCTCTCTTGAGTTGCCCCCATTGGATGAGGAGGTTAAATTGATTCTAATTCGGAAAGTATTTTGGAGGTCCGTGAAAGGAAGTTAAGGAACCGAAGCATCAAGGAGTACTTGGTTCATTGGAAAGGTTTTCCCCTTGAAGACGCTACATGGGAAAGTACAACAATTTTAGAGCATCCAAACTTGTAATTTCTTGAGGAAAGCAATTTCGGGAAGGGAGGACTGTAATGTCCCCTTTTTCAAATTGAGGCCTAATGAAGACTTCTTGCCATTTCCTTTTTGTGGCGAAGAACAAGTGAACAAGAGAAGGAATTGCACTTCATTTCAATTTTCTTTTATTAAATTTAATATTTTCTTTTAGTGCTTTTCCTTTATGAGGCAGGTCGGCTGCGTTGGAGGAATTGAAGAGGCAAATTAAAAGATAAAGTGAAGCTTAAGAGGTCGATCCTCATCTAATTGGCCTTTCGCACCAAACAAGGAGTATAAAAGGGGTTGTATGACTTCATTTGAAGATCATCTTTGGCGCATTTACATCTACAATTGGTTTGTTGGGCAAGTTGCTCAATACCTTTCCACTTGAGGACGAAAACCCTCTTGTGTGGCATCCAAGGAGGATGAAAACCTTCCTTGTGGCTTGGTGGAGAACGAAAACTCTCTATTTTGGGTGGATTGAAGATCTCTATTGAAGACTCTTTGTTGATTTGGATCAAGGACATCAAGGAGAAGAATTACAAAAGATTTGCATGATTTTTGGAGCTCTTCCCTAGGGAGCGACTAGGGTTTGGTGGTGGTTCGGTGCCTTCTAGGGCACATAATTCATATATTATTTGATATTCTGATTTATCATAATTTATAAGGCTAAAATCCATAATTTGGCTATTTTTGCAAGAACTTATCTATTGTTTTCAGTCCTTGTGTGAGGCTGCCTGTTCTTGCTGTCACAAATTTAATTACGTAGTGTATCATCACTTTGGTTTTCTTCATTTATTTGTTGGAAATTGGATGGATTTTGGTTTTCGTAGTTGAAGTAATTATTTACAAATAATTTCAAGCTATTGTGCATGGTATTACGGTGCATTTGACTCCCTCTACAGTTCATTGCTAGGGTTTTAAAGAATATTACAACTGCTGTTATAAAAATCAGATTTTACTTCACTTCGGTTTGTGTCGTTTCCTTTTTTAGTTTCATCCTTTGAAAGGGATATTATAAAGGCGCTAGAAGGCCAAGTTGGTCTCTTAAGTTTTGTATATATTGTGTAATATTCCCTTTTCGGGACATTACTAATATATGGGTTCATCTCTTTTATTTGCATTGTAACCCCTTGGCATGCCTAGCGCTACAAGTGGGGCTCTCTAGGTTAGTTAAATGTGCACATAGGCTAGCCACTTTTATTATTTAATTAAAATAATAAAGTGCATATAGTAGTAAGTAAATATTTTATTTTAATGAGAAAACATTAAATGGTCGGTCATTGGAGATTGCACCTCTTAATTCTATAAAAGAGGGGTCGCATTTCCTTTAGAGGGTTATGTTGATTGAACTTTTGAAATTACTCCATGCTTGAAGAAATGGGATGTATACCCAAGGGATGTATTCCCTAACTTTAAAGTCTTTTTCGCAATCATTGTTGATGAATCTATGCATTGTTCCTCCATTCTAAGCATTGGCGACTTGGTTTAGAGTGTTGGTGCATTTATTTGAGAGTAAATTTGCATTGTATGTGAAGGGTTTGAAGTGCTTCGTGATTGTTATTATTGCTGCAACTTATTTTACCAAATCGAGTTGAATTGGAACTTGTTTCATTATATTTTGATGCCATATGAACTTGATCTAAAATCTGTTCTGTTATTAATTATTTCAGTGCAAGGGTGGATATTTTGGGTGTGTTGGATGGTTGGAAAGAGTTGAAAATATTTTATATAATTTTATCTAACCCTAGCGACTTGAAATCAATTTTCTGGGGCTGTTCTGGCAAGGTTTTAATGCTCAGAAAATTCAGATTATTAATGCAGTGGAAAGCCCTAAATTTCTAGTTTATTTTGCACCCTGTTTCATGGAAAAACACTAAATATTGAAGGAGTTATGAATTTTAGAAGATTTCAGTTATCTGCTAACTATTTGGTTGCTAACAATTAATATTAATTTCAGATCTGTAGTTTGGGGTCAATTTAATATTGGATTTGATTGTAAAAATTAGGAAAAATAAGGAGAAAGTGATTTTATAATTTTTGGAGCTAATTAGATGCCCTAAATGTCTTCGGGAGACCTAATTCTTCGGGAAAAATTAGGGTTTTATGTTGGCTGTGCAAAAAACTGATTTTGAGACATTGTTCTTCATATTTTTGTGGCCCAAAATCCAAAGTTTGAATATTTTTGCTTGGATGGTTAAACGGGAAATAATTTTGGAAGATTGCAACAGTTGGGGTGTAATTATTAATTATTTTTCAGCTGTTAAAAATCTGATTTGAATTCCAATTGTTTTCTTCCAATCTATCCCACCACCTTGGCTAGTTCCAACCCCATTTGGGTTCGAAATAGCTGACATTGGGATATTTTAGGTTGAAGCAAAAGGGTTTATCCATTCTTTGTTTGATTTCAACAAATATTTCCCCATTTTCTAAATTGTCCTAAAAGGGGACATTACAGTGGTATCAAAGCTACTTTCCTCTACTCCTTGTGGGTGTTGTTTGCAGAGATTGAATCATGGAGCTTGCTAGTGACGAGAGATTTGAGGACCAAGCTCTATAAGCTTGGGAGACGGCTCAAGAGGCCTTCACTTGAGAAGAGTGTATTGTTCATCACTCTTGAAGAGGTGGTAAGTTGTTTATGTTTGTTAGAGCAATCAGATTTTGACACTGTCTTCAGTTTTAGATCCCTTGGTGGCACATTTGGCTAGATCAGATTTATTGGGACATGAGGAGGTGGATGTGAGACTCTTGGTCATCACATGCATTAGTGAGATCACACGGATAGCAGCCCCAAGCTTGCCTTATGATGACATCACTATGGAGGAGATCTATGAGCTCATGGTGGGAAGTTTCCAAAAGCTTTGGGACACCACCAACCCTCACTTTGGCAAGAGGGTCAAAATTTTGAAGAACATGGCTAAGGTAAGGTCTTGCATTCCCATGTTAGATCTCAATTGTGAAGATCTCATTTCCCATATGTTTGAAGTCTTCTTTGGTGTTCTACATGAGGATCATTCACATGAGATAATGGATGCCATGCAAACCATAATGACTCTAATGTTGAATGAGTATGAGGAACCTCCGCACTCATTGCTAGTGATACTTGTGGAAGAATTGGGACAAAAGAAGCCATGTATAGCTCACACCTTAGCAAGAAGAGTGGTGGAGCAATGTTCAAGCAAAATAAAGTCATGCATCCAAGGTATGGGTTCCCTTGTTTTTGATGATGAAATTTTGGCATCTAATGATTGTATGAAATTGAGTGGTTGCAAGGATTTGTTTGATGAACATGAAGAGAACATTGGCAACAAGCATATGCATGATGAAGAAGAAATGATGATGAACAAATCAGATTTGAGGGACATCATGCACTTTCACCATGAGCCATTTAAAGAACAAGAAGGGAGCATGAGTCTCATGGTTGCTCCAAGTCATTTCCCACCTAGTATGAGCATTGGTAAGGAAGAAAAAGGGGCTTTGGATGAAGAAAATGGTGAAGAAAAGAGTGTTGTTCCAAACTCAGAAATTCTGAGTTTTGTAGATGTTGGGAGCAGCCCAAGGTATGATTTTTCATATTTTATTTCTCCTTCCATATTGAGTTTTGATGGGTATGATTTTGAGCATGATAGGGAGATGGATATGATGTGTAACATGGGGTATAATGGTCACATTCTTGCTCTTAACAATTGGGTGCATAAGGAACATGATGGAAAAGGAGAAAGAGTGATTATCACTCTTCCCAATGATGGAAGCCATAACAATAAGCTTGTTGGTCCGTATGAGGAATTCATCATTAGAAGGCACAAAGGTATGATGGCTTCATGTGTTTTGCTCCCTCTCATAAGGGAAAGTCATTGGCACAAAGTAAGGTACAAGGTTCCTTGGTTTCTCTATGATGATATTCATAAATGCATGCACTATATTTCAGCTTTCTCCTTCTTTGTGAGCATAGTAGAAGGGGATATTTGGGGTGTCATCTTGCATGTGTTGCTTCATGTGATAAGGGGCTAAAAGGATTTGAGTTTTACAAGCTTTATTTGGATACATGGATATCATTTCCTTTCTTTTTTAAATGATGCTAACTCCTATCTCCTTGGAAGCCTTGAAGGAAGGATGGATCACATGGACTACACCTTGCATGGTAAGAAGTCCATTTTCAGATTTTGAGCAACAGTTATGTCTTCCACTTGGATGTTTGATTGATGTGCTTCCAAAGGTAAAATCAACAAAGGATATGTGTTGGGAATGTTTGGTTGTTGTTTGCATGACCACTAACTTTTGGGCTTCAATGGAAGGTTTGGAAAAAATGAAGGAACATGGTATGAATTCTTCTCAAGGCATTTCATTTTCAGCTATGCATGTGGATAATTTTCAGTTTGTTATTGTTGAGGATGAAATTTCAGTTACATGGGAGCCATTTTTATTCACTAGATTGATGTTCATTCATGTTGGGGAAATTTTTTTGAAATGTGCTAGCTGTTGTCCCATCATTTTTATGATTGATATCATTATGACCAGCCTCCCTATCACTTCTATAATTCAGATTTTTGCCATGCATTTGATGATATGGTTGTTGGTGCTTGATTTTGGCTCATGGGTGAATACTTGGGGATGGAAACCAACCATTCTAATTCTGATTTTTGAAGGAAGAATGCATGATTACAGCAGTATTTGGAGCCACATAACAGAATTTGGGGGCAACCCATGCATGAGGAAGATTTGGGAGCCATCCATGCCT
Source organism: Taxus wallichiana var. yunnanensis (assembly GCA_018340775.1). NCBI lineage: Eukaryota > Viridiplantae > Streptophyta > Pinopsida > Cupressales > Taxaceae > Taxus > Taxus wallichiana. The sequence goes on along the minus strand of CM031234.1, from coordinate 248,252,340 downwards.
TGGAGACACAAAGAAGAAACAGGAAAAGTGTTTTTCAACACTTGTTTTTCTAATGAGTTTGCTTCATGTGCAAGATTGAAGATATGTGATGGAGATCTCTTTGTCCTATTCACTTCATGAGGGCATTTTTGAGTGGGCAGCCTTGGAGCTTAGCAAAGCTCATCCCTTTGATGACTCCTTATGCCATGTTGAGGACACCATCTCTTGGAGCACATGTTACGGAGCTGATGACTCATCTTTTTGGGTTGACATGAGGGAAAGAAACTTGTTCTTTCCAACACTTCGCCACTTGACAAGCACCGGATCGAGGCTTTGGATGCACCACCCCACATCTTCTCTTTGAGGCATGATGCATGGATTTATGAGCTTGTTATTGCTTGAGAGAGTAATTTCCAAGAGGGAGGACTATAATGTCCCCTTTTTCGGGACATTACTAATATATGGGTTCATCTCTTTTATTTGAATTGTAACCCCTTGGCATGCCTAGCGCTACAAGTGAGGCTCTCTAGGTTAGTTAAATGTGCACATAGGCTAGCCGCTTTTATTATTTAATTAAAATGATAAAGTGCACATGGTAGTAATTAAATATTTTATTTTAATAAGAAAACATTAAATGGTCGGTCATTGGAGATTGCACCTCTTAATTCTATAAAAGAGGGGTTGCATTTCCTTTAGAGGGTTATGTTGATTGAACTTTTGAAATTACTCCATGCTTGGAGAAATGGGATGTATGCCCTAGCTTTGAAGCCTTCTTGCAATCATTGTTGATGAATCTATGCATTGTTCCTCCATTCTAAGCATTGGCGACTTGGTTTAGAGTGTTGGTACATTTATTTGATGGAAACAAAACTGTTGAAAGCAGTCGTAGGGGCAAGTACCAAACTGAAATTAAAGGTTCCTGAATATGAAGGCAGTCTACATGCTGAAGAATTGATTGATTGGATAACAGAGATGGATAAGTACTTTGCCTATCAAGGATAGCTGATGAGAAGAAGGTAAAATTTGCTTGTACAAAGTTATAGGGGCATGCATCAATTTGGTGGGACTACATTCAAACTGAAAGATAGAAGAAGGGTAAGGAGAAAATCAGATCATGGGATAGGATGGTGGAAAAATTGAAAGCTAAATTCATTCCTTCAGACTACCAGACAAATTTGTTTAAGAGGCTACAAAATTTGAAGCAAAAAGAGACGAATGTGAAGGATTATATAGAGGAGTTCTATAAGCTCTCAATCAGGTATGGTCACATAGAAGAGGATGTAGAGAAGGTAGCTAGATACTTGAATGGCTTAAGGTTCAATATCCAAGATGAAACCAGTTTGTTGACTTTGAGGATAGTAGAAGAGGCTTATCAAGTAGTTCTTAAAGCAAAGAAGTTGAATACGAAACATACACAACACTCTAGAGGTAAACGAAAAAAATTTCAGAGGTAGATGACAACAAATGAGCGAGAGGACAACAACAAAACTCTGAAGAAGTAACTAACAGCTCACAAACTCATAATGTTAGCCCGAGAGGAAGTCATTATTTCAGAGGAAGAGCCACATTTGGAAGAGGAAGAGGCAAAGAATTTTGGGGAAGATGTTTCAAGTGCAACAAATATGCATGACATAGGTCATTTGAGTGTCCAAAAGATATCAAAAGCAGTAGTGGCAGTATTGAGGCCAGAAATCAAGTAATTCATGTTGATAATGAAGAGAGTGTTGGATCGCTATAATCGTGTGGAAGAACCAGAACAAGGAGACTCATTGTTGATAAGAGAGTGCTACTGAAACCAAGAAAGGAAGTGAAGGAGCCAAATCAAAGGAAGACCTTATTCAAGACCATGTGCAAATCTAAAGGTAAAGGCTATAAAGTTGTTATTGATAATGGAAGTACAGATAATTTGGTTTCACTAGAAATGGTTGAAAAACTAGACTTGAGGAAATTAGTACATCCTGCTCATAAAGTGTCTTGGATACAAAAAGGACATCGAGTCTTGGTTTGTGAGAAATGTCAAGTAGAGTTTCAGATTGGTGGCTATAAAGACGAGGTTCTTTGTGATATTATGCCTATGGATGTTTTCCATATGTTGCTTGTTGCTTGGAAGGCCTTGGCAATATGACAAAAGAGCTATGCATGATGGGAGAGCTAATACCTATACCTTGGAGAAAGATGGCCATAAACATGTTTTAACTCCATTGAAGGAAGGCAATGAAAAGGTTGAAGGTCATTCTAAACTCTAGAGTGATGGTGATGACTAAAAAGGAGGACTACTTGCAGCAGGAGGACAAGTAAAATCCTGAATTAAAGAGAGAGGCATCTGGAAAGTTGTATGATATGATAGAGGACAAGGTAAAGGAAGTCATATGCCAAGAAGCAAACGAAGGGAAAGAGAAAGGAATTCAAGACCAAGTGTGTGGAAACATTCATCAAGAGTTTAAGTCATGAGAAAGCAATTTTCTAAGAGAAAACAAGTAGAGCTATTCAAATCTCTTAGGAACCACTTGAACCTGAAAAGCATGTGGCCATGGTTGAGTGGAGAGGAAGAGTTTCAGAAGAAATCCAAACAAAGAGTATGTGAAACAGCTGAGTATGAGGTGACTAATGCACTCATAGAAGAGAAAGAAGAGAAGGTGCTCTTAGAAACACAAAACTCAAAAGAAGATGAACACGGAGATAAGTATATGGTGGAGAATGAGAAACCAATATCTGAGATAGTGTGTGAAGGCACTAATAAATGGCAAGATACAACCATAGAACATGGAGAGTATAGCAGTCAAGAAGCTGAAGAAAGGCATTATGAAGCCATAACAAATGATAACGAGCTTGAGGAGATTATAAAGTGTTTTGTCGAAACGGAGAGAGGCTACTTTTCCTCATAGTTTTTATTCTAATATTGTTTCTAGTTGTGAATGTGCAGGTGTATCAATTGGAAAGAAGAAAATAATGGAAGATGTTATGCAAGTAGAAGAGTCACAATCATCATGTGAGCTCACTCAAACCCAACAACAAGCCATAACATCTCGAGAGTATTCAAGAAAGTGGAAAAAGATTGTACAATAATAGTAGCTTGGAAAAGTTCATCGATCCACCAATGTACATGGAAGTGGTTGACTAGAGGAGTTGTTATAGGACCTATTTTGGCCCAATACCACCAAAAATAAGATGAAGAACTAATGATACAGTCCATAGCCAATGAAGAAACAATCCAAGAGAGGGTGAAGCAAGTTTTGGTACATGAGAGTCATCAAGAAACATAGGTCACGGAGATAACATCGTATCAGTCTAGAAAAAGCACAACATCTACAAAGAAGAACATGTCTACTCAGGTAATGCAAGAAGTTCTTGATTATATGATTCAAATGATCAAAGGCATGATGGGAGTACATCCATGGAATGGAGTAGTTAAAGATAAGAAGAAGGTTGAAATAAATTGGAAAAAAGGAAGAAATTTGAGGCTACAACTCATCTTTTCTTGTAATGACCCCTCTTTAACACGAGCTCACCATGAAACCCTTGCTGCCCTAGATGATTTCCTTGGGGGCTTAAAGGGAAATACAAGGGAAGTAGTTTATCGTTATATTTTTAAGTTATTTTATTAAGCCTTATATTACTTTTAGAAAAAGAAACTTTAAGTTATAACGATTAATTAGAAGGATTATGATAAAGTGTATTTATAAAGATAAAATAGAAATAAGAAAGTCACTTTATAAATTAAAAATCACTTTTAGTCCCACATGGAGCACCCAACTTGGAAAAAGGCAAGGAAAGGTTATAAAAGGAGGTTTGAGTATTCATTTGAGATCATCTTTTGCCAATCTATTTTCTATCATTACATGTTAAGCTATTTGCTTGCATCAAATCTTTTAAGGACGAAAACCCTTAAGGAGAAGGCGATTTGCAAACAAAAACCTCGAAGGTTTGAAGGTTGGGAACGAAAAACTTCTCAACTTTGTGAGGTGGATCCACCCGAGATTCACTATTGTGCTACAATTCAGAATTTCAGTTATTGGAAGGTTGTTTTTCAGATCTAGGGCACGTTTTGGGGCTGTTTTCAGATTTATTACAGCTAGGGCATCATCTGCAAGTCTGATTTTCAGGGTTTTTTGTGTTGGGTCAGCCAACAATCAGTTGAGATTCACTTGTGACAGTTTTGGGTTGTATTTGGCAACCATTTTCATGGCTTTCACATCCATTTCAGTTTGATCTACACATTTGGAGATTTTGAGATCATTTTTGGGGGTCTTTCTATGGGTGGAAAAATCTAAGGTTTTCTTTAATTGATAGCTGCTATTTTTGTGATCATTTTGAGCTATCCTTTGCATTGTCACTCCAAGTATTCCGGGAGATGAAATTTTGAAGTTTCTGCTATTTACTAGTGGTCTGAAATAAATTCATATCCTTGTCGAAAAAATATTTTCTTTCATGTTGATGTTACTAGAGGTCTCCTAGATGTTTTAAGCCTTCTGGGTATTGTGGGTTGTGGGTATTTTGATAAATAAAGTGAAATTTCAGATTGTTGTATTTTTTTTTGTAAGGGTTTTCAATAAAAATCAAATTGTTATCATTTTTTAATAAGGATCCTCTAGGAAATCCAGATTTCTTTATTTTATGTCCTAAGGGGACATTACATTTCTGCGGAAGTCTGATGTAGGAGCATCTAGGAGCATTCATGGAGAAATTTTGCAAGTTTTGGCTTTCTTAAGGTTTAGGATTTCATTTTGTTCAATAAGGAATTTTTTCCTTGCCATTTTCTAGCACTTGAAACCCTCAAACTTGTTCAAATTGATTTTTCTTTGCCAAAAACCCATATTTCAAAAATTTGAACTTTTAACTTAGCAAATAGGGGTTCCTTGTTTTCCCTGGCATATTTAATCACGATCTTTCGTAATTGTTCTTTCAATAAGTATAGATACATTTTGAATTTTCAACAAGCTGTCAAATTTGATACACACCCAATACTCAAGTAACTTTTGGAAAGCAATGTATTCAATAATGGACACTAAGTTGACAATTTATCGCATTCCATTTTCATGTGCACCTTCTCAAAATGTAAAAATTCTAAGAAGCGTCACGATTCTAATAATGTCTACCTTTCATTCAATAGAACGCTTCACAACTCTGCAAAGCACAACCTTTTCAAGTGTATTTGGGTTTCCAAACCATTGGAACCCATTGATGTAGCCTATCTTATGCCACCAATAAAAGAAACTTATTCAACCCAAAAAGAAGTAGACTAAGCAGCTAAGTTCATAGACTGTATTCAACTGACTCAATAGAAAGTGGGAACAATTTTGCAAAAGACCAATGCTAAGTATAAGAAACATCGTGACCAGTATTAGCACCACATTGATTCCAAGTTGTTTATTGAGTATGGCTCCATTCATAGAAGAAAAGACACGTAGGACCTTATCGTAATATCAAAACTCTTTAGAATGGCCCATATGCCATCACTAATAAAGTTAAAGATAACGCATTTGAGCTAAATATTCCAACATACATTGGTCTACATCTAGATTTCAATGTAGAACTCTTTCATTCAACTTTCCACCTTTGTTAGACACAACGGAAGTAGAACTCTAGCCATCATAGATAAATCCCGATTGCAACATGCGGAAAAGCGGATCAAACCATATAATGCCCAATCCAATAATATAAGTAACCACACAATCACAATTTGTAAGGTCGTCACACTTAGTGAGATACCCCAACAAGGGAAATGGTACACGAAGTACAAGTTATAATACATATTCCACACTTGCTTTCCCAACTTGATGTAATGGGGGATCGCTTCCCGAGGAAAGGTGACTAATCCAAAAAAATCTAGGAGTAGGATTGTGGTTCATCAACCAATGATCTTCACAAATGATATGCGCAATGACCAAAGCATTGGATTCATTGCATTCTTGAATACTACGCTTGGAGGATATTGCACAACATAATTATCTTTCCTACTTGCAAAAGGCTAGACGGGGACTTCAAGGCCAACAGAGTGAGCAAGGAAGCATGGAAAGCTATATCCAAGATTCGCGATCTATTCATTCAATTTGCAGATTGACGGACGGATCAGTTGAGAAGGGGAAGCAGCTGGAGTTTGTAGTATCTTTCTGTTTGGAGATCTGTAGAGTTTTGTTGAAGAGGATGCAGGCACTTGAGAGTAGGACATCGTCCTTACCAGACAATATTATTTCTTTCACTGAGGAGGAAGTGGTCGGAAATATTACTTCATACGTGTGGATCATTCCTAGCAGAGTGCCTAATTCCCTAGAAGGGTCTCTTCTGATGGTACAAAAGAGAATTGATGGAGCTACTAAACCTTTCACGATGAATTCCATTAGCAGACTGGTGGCACTGCGATATTGCGAGGTTCGGGCCAAGCTTGGAGGATGTGGAAGAGTGTATCAAGGTGTTGAACGAAGGATTCTTTCTGATTGAAGCCAAGACAAAAAGGAAGCGATGGCATTTAAAACAGATGGGCGAGATCTTTGAATTATATGTTTGACAAGTATATCCGATGATCGAACAAAAAGAAGACATAAATGTTATAGCTTTTGTGACTTCTTCTCCTATTCTTTCTTCTTCTATTTTCCACATTCCCGGATGAAATTATAAAACTTTAAAGTTATTGGTTTTGAAACCATTACTTAAAGTTATGTGGAACAATTCTATTAGTTAAGTGATACATGTGTCACTTAAAGAGAAGTTAGTGGAGGATGATTGTCAAATGTCATCTTTACTTGTTGTTTATGTTTCAGTTCAATTGAGTTTCTCATTTGTACTTTCCCTTCTACATCCTATAAGTAGAAGAAGAACCTCTGGGTTAATGATCAGAATTTGTAAGCAGCATCCTTGTGTTCCAAACTTTGTGTTGAAACCCTTGAGAGCCACTTGAAGCAAAGGAATATACAGGAGCAGATTTCAGAGAACTTTGTGTCACGGTGTATTGTGTTTCTTGTTTTTTATCTTAGATCTTTTAATAGACTTTGTGTTATTTCAGATCTAGATCTAGAGCTACCTTTGCTTATAATTTTGTGTTTATATCTATTGGTTTCTTCTATGTGCATGCAATCAACTCTGTTATCTATTGATTGGGATGCACATCTTCCCCATTTCTTCTCTGTGTTTATATAATTCCCTTCTATAAATATTTCCTTTTTTAAACAATTGCTTACTTGCTGCGTAAGCATACTGACTATGGTTCATGAAAGTCAACACAGTTAAAGTAAAACCCCATATAGATACTAGCATACTTTAATTGACAAATCTGACACGGGAGCCTCACCGGTAAATGAGGGAGATTTATCTCATGACTGCCTAGGTTTTGTGCTATGCAGAAAATCTAGCCAACATAATTTGATATGCAAACCCTTGAAAATTCCTACCATGGTACTGAAAATGGCCTCTCAAACCCTCATGAAACCCTTCCTGAAATTTCTGTAAAATATGCCTAAATATCTACTCGAATAAGCTCCAAAATAGCAAACTAGGATGGATCTTTCACCACCGAAGAGTGCCCTACTAGCTAGGAGTGGATCTCTCACCACCGAAGCTAGGGATCCTATGGGATTTTACTCCACAAGCAAGAAGAATGCAAACAGCAGTTGCTCAATGCCAAAATATGTGTGTAAGAATGAATACTTTTCTCCCCAAGCGCTTCCTTTTATAACTTTTCATTACCTTTTGCAAAGTTGGGTGCTCCATGTGGGACTAAAAGTCACTAAAGTGACCTCAACAAAAATATATAAGAATAAAGTACCATGAGCCCCCTTAACGATAAAACATAACAATTATTCCCACCAAGTTGCTTAATACTAATGCCAACAGAAAAATATAACAAATAAGCAAGGTGGTAAACAACCATCCATACCCAATAGCCTCCAACGTCGTTAGCCCCTTGGGTATGACCAAGGCTAAGACTAAAAAATGGCCCTTAGGCCTTGATGAAGGAATGGGGACATTACACTAAAATTTATTTAATTAAATACAATAACAAAGTGAACACCCTTACAAATATGGCTGGAAATGAAGGATTCCAAGCCCCAATTGAAGTTCAAATGTTAATTCCAGCTTCTAAAAATAGGAGAAACACAATGATGGTTGAATTTGAAATGTCTTCAAAATTGTATACAACTCCTTATGAGATCACCAACCCACTATTGAGAGGTTTCGTTCTCAATAGACTTTCCAAGAGGGTTTTCGTCCTCAATGGAAGAGAGAGAAAGCAAACATGCTCCAACTCCAAGAGAAATAATTTCCAAAAGTATGCATGACCTCTTCCAAACCAAGCGACTCCTTTAAATGGCTAGAATTGGCGCCAAAATTGTAATGTCCCCTTTTCCAAGCTAGTCACTGTGGAAGACCTTATGCCCATTCCTCCTCTTGTGGGCATCGAGGAAGGAGCAAAGGAGGAGAACTCGCCATGGTTGTAAGTGATGTACCTTCATGATTAATTATTTTATTTACTAATCATGGCATTGGAATGGTTTGACTAAGGGAAAGAAGACTTAGCAAGGAGAATTTATATTTCTTCATTATGAGTTCGGCCATGAAGTTGGGGCTTCTAATTCATCATTGGCGCCAAAGGAGGGGTACTTAAGGAAGTTCGAATGGAGAGGAGCATCATCTTTCATCTATTTTGACATTTACTTGGAGTTGAAGCTAGTGTAGCTTTTCTCCTTCGTCACCTATGAAGACAGAACCCAATAGGATAACACTTGGGGAAAAAACCCTCATTTGTGTATTGGTGGCTTAAATACGGAGGTCACAAGTGAGCTTTAAGGAGGATTTTATATTTATTTCTTCCTTGTAATTGTAGGAAACTTGCTTGGGTGAAGGGTTTGATATCATCTAGGGCACTTTTGGACAATTTGAGTTGATATTATTGCTTTTCATATTTTATAAGGATGGAATCTATAATTTGGTGATTTTTGGAGAGGTTTATGAGCTATTTTAAGCCCTTGTTTGTGGTTTGCTGTTGTCATAAAATTAATTGCAGTTGGGTGTAATCTCTTATTTTCTCTATTATTTTTATGTAATTTGGATGGATAGATGTTTTCGTGCTTGAAATAATTATGAAGAAGCATTTCCAGTTGTTATTGCATGGTTGTATGATGATCGAAGTGCCTATACAGTTCACGCCTTAAAGGATTGATTATTGATTGCTCAAATAGGGCTAAAGTGTGTTTCCAGTCATTTTGATTGATGCTTGTTGATTGATGTTGTATTTTTAGATTTGATTCATTTGGGGTTGTGGCCAAACCCTTATTTTTCAGTTTTAGCCCTAGAAAGGGGCATTACAAAAACCAATTAGAACCTTCTAAAGAAGACCGACCTTCTTGGGGACATGATAGTTCATTTTTCTTCTATTTTTCATTTGATTTTTCTTCTTTACCCCGCCAACCCTTTGACTATACTTAGAAAATTACTAAAAAAGAATGCAAAGCTCACAAAGACAATCGATAAACATGACGAACTTCCCTTTCTCATTCCCTTTTTCTCACGGGAAGTGGAATTGGCTCAAGGTATTCGAAGAGGAATAGTGTTGAGAAGAGGACATTACAAAGGCAACCTTAGCGCTATTCTCCATTTACCTTATTTATCATCCTCGCCCTCAACCGCAAAATGAAGATAGCAGTCATAAATTCAACACACCAATTCATGCCGAAACACACATGAATACTCAAGGTATTCAAAGAGGACTAGTGTTGAGAAGGGAATATTACAAAGGCAACCTTAGCGTTATCCTCCATTTACCTTATTTATCATCCTCGCCCTTAAGCTGCAAAAGGAAGATAGCAATCATAAATCTAACACACCAATTCATGTTGAAACACATGTGAATACTCAGCCAAGTATTTCGTATCAAGGCCTACTTTTATCAAGACTTTGGCTCGAGTATGACACCATTGTGACTGTGCAAGTGATTGCAATTTTAAGAGTAAGCACTTGGCGAGCACAACTTTTGTAGCAAGATATTTCTTGTTTAAGTTTCTTCAAAAGAGCTTCTCAAGTCGAATTCCATCCTATTGATTTCTAGGGAAGACATTAAGCTTTGTCCTTATAATAGTCCAAATATATTTCCTTTCTCTAATAATGTAAAAATTGGAAAAAAAAACATAAAAATCATACTTTAAGTTGAACAATAGCCAACCACCGCCACGTAGGGTAGGTTAGGCTTAAATGTATTCGTAAAATGACCTTAACAAATCATTTTACTTCTTAGGTTACATACTAGGGTTTATTCTCAAGTGATAAAAAGGCACTACAAATATTCATTTGTCAATATATCAATTGTCCTACAAGACTAATTTCCATATTTGAAGGTATGCATTAGGTGATACACATATCTCATTTTAGAGTGACATCTCCCATTTAAAATAAACATAATTTGTAAAATAGTCTTAAGCTCAATATACAAATAAGGCCTTAATTTGTAAAAGTAGTTTTGCTTTTTGAGAGAGAGAGAGATTACAAGCTTCGAGAGTACTACTCGAGAAAATATGAACATATCTCCATCAAGGAAATAAGAAACGATAATCTTATAAATATTTGTAAGTCAATTGAACACAAACGAGGGTTAAGCCCAGCTCCACCTTGATTAGTCATTCTAGGGAACCTTGAGCCTTAACCAAAAGCATTTTCCATCTAGGGCACAAGAAATAGTACAAGATATTTATGAGTCTCTTGAGGCATACAAGACAACCATTTTCATTTAACCTACTAACTTGACATCGTGGTATTATTCTATCACCTACTATTTTTAGGGAGGGCAAGATTACAACTCCACCTTATCCATATCAATAACTTAACTAAATATGTCAAATGTATAGAAAAGTGCCTCACAACTTGGTCCTCTTATTGTTTTATTCACTTGCTTGCCACTCTTGGACAATTGACTACTCATGCTCCTATGCTTTCATTATGACGCTAATGTAAACATATCTTTTGTTAAACAAATGAAGATTAAGAATAAGAGAAAGATCCGATTGTTGCCACCCATGGAGGTTTTTGATAAGAACTTGAATTTCATTGATAGGGAAGGAGAAATAGTACAATCAAGAAAGGTTTGAATTTTGCTCAAAATCACATAATTGTAATATCCCTTTCCGGGCTAAAACTGAAAAACAAGGAAATAGCACAAACCCCAATTGATAGTAAATTGAATTTTATGCAAAAACTAGGGCAGCAACCTGTTTTAGGTCCACCAAACCCCAAGCGACCTAGGGTAAATTCAGATTTTTGCCTTCTCCACACACAATTTTTTAGAAATACATCAACAACATAAAACCCTTGATGAAATCATGCAAAATAATTGCTTCAACCATAAAGTGTAGACTGTTGGAATTAATTAATGCTCAAAACAGCTGAAACTTCAAAATTCCGTAACTTCATAAATACTTGGAGAAAAAATGCAAATGATAGCTCAAATTGACCACAAAAATATCAATTATCCAATAAAATTAGAATCAGATTTTTCCAACCACAAAAACCCACTGAAAAGTGATCCTGAAATCTCCAAATGGGTAGATCAAGCTGGAAATGAATGTGGCAGCCCCAAAAAAGCATGCCCTAGCTGGAATTTGTGCCCTAGCATTGATGGAAACTCTCTGAAATTCTGAATTTTGAAGCCCAAATGTGACTCTTAGATGAAGCCACCAATGCAACAAATGAGGGTTTTCATCCCCAAGTGTTGTGACTATTGAGGGTTTTCGTCCCCAATAGGATCCAATGAGGGTTTTCGTCCTCAAAGGGTGAAAATGAGAGCTCAATGCTCCAATTTCCAAAAGAGAAGTATATAATTCACAAGATGATCCTTACAATGAGCCCCAACATTTGCTTTTATAGCCTTTTCTTTCCTTTCTTTGTGGAGCACTCCATGTAGGCCTCTTTATTTCTTTTTTAACATTTGTTTTTCCCTCTTAAAGAGGGACAACCTCTCCCTTTTAGCCGATTGAAAATAATGAAAATAGGCTAAGGGTCTTTTTTCTACTTTAGTATTTAAAAATACCTTTTATTTTAATAATAATATTATTAAGTTGTCCCAAAATGAAGAATTGGCCGGGCCCAACTTAAAATATTATTAATTATTTTTAATTTAGAAAAGGGGACATTATAGTCCTCCCTCCCCAAATTTTCTTGCCCTCAAGCAAATGCAAGCTCTCATACCCAAGTGCCAATGTGCCAAAGTGAAAGAACATGATGTAGTACTCCCATAATCTAGCTCCCATGCCTGTCAAGTGAGAGAACTTCTGCAAAAACAAACTTATGCAATGGCTGCCCCTATCTTCATTGAAGTCCCTTGGCAGCCCATGAAGTTTTATGGCTGCCTTGAAGAAAAAACCAGTTGTCCCAATTTTGTCCTAAAAAACAACAGTAGCAATTTCTTCCCTTGTACACTCAGTTGTACAAAACACTTTCCAGCCAGCTACAAGCTCAAACAAAGGGCAAAAAATTGAAAAAATGCTCAAGCAACTTGACCAACAAAAGCATTTCCCAATGGGGCATCTTCACCTTCCATCTCACCCTTGTCAACTATGGTGGAAGAACACCCTCTAATCACATGCATGAATGCAACTGAAAAAGAATGAGAGCTGCCAAAAATGATGTCAGCAATGCTATTGAGTACAAATGGGCTCATAGTTGTCATAAGGATGCTTCTTCTAACACTTGAGAGTAACCAAACATCACATCCATGCGTATCCGTAAGCTTGTTGTAATACCTAGACGAATCCGGTGTCAAAATCGTTTTTATTTTTATTTTTTAGTTCAAAAAAAGTCAACTATGGACTTCAAAAAACAACAATAAAAAGAGTGTAGGGGAAACCCTAGAAGTAACTTTTACACTCACTTAATCAAAAGCAAACAACAACATATTTACCTCTCATTGCATTTTTAATTCTCATTGCACATTTGCTCTCTTGCTTTCATTTATTCAATTGCTCAGGGCTGAAACTTCTTCATTTTGCTAATCCTACGCCATTACAACCACACATTTTCTGCCAAGGAATTTAAGGATATTGCAACAAAAAAGAATCTTGATTTAAGTTAAGCTTTTGTGATTGTTTTGAAGTTTTTTTGGGCTAAAAACTTCCAAACATTTGTATGTTTTTGTGACTAGTTTTTACTTCTCTTTTGTTATTTTTTAAATCATTCTTTCAACAAATTCCCAAATGCCTTCAATTTTAATAACATTATTATTATTATTTTACTTAAGGCTATAAGGATTTGCGAGAATGTTTGCCTCTACAAGTGGTAGTTCCATTGCCAAGGGCAGCCATCAAAACCAATGTTTCTCGCCACTTTAAAATATGTAACATTTTTTGTGATTTGCCTAAGTGGAGGGTGATACATTTGGGTTTGTTCGGCGCATAATGTCAAATATAATAACTCGTATAGTCCGGTGAAAGCCCATTTATGTGCAATTCATAATGTTGGAATCAAAACTTTCCCTGGGCCAAGCATAGATGGAAAGCTAGGAAGGAGCTTGCCACGTGTAAAGATCATGACATACATCAAAGAGCAAGAAGAACCGGATGCCATAGTTGCCCAAAAATTGAAGCATCCTTTGGCAAAGAAAGGATCTAGATCTACCAGGACACTTGTTGCGCCATCTCTTGTCATGCCCCATCACACCCATTTCATGATACACCCCTCGTGGCCGCAAAATAAGAGGATCCACCTAAAAGTTGCAAGAGAACAAAAGGTGCAGGCCCATTGGAAAGGGCATTCTAGAATGAGGTCAAGGACATAGCAAAGTAGAACATTATGTTGTGTTTATGCATGTGGGCTGCCATTTAATGTTGTTAGATCACCATACTGGCAAGAGATGGTGAAATCTATCAATGAAGCCCCTTAAGGAGTCTCAAAAGTCGTAGACCACATTGTTGGCAAAAGAAAGAAAACATATTGAAGCTTCATTGCAGCCCATCAAGGATTCATCAGTCAAAATGACCACCGTTTCCAATGGAAGGAAAGATAGGGAAAACAGGTAATTGATTGATGTGATTGCAATGTACCCTAAAGGGGCAATGTTTCTAAGGATTGTTGATTGTAAGGAGCAAGTGAAGGATGTATGATTCATTGCAAACATCCTCATAGAGTCCATTGAGGCAACGGGGCTTGAAAACGATCTCCACGCTATAATGGACAACACAAAAAATTACAAAGGTGCGGGCATGTTGATTGAGGTAAGGTATGGGCACATATTTTGGAGACCTTGTGCTGCTCATTCACTCAACCTTATGTTGCAAAAATTGGGCACCAAAATTAATTAGATCAAACAGGTCTATGATAAGGCAAGCAAGTTCCAAATGTTCATAAGCATCCATCACATGTCCCAAGGCATCTTCAGGCCTGTCTTGAAATTGCAGCTATTAAAGGTAAGTGTCCTTTTAACTTTTTTTTAATCATTCATGAGTATGTATAATTTTTATTTACATTTTATTTTGTAAGCTTGTAATTTGTAAAATTTTGATATTTGAACATTTTTTTAATTTGTGGGTTGTCGAGACTCGGTGTTCCTCACACAATTATTTTGAGATGACTTTTTGTGGTGCGTGAAGCATTGAGCAACAAAGGTGAAAGGGTTGATACTAGATGATGAGTGGTGAGCCCATCCCGGGTATGCTAAGATTTGTTGATATAGATGATCCACGTATGGGTGAGGTATATGATGGAATCGACTCAATGATTGAGAAGATCAAATCCATCATAAATGCCAAAAATAAAGATTTTACAAAGAGGTTCTTCAAGGAAGTGCACTCGATACTCATTGATATGTAGAATAAAATGACCACCCCATTGCATCATCTTGGTTTTTCCTTGAATCCCGAATATTATAGGGTGGAAATCCTTTCTTTTCCCAAGCTAGTCCTACCATACAAGGATATTGAAGTTAGTGAGGGGTACAAGGTGGCATCCTCTAGACTCTTTCTCAATCCAAAATTAGAAGGCATAGTTAAGGGATAGTTTGGGCTTTACATGACCTCCGCGGGTCACTCCCTTGGCACTACTCGTGATAGGTGCAAGAAGGATGCTCATATGTGGTGGTGCCTCCATGGGTAAACAAACCCCCACCTCCAACCACTTGCAATAAAAATTCTAGCACAAGTACGATTTTATTTTTTTTTAACTCTACCTTTCTTTTTGACATTTTGTTATAACTATTTACTTTTATAAATTTTAAATTGACTTTGTGGCTTATCAAAATAGGTTGAGAGCTCCTCTTTGGCTGAGCAGAACTAGGGTACATACACCTTTATCCACTCAGTTAAGCACAACAAACTAGCAGCGAAAAAGATGGAGGATTTGGTCTATGTGCATTCCAACCTATGCCTTCTAACACACAAGTAGGATGAGTACAAATCAGGGGCAACAATGTGTTAAGACATCGACCCTGCGACTCCTGACTTGGATGCTTCCATTGCCCATCTTAGATTGCTTGACATGGATCTAGTGAGTTCTTCACACGACTAGTATAGTGGAGCTAGTGGGAGTGCACTACTTACGCCTATGGTTCTAATGAACCGCATGATGATACCCATGAAGACATTGAATTGGAATATGAATACAATAAATATGCTGATTTGTCTTGATTTTTGTGTATACATTGTAACATTTGCACTATGTACTTGTTCTAAGAGTAGTCAAAGGTCAACTATTGAATATCGGGACATTTGGCATTGTGTTATCATACCGTTTTGTGGTTATTTAACTTATTTTCAAATATTTTGTTTACTTCATGCATAATATGCGGTTAATTTTTCTTATTTGGCTCGATTTTTAATATTTTATATATATCTTCATACAATTGTATCTCGGGTCCCGAAAAATTGCCGTACCAGCATATCTCGATTCTTTGTACCCATGGCCGTACCCAAAACAAATTGGCTATGTAGATTGTAACCCATGAGGTCAACATGTCCAGCATTTGAATCCAAGTTGACTGCTTGGAGGGATATAAACATTGAGTAATGAACAAGTTGATCCCATTCATGCGAGCAAAAAATAATAAAACTGTCAAATAGAGAGGGTAAAATCCGAAATGAAATCATATCTTACAGGATTCCAATGGAACAGGGTCCAATTTGCTGGACTGAACAGCATTTGTTTGGTGCCCCAAGTCCCATGGAAACGAGCTCTTTTGTTGGTGTTTGCTCATGCACACTCTTGTAAAAGAACCACATGTGTATTTTCTTGTCAGATAACATTTGTTAGGAAGCAACATTTATTGATAGTGCCCAAACCACAAATATTCCATAAGAGGATTCAAATCAAAAGTCTCTCATTGGGATAGGCCTTTCCACTCGGTTTTCTTGGACAATTGTTGTAAAAGGTGCCTGTATTTGTAACGTACTTTCAGGATTTATGATAATACAATGAGCCTCCTCATTATTCATTTTTTCTCTAGAGGCTTTCCTCTTTCTCTGAATATCTTGAAGAGCTTTTTTCAGTTCCCACAGTTGAAGGTTGATGGGTATGTAATCCTTGGGTGATTGTTGTTGTTGTTGTTGTTGTTTCACTCTATTACAAGTAGCCATGCTATGGGTGGGTGAGGCATCTTTCTTTTTGGATACTGAGTTTTGGATGTGGGTTTCTATAGGGGGTTGATGGAGGGAGGTAGTTTCAACTGTGGGGAGAGTGTGCAGCTCTTGAAATGCATGGTTTGTCAGAGATTCAAATGGTTTATGCAAGGGAAAGTGGTTTCAGTGTCGGACTATAATTTTCCTTTGCAGGGGTATGCAATCTGAAACTTGGTGAGCGGAAGAGTGAGAGTCTCTCAGACCTTACCTAAGGAGAACTGGAGGAAGATGCTTGCTGATTTATCTGAGTTATTTTCTGCTTTGGATTTTGGATCACTAGAGATTACAGGGAGCCCAAAGCCTCTTGTTTAGGGAAGACACATGCAAGATGCCCATGTTTGTGACAGATCTTACAGCAGAAGGGAATATTTTCATAATCCAAAGGTTGCTCCCATTCAATTCCTACCATATCCATAATGTTTCGATCAGAAAAGGGCTGGCAGAGATCAAGATTGATGCAGATCCGAGCATAGTTAAGGACTCTTGGATTCTTGGTGTACTCTGATGCTGTGATGTATTAGCAAAGGGCAGATCCGATCTCGTGTAGACTGGATTCATGCCAGTACTCATGGGGTAGAAATGGCAACCAAACCAATACTGAGACCACACTTGGAAGATCTTCAGTAGGGTTAAAGGCAGGGGAAATGTTTCATAAACAGTTCAGATTTATTTTAGAACCAGGGTCTTCCTTGGAAGGCCTGATCTTGCTCCTGTGTGGTGCAGAAGATGGCCATGAAGTAACCCTTAGGCATCATAAAAATGTTCACAGTTCCCAGTTGTTTCCAGTTAGCTTGGACCCAGAGGTTGAGAGTTTTGGGTCTCAGAAAAGCTCCCATTAATCTGCAAATGAGGGCGTTTTCTTTGAGGAGGCAAAGGCAATTTTGCATCTTGTCTAAGGAAAAAGCTTTGGTGGCACATCCTTTTTGAGGTAACAACCATATGTTTTCTTGGCTGGAAAGGTGCACCATGTGATAGTATGTTGAGCATGATATTGTGGAAATTTCTAGAGATCAGCTTTACCTATTATAGAGCTTTCAGCTGAAATTGTTGATTTAAAGCTCGGTACATTCAAGGGTGGTGGATGAGAGGAGGCCATGGCCTCCCCACAGGTGAAAAAGGAAAGATCAGGTCAGCAAGCCAATGTAGTGGGCAGCTATGGAGCAAAAGGGGGAGAAAAATGGTTGAATGGGTTGCAGGTTCATCAATGGGTGTTTGCTGTAATTTTTTTTTTTTCACCTATGCAGGGTAGAACGGTTTTGACATCAGATACCAATTGGATATAAATAATCCAGAAGCAATAATAATTATGAAGCATTCGTGAATTGCAGTTCATTTCTATGTTTATGAACATTAGGTTGGTTTGTGTTTGTAGAGAATGTGTGAAGTCTGTTGTGTTTCCCGTGCACCTTCTATGATTTTCTGAACTGCAATTGAGGAAGATGAGAAACCACTCCTACAATATCATCAATACCTGACTGTCAGAAAAAAATTTCCCATGTCAAATAATAATGCAAACCTGAAGCTTTGACTCGTCAAACACTGAAACAGGGAAAGAAAATAATGAAGCATTAAATAATTAATGAATCTAACAAAACTTGCCTTACATCAGCATATGCAATAGTACATCCACGATCAAGTAAGCTCATGTGGTCACTGCACCATCGCTTATCCAAAACTTCTCCATATGCTCCATAACCATGTATTATTCCTGCATTTGTACCATCTTGTTTTGCTTTTTGAGAACGGATGATCGTAAGAGGGATCTTGACAGCATCATGTGAAAATACTTCTTTCCGTTCACAGTGGTAAATATCAGTGAAATCACTCCAAGCCTGAACTTCCTCAGCTTCATTACATGCCTTCATAGACAGAATTTCTGGAATCTCAATGGATTGAGACATTTTACTAGCATTCATTAAGGAGTGTGATTTTCCAGCATTGCTGCTAACCCCTAAAACCTCCTCTTGCTGTAGTAATGTCAGCTTTCGCCTCGATAAATCATAGTCAACTATCGCCTCAGGCATCTGCAAGTACTCCAAAAGTTAAAAACAATACACTTTTCAACAAAACTGTCAATATTGTACTTCAGATTCCATGCAATTTTCTAGGCATCCACACATGAGATTCCATACGATATAAACTAGTGACTAATATATTGTTTGAGAGAATGGACTTGCTATCCTGGTCGAAATTGATAAATGATCCTAGATTTTATTCTGTTAAAACTTAGTGGCAATGAACCTATACCACAAAAAGGACTGAAAACTCCAATAGTGCCTTAAGAATTTTATCGAACTACCAATATAAGAGACAACAAACTAATATAATATTACAAAGCAACGAAGGATACCACAGGAGATGAGATCACTGCACGGAAAACAGAGGAATCAAAATCATTATTTGATCCCGGGATGACAACGTAGGTGTCAGCTGGCATAGGTAGTAACCATGAGTTAAGATCCTCGAGCTGTTTTCCATCCTGCAAGTTTAAAAGTGGTATCCAGTAAATAATGTGACCGCTTTTTCAACACAATTAATGTGTACACTACATTTCAGCTTTAAGTTTCAAAATTAAGACTGTTTACAAAAATTGAAAAAGTATCAAAATTCCAATAAATGGTTCCTGAAAAATTCAGTTACAGCAACAAACACAATTGTTGTACCAACCATATTTTTATATTTATGTAACAATATTATAACTGTTTTGAAAAAGATTGTTTCACCAGCAGACAATGATGTACAAACCAGAACATTTATGCCACAACAGTTAACAAATACAAGTAGTATTAAGCAAAATGAAATGATGTATACTTCTATTTCGTTTAATCAAATAGTATTTCTTTGCCTTCATGGAAGATGGACCCTTCTATTATCAAAGTGTTTGCTACAAGCACACAGTTAAGCATAGCCTTGATCTCAGAGGATCTGCTGGATAACCAGTTTGGTTTGAAATTACACGTGGGCTTTTAGTATGCTGCAGTTAATCCAGGATGCCTAGTTAGTTTCACCTAGGAATTTGCTCATTATGGGATAGAGCAACCTTGAAACGACGTACCAAAAATGCAGATGATGAGCATATTGAGAGGTCTTAACCTCAGGGTTTTCCATTGATTATCTTCATTAATACAAATTCTCTGTCAAATCCCCATATTTGAACATGTTCAGAGCATGTCCAAGAGTGAAATTAATCAGGCTGTTAAAGACTTCAAAGAGCTGCTTTTACTATCCACTAAGTCACTAATAATCAATTAAGGGATAGCACGAACTCAATAAGATTTTGAAGCTATCAAACCCAATGGAGTTCCTGATGTGGCTCCAAAATATACGTGTGTGTGTGTGTGTGTGAACATATGCATCTACAGGCGGGCATACATACACCATAGTAGAGCATATGTAATGTTCATAACAGTTGTGGGTCGGTAGTTATGGGTTGGTTGGTAATAAGTTAGTTGGAGGTTGTTAGTTAACAGTTGGGAGGTGGATGACAGTTCCAAAATCAGTTCATGAAGAACGCTATAAATGTAATGCAAACTTGAACATTAATGCATGAAGCATGCCTGGATTCATGCATAACTGTAGCCAGTTTTTGTTTTCCAAGAGGTACAATATGGTTTCAAGTTTTATTAAAACATAGCCATCTATGACTGATAAAATTGGAACCCATAAAATTCAGTTATAGTCACTCTACTGTAATATAAAGTGTGTGCATGCGTGTGTGGGCGCACGCACGTGTGTGTGTGCGCACATGCATGTGCACACACGTATGTCAGGTCTTCCCCACACTTTGAACCGTGCGTGTAAAAGAACAGATATGAACTGTAATTTGAGATACATGAAATTCACCCGTTGGTCATCAACAAATTTTATCCAATATACAAGGGTGAGCATCAAATTCCAGTTCATGTGTGCATGGATGTGTGCACCAGGCTAGGTATTCACGAGAGTGTTACCTAAGAAATAGAGAAGAGAATGCAATCATCATAGGGTATTTTTATTTATAACCTTTGCATAAATGTAGTAATAAAAATAGGGATACTGGTGAATAAGGGGGCCCCGAAAATAAGAGGCAATGGTAAATTTGAAAAATAAGAGGTGATATTTAGAATCCTATGATCATGTATTTTGCACATGTTTCACTAAGTGACACCCTTGTCTTGGAATTATACGATTTCTGGACTGTCTTTTGTTTTGAATGTAAAATACTGTCAGAAGTTTTGGTTAAAGGTAACCATTGTTAAATGACGATTAAATCAAAGACAACATTGTTAATATAGCCCACATACAATATATATAGTTCAGTGGGCATGACAAAGTGGTAAAGGCGGAGCATTACCATGATGATGACCCGGGTCGAATTCTCACCCCAAGAAACATTGGGATTTCCCGCTACATCAAGGAGGATACATTAAAGCAGACCACAAGGCGCGACTAGATAATAGAACACATATAGGATCTGATCTCTCATTGTGTCCCAACATTGTCTAATGTCCCCTTTTCTAAATTAAAAATAATTAATAATATTTTAAGTAGGGCCTAGCCAATTCTTATGTTGGGACAACTTCATATTATTATTATTAAAATAAAAAGTATTTTTAAATACTAAAATAAAATAAAAGGAGAGGTCGTCCCTCTTTAAGAGGGAAAAGCAAATATTTTTAAAAAAAAGAAATAAAAAGGCCTACATGGAGCGCTCCACAAAGAAAGAAAAGTAAAGGCTATAAAAGCAAATGTTGGGGCTCATTTGTGGAGATCATCTTATGAATTATATACTTCTCTTTTGGAAATTGGAGCATTGAGCTCTCATTTTCACCCCTTTGAGGACGAAAACCCTCATTGGATCCTATTGGGGACGAAAACCCTCAATAGTCACAACACTTGGGGATGAAAAACCCTCATTTGTTGCATTGGTGACTTCATCCGGGAGTCACATTGGAGCTTCAAAATTCAAAATTTCAGAACGGAAAGGGTTTCTATCAGTGCTAGGGCACACTTTTAGGGGCTGCCACATTCATTTCCAGCTTGACATACCCATTTGGAGATTTCAGGATCATTTTATCTCATGTTTGTTTGTGTCTCTTGATTTCATTTCCAAGATAAGAGCCATATTTATCTCATGTCATGCTCTTTCATAGAGGAATATTATTTTCTTATCATACAAGATGTGAATAACACATCTAAAAATTGAGAGAAAATATTAGTTTCACCCATTATTAGATCACTACCAAACTGCAATGCCCTCTGTTTCTAGCAGAACAATAAGCCATGCACCCTGACTTCAATTTCAAGTCAGCACTGTACTTGCAATCTCAATGAAATCACGTTCTAACTTTGGTATGATGGTGATTCAACAATCTGACTTTCTCACTTCTGGATAAGAATACCGAGGCAAAAGTACTTACACTACCAAACCCCTACAAGGATATTTACCTCAGCTTCTGTAAGTAATAGATCCCATATATAGAACTTCCTTAAATATTGCAGAAACAAGTGTCTGTTAAGAAATAAAGGATGTCTAAAGAAGCCTCGCTACAGATGTGTAACAACCCGATTTCCAGTCTTGGTCTCCAGCTTTGTTCTTTTTCGTATTGTTTACAGTTTAACTACTTTAGTTCTACCGCCCCAGTCATTAGTTTTTGCATTTAGTTACGTTTCAGAACCTTAGTTCTTTTCAACCCTATACTTTCCTATCATAATTGAACGTACTTTCGATTCCAATTAACCAAGTTTCATCACTAGTTCACATTATTTTAATACTATGTTGCTAGGATATGGAGTGCAGTACGGGTTTCAAAAGAGGATATGCCGATTTTCAAAAACCCTTGGTTTGGGTACGTCCGTGTGTGTGTGTGTGTGTGTGTGTAGACACGCACTCATTTTATTCACACACTCATTTTACTCAAATTTCAATCCATAAGAAATTTAAAAAATTAAAATAATAGTAGGATCAAGGTTCAAAACATTCAATATGCTTAAAAATTAATATTCTTATTAATCATGTGGCATAATACATACAATATATGAATACCAAGTCAATATGATCCTCCTTGCAATGAAACTCAAACAATGGTTGCCTCTAAATGTGACAATGTCTCCTCCTTTGAATGAAACAACAGCTGCCTCTAGACAACGGCTGCCTCTAAACAAACCCAACCCCACTGCAAGCAATGGCAGCCTCCAATCTCGTCCTCGCAATATCTTCCTACAAACAAATCCTCCTTGAAATGGCTGCCTCTTCCTCAATTTATCTTTGGCACTTTTCTCTTACACTTTCAAAAACCAACAATGAGTTGTTTGTGTGTTTTGGTAATGTGTGAGTGCCTTTTAATAGGTTCTAGAGGAGTTTAGGGATTCAATTTTTTATTAATTTATGAGGTTTAGGATTTCCTTTGACCAAGTAAATGCAAAAAATAAATTATCATGCAACAACAGCTCGGAAATGCCGCACATACGCACCAGTATGTCTAGGACATACCCAGGCATACTAGGGGCGTTTCCTCCATGTACCGCCAGTGTATCCATACCAGATATGTACCAAGGGGGTTACGGTGGGGGTGGGGACATACCCCTACAACACAGTTATAATACTTTCTTTCTTTCTTTCTAAATCCAAATTCTAGGAAGACACATGGATAGGGAACAAGCCTCTCCTGCAATATTTGTTACTCCCAAAAATGCACATCAAACCCGCGATCCCCTTGGGAAAAAAATAGATAAAAAAGTTGGAACACAAAGAAACTCTTGGCCTTTGTACTAATAATGGCTGGACTTCTAGACTTTTTTCACTCAAATCTTCTTTCAAGCTCACTAATGTTATTGGCAGGGTGAACTAGCATGGAAAGATGCAAGTAACTATAATGTTAATGCTCGATATAAAATATCCCTCTCCAAGGAAAATTTGAGGTACTTCAAATTCCCACGGGAAAAAATCAGGATGAAGAAAAATGTCCCTAAAGCTAATGTTTTCTAGTGGCTGGTGACTAGAAAGGCCACTGAACCATGAAAGAAAGGTCTATTAGCTGGTGCTAAAGTCAGGTACAAAGAGATGACGAAAATTATGGGTGTTACCAAGCGTATGTGTCGGGCACATTGGGGTGGATGCCTCCTACGTCGGTCCATACGTTAGAGCATTCCCAGAGAGCAAAATCGCGAGGAATCAAACGCAACCACGGCAGTAGCGCACGTTTGGGTTAACTCCTAAACAGTCGGGTCTCAAACTCAAAGGTGGATATAAGTCGGCACATGCATTGTCCCTGAGCGTCATCAGCTCAAAATCAAGTCATATTGGTGTATTAAGCTATCTGTTGCACCCCATTTTTATCATAGATCTCAACCCAATGTAATGTCCCTTTTTGGGACTGAAACTGAAAAAGTAGGAAACCACACAAACCCCAATAGATTAAATTCAGATTTTTAAATCAGCAAACTGATTTTTCTAACAGCTGGAAATCAGCAGTCTGATTTTTATAACAGCAGTCCGGAAATAGAGGAAAATCACTCAAATATCATCAAATAACTCAACCAAAATATAGATAGATATTTTAGGAAGAATTTAAGACACTTTTTATCATCAAATTTGATCACACACTCAGCTGGAAATTTAATTCTGAACAGCAGTACAGCCCATGAAAATAATGAAAAGAGAGGTTTCCAAACCCCAATAACCACAAAGAAAGATAGATTCCGGCCTTAGAAATTATGCCGAATCAGAATATCAAATAAAATCTGAAGTATGTGCCCTAGAAGGCACCCAACTATCACCAAACCCTAGTCGCTCCCTTTAGGGAGAGCTCTAAAATGCATGCAAAGCCCTTGTAGATGTTTTCCTTGATGCCCTAGATCCAAATCTGCAAGTAGTCTTCAAGAGATGTCTTCAAATCACCCAAAATGGAGGGTTTCCGTCCTCCACCAAGCCACAAGGAAGGTTTTTGTCTTCCTTGGAATGCCACAAGAGGGTTTTCATCCTCAAGTGGATAGTTAATGAGCACTTTTCCCAAAAAACCAAGTATAGATAAAATGCGCCAAAGATAGATGCAAACAAAGCCATATCTCCTTTTATAGCTCTTGCTTGGCGCCAAAGGCCAAATAGAAGTGGACTGACCTCCTTGGGCTTCTTTTTATCTTTTAATTTGCCTTTATGACTCTCCAATCACAGCCGACCTGCCTTATAAAGGGAAACACTAGAAAGAAAACATTAAATCTAATAAAGAAAACTGAAATGAAATGCAATTCCTTTCCTTGTTCAATAATTCTTCTTTGCCACGAAAAGGGAATGGCAAGAAGTCCATATTTGGGCCTCAATTCGAAAATGGGGACATTACACCCAATCATAATTGTGATCATTAAATAGTAATGGAAGCTACCTTGGAAAGCTAATTCACAAGAGGGAATTCACATCTGTCCCAACAAAGGAATTTATGAAGATCGATAGATTGTTTCCTTTTCATTCAATCTAGGCAATCATTTTAACAAGCGGAGGTCTTGGGCTTTGACAGGTCCCTGGCTGCATCTGGAAGTTTTCAATGCTATCTTTGGCTTTCACCTTGATCTCGCTTCAATTTAACTTTCTACTCCCGGGATTGTGATCTTGAAAACTTTCAGCTTCTCTCTCTTTCTCCTATTTCTTGGCCTTAGAGCCTTGACTCTTTGGGCTTCCTATTATGGTTAATTATAAAGGAAAAGCCTATGTGGGAAAAAAATCGTTTGGGCTGTGGGCCCTTGATTCTTTGGGATTCTTGTTGTAGTTAGCCCCAAGAAAAATATTTTGTGGAAGAAATGAAAGGAAAACCATCCCTGAATTATCTACCTCATCAGAGCTCTAGCTAACCCTATAGAGAAGGTAAAGACAAAATGGAGGCTGTTGATGAAGAAATGCAAAAAAAACGTTCAGCATCTGTGACTTATTCTGTGTGGATTTTTAAGGGATATATTGGAAATCTTCGAGACAATGGTCAAAATCCCTGCCTCGTCATTGTATCAACTAGGACTAAGCACTTGGCGGCTGTTCTAGGAGAAGAATTCTGTGAGGGATTGAAGAAAATGGCCCAAGATCCTAAATTTTTAAATGGATCATGAATTCTCCAGGATTGGGCTTCCCATTGAACAAAAAAGTGAGGGCTGCCCCCTCAAGTTCATCAAGTGAATTTATCCTTCTAGACATCGGCACAACAAAGACGGCACATAATGTACAAATGGTTGCCACGAACAGAATCATTCGGTGTGTCTCCTTTAAAGGATATGAATCACATTCCTTAAAAGAAGCCTTGAACAAAATGAAGTTTCTTCTCAGAAGGATGCCAGCAATTTCTTTTTGACTTGCACTATCCGCAAGATCAATATTCTAAAATGCAAACAAATTTTAATTGCTCACACATTACTCTGACTTCTACCTTCCCTGGGAAGAGTGTGGATGAGATTTGGGAGAGCCCAATCCTGAAGGCACAATGATTGCAATCTTCAGCAGGAACAGGCTAAAGCACAACTCCGCCTATGAGATCATTGACTGGCAGCAGTACAGTTTTGGCTGATGGCCATTACTCTTCATCTTCAAGGTCAGCCCATATTTCTGCTCTCAGTTTGTTTATACAAATGTTTCTTTCAGTGAAACATAGATATTACTACTACAGCTTTCAGCTGCAGTCTGGTTTTATCCTGCTTACAAAATGTCTTTTCATTTTCCTTTTTGGTCAAAGAACATGGACTGTTTACAAACGGTTTCCAATGGTACTCAGTGTCATCTCTTACAGACTGATTTTGCATAAGCCAACTTGCGAAAAATCCTTTATGTACTGTGTAAATCTCTGTGTCAAGGCCCCATGTTGGACCCTTTTAACCATATAAATATAAAATTTCAATTTCAATTTCAATGGAAAAGAGCTCTTGAAGTTGATATTTCCTCGAGCATGTTTTTAAAAATTATGAATACACCAATAAATATGATACTTTATTCGGCCAACCAACCAAAAGAAAGGCCTGATTGTGAAAAAATTATTTCTAATCAACTCTTCAGCAATTCATTTTACAAGCCTTCATATGCAGTTAAAAGACTAAAAAAATACCTTCAAGTCTACTAGTAGAGACATATCCAGAGAAAAAATCATTGGAAGTCCTCCTTTATGAAGAAATAACACCAAGTACTTCTCAAATATATCAAAATCCTCAATCGTAACATCTTCATCTACTTGTATCACATTCTGCAGATCAATATACTAAATCAATTTAGAACCAATCAATCAATAAGATTTTAAATGTACAAAAGAAATCAACTTTATACAATTTTTATGTTTCTTAAATTTCATTAGATTTCACAAAATATTTAAGCTATTTGAAATAAATGTGACAATGAAAGATAGAAAGAAAGAAAAAAGCAATTATATTAACGTCCATGTATGACCAAAAGTAGGCCAATGGAAATAAAGAACTTAAATCTTTACAACCTATTGTCATTCAAAGTGGTATTTGTGTTAATACAAAAAAAGATGGAAATTATATTGACGTCCACAAATGACCAAAGTACATCAATGGGACTCAAAAGCATAACCACTTACAATAGAGAAGAACTATGGTAAGAAAACCCCAAGCTATGAGAGCAGCTAAAGACAACAGCACAAAAGCAAAGAAACAAAAAAGAGAGGGTAAACTGATAATGGTTAAAACACTAAACCGCAACATCTAAGTACAGTTAACAAAGTGAGGTAAGGCCCCCAATGAAGCAATAAAGCATGGAGATGAGGAAAGATAAAAATGTGCAACCAAGAGTGAAATATCACATTGTCACATGTCTACATCAAGGATTGGCACGAAAGAACCAAAAACATCATTGCACTGCAAAATTGCCAACGCCAAATATGCTAATGTCCATCATAGGATGGCCAGGGCTAATGGGGCACAACTCATCAACCCTAGCAGGAAAAAGCAATGTTCCACGGAATCTTTGAACAGGGGGACAGCGGGACGAGTCTCAGAGACAGGGGCCAGCGGCCTAGGTTTGCGGATGGTGGGGGACAGTGGCACAAATTTATATAGTACTTGACAAAGTAGTTATAAAAAAATGTATAAGTAACACTAAATGAAACTTTGAAATACTAAACACATTGCATTGAACAATGAAAATGCCAAATATCAATATATTAATATTTATATTCAAAATGATGATTACATTCAAAATTCAAATACAGTTGGCCAATGGCTCAATGCAATGAAGACTTGGCACTTGCTCTAACTCTTGTTGTTACTTGTTGCTAATGTTGTCCCTCTTCCTTGTTAATGTTCTCACTCTTGCTTGCTAATGTTATTGCTCTCACCCTCTCACTCTTGCTTGCTAATGCTTTCACTCTTACTTTGAATTTTTATTGTGATTTGGAGTGAGGATGTAACTCTTATTTATAGTTTTATTTGGAGTGCTTATGGGGTGGGTGGGCATTGAGTATTAGGGTTAGGGTTGGGGGCCAAAAATCATAAAACAAAATGATTAAAAAAAAAACCTTTTGACAACCTTATGCTTCCAAGGATGGTTGGGAGTCTCGGGGACAGTTGGGACTCTCGGAGATGTCTCATAAACGTCCCTCTTTGAGGAAAGCGTTTCGGGGCATCCTGTCAGGCAGTGGCAATGGGGGGACAATAGAGGAATGTTTCCCAATAGTTCCCAAGTCTCAAAGACGTCCCAAGTCTCCGAGATGTCACTTTCGAGGGGGTACACTCCTCGTGGAGCACTGGAAAAAATTATTCCCTCTTGAACCTCTCCTAACATTCAAGGATGAGGAATGTGTGGTGTCGAGAAGAAATTGATCCTATGCACATGCCCGACAACCCTAGTTGTGAACAAGGGGATTAGACAAATAAAAATTACAAGAATTGATCCATAACACCTAAAGTGACAGTAAGAAATTTGGGGCCGATCACGAGATATCCAGTCACCAATCCGGTCACCCGCCCATCTATAGATAGAGATAGGGGCTCCGGTCCCCGATGCCGCACACTAATGGTGGTATACAAGGATGAGCACTATCTCGGTGCTCTATCTCCCTCAAGCACTCAAAGGGTTCTTAGTGCCCATAACTGCTGTGATAATAGGCTAAAAGGAGGTAATCAGCATAATGGTTCCGGGGTACCCTATAAGGTCTTTGTAATGTCCCCAATGAGACAATTTATGCCCCCAAAAGAAACAGCTACAAATCTGATCTCAAACAACAAATTATAGAATGTATACTTGACAACTTAATGCAGATCTGAATTTATTATGGAAAATGTGACTTGCTCTATAGATGGTTGGCTCACAAAACTAAAGTAAAATCACTCAAATCTTTACCAAAACAAATCAGAAAATTTTATATATGTAAGAACATTAGGAAAATACCAGATTTCTGACCAAAAAGAGGGCTGGAATTTTATTTAAAATCTGCAGAATAACAATTTACAAACTTAGCTGAAAATGGAGTTTCCTAAGCCCAAAATATATGCAAACCAACTTAATTTGGCCTCTAAAATCTGATAATGAAACTAAAAATCAGATCTGAGCCAAGTGTGCCCTAGAATGCTTAGAAACCTCCCACAAGTGGGTCACACCACTATAAAAGGGCTGGAAATAAAGGGTAGAAATCAGCAACAATCTTCCACCTTCAAACCCTAGCTGGAAACAATATAAATCTGCAACTTTGACCTTCAATACTGCTGGAATTCAGAAATAGATCCTTGAAAACTCAATGGAAAACACTAAAGAAGAAGAGTTTTCATTCTTCTACCTTGGCAAAAGAGGAGGGTTTTCGTCCTCTAATGCAAAAACATCAAAGGTTTTTCGTCTTTTGAAGTAAAAATGGAAAGCATTCAGCTTAAACCAAATTTCAGGGCATAGTTGCCAGGAGACGGAGTGCAGTGCGGGTACGTGGAGACGAGTACGGTGCACGGGTACTGGTACACCATTTTCAGAAATTTAGGAGACAGGTACGGGGAGACAACAATATATATATATAGAATTAAAATTTAAAAATAACTATACTTTTTGAAGTAAGGAAAACAAATATTGACAAAAGATGAGATATTATATTGATATTAGATATCTCACATAGTGAGGAAAGAGTACATTGTAACACCAAAATGCTGACAAACAAAGACTAAAAACAAAAATCACTAATGTGAACCCGAATCATATCTCATATGATACAAAGGGGTCAATTGTCACATTAATTATGTCCTCTAGATCCTCTACTAAGATGCTCTCCAGATACTCATCACTCTCAAGTTGTGGCTCCTCTGCAGGCAATATAATAGGGGGCAAATCATTGAGGCCATTCGCCTCAAGAACATCATCCTCTACATCTACTGCTGCAGGACCTTCTTTATACCTTGGGTCTACACGAGTAAGAAGACACTAGTGTGCTATGAATGTATGATATTTTAATTTTTTTCAAATATGTATTTTAAAATTAAATATATCAATTTATTAATTTATAATTAAAATACATATCAAAGAAAAAATTAAAAATGCAAATCAAATTGAAATGATATTTTAAATTTATAAAAAACTTTAAACTATTTTAAAATTAAGTGAAATCAATTTATTAATTTTTTTATTAAAATAATTTTAAAAAATTAAAAATTTAAAAATACAAAATAAGAAAAATATTGCCATCAATGCGTAGAGCTCGAGAAAATATGCACTTTTAGAGAAAACGACACTTGAAACGGAGCCACATAATGAAAGTTATGGCACATGCAAGTTTTTATTGCTACATCTTCCCGGACCCTTTCCAAAAATGGCAAATTTTTTTGTCTGCTTTCTTCACCAAAAATCCAAAAAAGGAAAAAAATTCCAAAAAAGGAAAGAACGCGAATTACATGACACGAATTACATTAAATCGCGATTTTCAATGCATTTAATGCAGCGTTTCGAAAAGAGAGCGTGTTTTTTTAACGGGGAGACGGGGGAAGCGGGAGGATTCGTTGAGCAAAACTCTGCGTATGGGAAGCGTCTCCGCACGCATCTCCCGACCAAACGCGCGCTGCGTACCCAAAAGCGTGTGCCAAGTGTCTGGAGACGCATCTCCCTGCAACTATGTTTCGAGGATTATATGATGCAAAAAGATGCCTTCTCCATGTATGGCAACTTGCTTTTATAACTCTTCTTGGTATATTTGCCACACAAAAGGGCCAATCAGCTTTCTTTCCTCTTATTTAATATTTTCCCTTTTGCTTTTCTTTATTTAATATTTCTTTATCCCCTTGCTTATGTCCCTATATGGGTCACATTTTTCCACTAGGGGGAAATAAAAATAAAGTGACTTTTCTTTTTCTTTTATTATTTTGTCACTAATAATTAATTTAAGTGCTTATAATAAAATTTCATTATGCACTTAAAATTAATTTATTAGGACTAGTTTCCCTTTTTCCATCCCTTAGCCGTTGGGAAACAATGAATGGGCTAAGGGTCTTCAACCTGTTAATTTTGAAAAAGGGATATTTCAGTTTTATGCTGGAAAGTAACTACCTCTCAAAGCAAGAGGGCCAAACATCTCTAAGCAGGATAGCAAAAAGATGGTGGACAAAAATCCTAAATCTAAATAGGCAATGATGTCACCCTCAAATCTCGAAGTAGACATGACACTTGAAAACAAAGTGCCCCTTGGTCTCCACCTCCTTGAGGTAACAAAGATGTGTCCTTTCACTATGCAAAATATGGTGATCTATATCAACTCATAGCAGATCAGCACACACCCTCAGCTGGCTAGGTGGGATCCTCAAGCCATGTGACAAATGGTGTTGGAGATAGTCAACTCGAAAAATGGTACATTTCATGATCTGTAAGAAATGTTCAGCATAGAAGGCTTGCTTTAAGCTAAGAAGCTTCAAAGGAGAGGCATAAGGGACCGGGATGTACTATTGATATATGATGTTATACTAATAAACACAACAGAAAATTAACTTAAGCATAGAGAATACAAGAGATTGCACATATAGATTGGAGATAATCGCAACTTTATTGATATAAGTAGTGCAAACCAACTAGCTATGGTACAAGGAGAATATGACAATATGAAGGCTCCCTTCCCCGACCTTCATCATTGTACATATAGGTTCGTCAAAAAGAGGTGCATCAGTTCAAACACAACTGTCTAGGTACCAACCATATTAACCATAACCAGAAATTAATCATAGTATATGTATCGCCATGTGATTATACACAATCATGTTTGACCACAATTTCATAACTCATTACAATGATTACAAATAAAATTACACTTATCCCCCTCTTTAAAGTTTAAACATATTAGTGTCCCTACCCACGCAAACTCTATTAAAAAAGCTTAAAAATTTCAATCAGTTTCTTCAAATGGCGGTCTGATTTCAATTCTAGTTGATGACTATACTACACCATTTGTACGGCTTCCTACGTATTTCTTGTAATCTCGCTAATGGCAACTACAAACTGATGATGTTTTTCCCATGACTTTGATAACTCCAATAACTAAGCTCACATAGCTGCAAGATCCTCCTTCATTCAAGTATATTTACCACCTTATTTTGAGTACTTTGTGGAGACTTCAAATTTGTTGAAAGAAACTCAAACACTCACATTTGACAAGGCCAGTTCATGTCTCCTTCAAAAGGAATGGAGGCACGCATAGTTGGGTGACTCTAGTGCTTGCAAGTTTGAAAGTGCCTTTGTTGCTCAAAGACATAGGAAAAGGAGAAAGAAACTTATAATCCTCACTTTGAAAATGTAATGTCCCTCTTTCTCGGTTAGTTCGGTCGAGACCTTTTGGCTATTTTGTCTACCCGACGGCCAAAAGGGTGTTTTCAAGGGTGACTTCGGTTTATTATTCTTTATATGGTGCTCGAAATTAAATAAAATATCATTAAAGCACATATAATGAATTAATAAAGCTGTTGGGTGACTTTGACTTAGGAAAAGGTATTTAAATAAAATTAATAAATTATTTAAATGCAATTCCTAGCCAAAAGTGCGACTTGCCTGGGTATGTTGATTAAACCCAAAAATGCGACCCACTTAGAAAAGGAAAATAATTAATTAATTATTAATTATTTGGGTTTGGCCAAAAAGTGCGACTTGGAGATTTGGAGGGTTTTTGGCTATATAATGAAAAATGCGACTTGGGGGAAAGGACATTCAGATTATTATTATTTTTACAGAGCAGTGAGCACAGAGCTTTTGCAGACAAAATCCAAGGACGGAAACCCTCTGGATTATTACTCTTGCGGACGGAAACCCCAGGAGCAGTGAGAGAAGATTCTACCCAGGGATCTTCATTGTTTACACAGGTTATTTTCATTTCAGCAGTGTCAGAGAGAGAAATAAATTGCAGCAGTGGGCATTCAGGCAACATCAGGAGTGGGGCGACTTGTTCTACAGTTGGTGTATGCATTTTCAGAGGTATTTTCCATGATAGTTAATTGTTATACATTTCAGCCATTTATATATGCCAAATCGATTTGACTGGGATTCATTCTGGCTGAGTTTTTGGATAGTATCTGTATTTTCCATCTGCAGATTTCTATTTGTATTTGCCCTAGTTATTTATCATTAAAAATCAATGTTAAATGTATGGCTGCGTTATTTATGAAGAAATCAATCATTTAAACCCTAGGCGCCATTTCTATAAATACCCGGTTTGCGGGAGTTTGCAGTATTTTGATTATTATGCAGTGTGAGAATGTTATTTCATGGATTCAATTGATATTACCAGTTCAGCTCTATACCTGAGCAATATATATAAAAAAAAAAAAAAAAAAATCAGACAAAACGGGTTCGGGATCTTTCAGTGGTATCAGAGCAGTGTATCCTCCCAGCCTGTGTGGGAAGGAACAGCCAGGGCATTAAAACAGAAATCAGCCTTGAATGCATCACAGAGAGGACGGTACACATAGATACTACACCCGCAGACGAGCACGGCTCGAAGCTGGTATTGCAGGTGGTGACAGAATGGAGCATTTGGGTGAGAGACCTGAGAGTCCTCGAGAGGAGCATGTAGATCCAGATAGGAATTTTATTCGGGATATGGCAGCTACACAGAGGCAGTTGTTACAGACCATGGAGCGCATGGGTACTACTTTGGACAGGTTGGCACTGGATAGGCCGCGGGACAGGCATGGCAGGAGGGATAGATCCGTATCCATTGCTAGTAGCTACAGGGATCATAGCAGATCACCTTCAGAGCTGGGGAGTGTTAGGGGATCGCCACGCCGTGAGCGGAGGCATACCCATACAGACGAGAGGAGACCTACACGGACGGCAGACAGGCCCATGCAGCCTAACTTCTTGCCTAGAGGTGACCCCCCAGAGATTGAGGGACGGTCGGAGGAAGCAGCTTTCCCGGATACCATCATGGCAGTCAGCGATGAGTGGAGGAGTTTGCCACAGCATGTGAGGGATGCATTTCCCCTCCCACAGTATTGTGCTCAGAGGAGAGACAGTATGAGGACTGGACAGGATAGGAGACCTAGAGCACAGCAGAACAGAGATTTGCAGCAGGTTACCAATAAGGTAACCCTTTCCACTTTTGATGGTAGTGGAAAGATCAGTGCCAGGGCTTGGATTCACAAGCTCGACACCTACCTTACCCTCAAGCCCATGAGGGAGCAGGAGGCCATACAGTTCGCTACATTGCACCTGGAGGGGGTGGCTTATGATTGGTGGCACCATGGGTTAGTTACGCAGGGTCATGAGCTTCTACATTCATACAGGGATTTCAGTGACAGATTGATTGCGAGGTTTGATCGCAAGGATGTGGAGCTATATTACAGGGACTTGGCACAGCTCAGACAGAGTGGACATGTTGATTCTTACATCAACGAATTTCAGCGGATAGCCGTTATGGTTCCAGAGATGCCTGAGAAGAGGGTGGTTATGTTATTTATAGAGGGCCTCCATGATAGGATGAGAGGATTGGTCAAGGCTCTTAAGCCTAGGACATTGCATGATGCCATTCAGACGGCATTGGACTTGGACACATCTCCCACTTCCTATCAGCCCACTTCTTATCAGCCCAATAAGAAGTTTCCCACGAGCTCCAGGCCATTTCAGCGCTCTACCGCCCCACAGAAGAGTGCACCACCTCCTAAGGTGGATCAGGAGACTCGTAATGAGTTAAGGAGGAAGAAGCTTTGCTTTCATTGCAAAGACCATTGGGAGCCTGGACATCGTTGCCTTGGTAAAGGCAAGGTGCATCTCATTGAGGTGATTTCAGATGGAGAGGATGATCACTCACCAGGTACAGATGTAGAGGATGAGGGCGGTGACCATGATGCACAGGGGGAGCAGCCCCAAATAGAGCTTGGCGAGGGCGAGGCATTGGATTCATCCGATGTTACTATTGCCACACTTTCAGGCGTTCCTAGGTACCATCCCTTTCGTCTGAAGGGAGTGCTTAAGGGGCAGCGGATTGTTTGTCTGGTTGACAGTGGAGCTACGCACAATTTCATTGATGAGGGGTTGGCGGCGAAGCGAGGATTACAGGTTGAGGAATTTGATGGGTTTAGTGTACGGGTGGCAGATGGATTTGCTATCAGTTGCACTAAGAGGATTCCACGACTTAGTATTCAGATGGGGGACTATACATTGACCGATGACTTCTATGTTATTGGACTTGGTGAGATTGATACCGTTTTGGGTATTCAGTGGTTACAGTCCCTTGGCAGATATGTACAGGATTTCCGCAGGATGGAGTTAGAGTTTATGGTGGATAAGAAGAAGATTGTGCTTCGGGCTCTTTCTGACGGTGGGCCTAGAGTTGTTTCAGCACGCAGGATGGAGTCTATAGCGAGACATGGAGATATTGCATGGGCAGCCCAGTGTTTCATTTCGTCCAAATCTTCTTCAGATGATGATCAGCCTTATCATATTGACATCCAGACCATACTGGATAAGCACGGTTCAGTGTTTGGTGACATTCCTCCAGGTAGACCACCAGATAGAGGGTTTGAGCACGTTATAGAGCTTGAGGAGGGTGCTAAGCCCGTGATGACTACGCCTTATCGCCATCCTAAGACATACAAGGATGAGATAGAGAAGGCCATTAGAGAGCTCTTGGAGATGGGACACATCCGTCCTAGCTCTAGTCCCTTTGCTTCTTCAGTTGTATTGGTAAAGAAGAAGGATGGGACCATGAGGATGTGCATTGACTATCGTGCACTTAACAAGAAAACCATCAAAAACAGGTATCCCATTCCCCGCATTGATGAGTTGTTGGATGAGCTGCATGGATCTATCTACTTCTCGAAGATTGATCTTCGATCAGGCTACCACCAGATTAGAGTACGGGATGAGGATATCCATAAGACAGCCTTCAGATGTCATTATGGGCACTATGAGTTCTTGGTGATGCCCTTCGGACTCACTAATGCGCCTGCTACATTTCAGTCATGTATGAACCATCTCTTCAACAAACAGTTGAGGCAGTTTGTATTGGTGTTTTTTGATGATATTCTGATTTATAGCAGGACATGGGATGATCATTTGAGGCATCTTGATGAGGTACTTAGCATAATGGAGACTCAGTCTTTGTTTGCTAAGATGTCCAAGTGTGAATTTGGGCTTACGGAGATACTGTATCTTGGGCATGTCATTGGGGCCAATGGGGTCAAGGTTCATCAGGAGAAGATACAGGCAATGCAGGATTGGCCACCACCCAAGAATATCTCTGACTTGCGAGGATTCTTGGGGTTATGTGGTTATTACAGGAGGTTCGTGAAGGGTTACTCCCAGTTGGTAGCTCCGTTGACAGATCTTACACGGAAGGGTGCATTCAGTTGGTCAGATGAGGCACAGGTGGTATTTGAGAAGCTTAAGGTAATTATGAGCACCTGTCCAGTTTTGGCTCTTCCAGATTTCTCACGGCCCTTCATTTTAGAGTGTGATGCTTCGGGATTGGGGATTGGTGCAGTTCTTATGCAGGATCGTCATCCTATTGCCTTTGAGAGCCGGAAGCTGAGAGATAATGAGAGACTGTATTCCACTTATGATAAGGAGATGCTTGCCATTATGCATGCCTTGGCAAAGTTTAGACAGTATTTGGTGGGTGGAAAATTTGTGGTGAGAACCGACCACAACAGTTTGAAATATTTCCTGGAACAAAAAGAACTCAATGAGAGGCAACAAAAATGGGTCAGCAGGATCCAGGCATATGATTTTGACATTGAGTATGTCAAGGGGACGAAGAATGTAGTGGCTGATGCACTTTCCAGGAAACCCCATCCCGCTGTCCTATGTTCGTTGAGTGAGATTTCAGCAGATTGGAAATCTCAACTGTCAGTTGAATATTCCAAAAACACGTGGGCATGTGATATTATGGATGGAAAAATTCAGGATGATCGGTATAAGGTAATGACTGATTTGATTTTGTATAAGGGCAGAATTTACCTAGTTCCTGAATCTAAACTTAAAGAGAAGATTATGCATGCTTTCCATGATACACCACTGGCAGGACATCCAGGGTATTTTAAAACATACAGGCAGATTAGAGAGAGATTCTCCTGGAAGGGTCTCAAGGATGATGTCCTGCGCCATGTCCGTGAGTGTATGACTTGTCAGCAGAACAAGTCAGAGCATACTTTCCCAGCAGGTTTGCTACAGCCATTGCCAGTTCCGGAACAGAAATGGGAGAGTATTTCTATGGATTTCATTACAGGGCTTCCCGTGGTGCAAGGGAATGATCGCATTTACGCCGTAGTGGATCGGTTGACAAAATATGCACACTTTTTCGCTGTCCCTACCAGCTTTAAGGCACCTCATGTGGCTGATTTGTTCTTCCGTCAGATATTCAGGTTGCATGGGCTACCGAAGAACATAGTTAGTGACCGGGATAGTAGGTTTATGAGCATATTTTGGCAGGAGCTTTTCCGTCTGGTCTACACCGAGCTGACTCCTAGCACCAGTTATCACCCTCAGACGGATGGACAGACAGAGATTGTGAACAAATGGATAGAGGGTTATCTTCGCAACTACGTTGCAGGACAGCAAAAGGCATGGGTTAAGTTGTTGTATTTATGCGAGTATTGCTATAACACCACTTACCATATGTCTATTGGTATGACTCCATTCCGAGCTCTGTATGGATATGATGCGAGATCCTTTGTTGATATGGCATTTGGGGATAGTAGAGCTCCCAAAGCTCAGGAGAGTTTACAGGATATTCAGGAAATCCTTAAGGTGCTTAGGGAAAACATGCAGCGGGCCCAGAATCAGCAGAAAATATATGCAGATAGGCACCGAGTGGAGAGATCATTCGAGATAGGGGACATGGTTTTTCTACGGCTTCAGCCTTACAGGCAAAGTACTCTCAAGAAGAGTGGGGCTGAAAAGCTCAAACCGCGATTTTATGGGCCATACAGGGTGTTGAGGAGAGTTGGTGAAGTGGCATATGAGCTGGAGTTACCTTCTGAGAGTAAGATACATAATGTTTTTCATGTGTCTTGCTTGAAAAAGGCTTTGGGGCAGAATATTATTTCTTCTACAGATTTGCCACCTCTGGATGAGGAAGGGAGACTAGACCTAGTGCCAGAGGAGATCTTGGACAGCCGAGAGAGGAGACTGAGGAACAGGGTCATTCGGGAGTTCTTGGTGAGGTGGAAGGAATTGCCAGAGGAGGATGCTACATGGGAAGGTGAGGTTATATTACAGCATCCAGCTCTACAGTTGCTTGGGGACAAGCAATCCCGGGAAGGGAGGACTGTAATGTCCCTCTTTCTCGGTTAGTTCGGTCGAAGACCTTTTGGCCTGTTTTGTCTACCCGACGGCCAAAAGGGTGTTTTCAAGGGTGACTTCGGTTTATTATTCTTTTATATGGTGCTCGAAATTAAATAAAATATAATTAAAGCACATATAATGAATTAATAAATTGTTGGGTGACTTTGACTTAGGAAAAGGTATTTAAATAAAATTAATAAATTATTTAAATGCAATTCCTAGCCAAAAGTGCGACTTGCCTGGGTATGTTGATTAAACCCAAAAATGCGACCCACTTAGAAAAGGAAAATAATTAATTAATTATTAATTATTTGGGTTTGGCCAAAAAGTGCGACTTGGAGATTTGGAGGGTTTTTGGCTATATAATGAAAAATGCGACTTGGGGGAAAGGACATTCAGATTATTATTATTTTTACAGAGCAGTGAGCACAGAGCTTTTGCAGACAAAATCCAAGGACGGAAACCCTCTGGATTATTACTCTCATGGACGGAAAACCCTGGAGAGCAAAGTGAGAGAAGATTCTACCCAGGATCTTCATTGTTTACACAGGTTATTTTCATTTCAGCAGTGTCAGATAGAGAAATAAATTGCAGCAGTGGGCATTCAGGCAACATCAAGAGTGGGGCGACTTGTTCTACAGTTGGTGTATGCATTTTCAGAGGTATTTTCCATGATAGTTATTTGTTATACATTTCAGCCATTTATATATGCCAAATCGATTTGACTGGGATTCATTCTGGCTGAGTTTTTGGGTAGTATCTGTATTTTCCATCTGCAGATTTCTATTTGTATTTGCCCTAGTTATTTATCATTAAAAATCAATGTTAAATGTGTGGCTGCGTTATTTATGAAGAAATCAATCATTTAAACCCTAGGCGCCATTTCTATAAATACCCGGTTTGCGGGAGTTTGCAGTATTTTGATTATTATGCAGTGTGAGAATGTTATTTCATGGATTCAACTGATATTACCAGTTCAGCTCTATACCTGAGCAATATATAAAAAAAAAAAAAAAAAAAAAAATCAGACAAAACAGATCCCGATTCTTCTTCATCAATACCAAGCGGTGAAAGTTGGCTAAGAGTTGCAGCGAAGCATCAAAGTCGCTAGTCTCGTAATCAATATCCCAAAGTTTGTTGGGACCTCTAACATAGGCTTCACTCTTGTGTGATAGAATGCGCAAATTGGAATGCACATACACTAAATCCTCGGCCTTCTTGGATGCTAACTTGTTCCGTTTGGTGAGTGGATGAAGGAATATGTACTCCAATTATGTTCTCATTGAGGAATTGCTAGCCATTGCTACAAAAAAAGAAGTTAGAAATTTTCAATTAGTAATACTATAATATTAATTTACTAAAAAGTATGAACATACATTTTTAATTAATAAACAAACTTTTGATTTCATTTTAAAATTTGATACTGTGAAAGGATTTTAATGGCAGTCATGACCACTTAGCATCATGGCCATGTGCACACCACCACATGCATGGGGTCATCTTGTACCTGTCAAGTGCTGCATCTATTTCACCCATGCTACTATTAGATGAAGAGACAAAGAGCGTCATTTCACAACGGACTGCACTAGTTACATCTGGATCAGGAAAAAGCCTCCGGAATGCTGCCTTAGCTCCACTTGCAACTTCATGGTCATCATATGGTTTTTGCCTACCAGGTAGTGCAAGTATTTCACTGCTATAAAATTTGGGATTCAGGGCATAGGCTAGGAGATGCAATGGGGTGGTCATTTTATTCCACCTTCTCATGATCACATTCTTAACTTCACTGTAGAATTTTTCTTCAGGATCCTACTCTTTTTGTTGTATGATGTCTCTAATTTTTTCAAGCATAGAGTCAATGCCATCATAGATCTCCCCTATGCAAGCATTATCCATGTCTGCATATCTAATCATAGATAAAATAGGCTCAGTAAAACTAAGCAAGTATGCAACCTTTGCCCACCAAATATCAAGTATCACTGATTTTATTTTGATGGCTCTTTCTGTGTTTGATTGCCTCCACACGGACCAAACTTCATCAGTCACCATAAGCCTTAAGGCTTGCTTTACCTTCACA
Organism: Taxus wallichiana var. yunnanensis; assembly: GCA_018340775.1. NCBI lineage: Eukaryota > Viridiplantae > Streptophyta > Pinopsida > Cupressales > Taxaceae > Taxus > Taxus wallichiana. The sequence continues at coordinate 248,212,007 of CM031234.1, read as the reverse complement.
AGTCGTCTCAAGACGAGCGTGTGAGAGGCAAATCTTGTTTCAACAACCTATTAAAATAAATTAAAGCAAGTTAATAAAATATAAAACTAAATTTAAAAGGAATTCAATTGATAATTTGATATTTCATAAAAAGTTAGCAAATAAAAATTAGAAACTAGGAAATTGTTTGGTTACCTTCAGCAACTCCAATGTCGAGAACCTCCTAAAGATAGCCTGGGACATATGATGATTTGTGACAAACATTTGGATCTCATTTGCCTCTGTATAAACTTCCTCAATCCATGGTATTTTGCCAATCTTTTGCAACATCAAATTCAAGGAGTGTACTGCACAAGGTGTCCAAAAAATGTGCTCATATCTCCCCTCAACAATCATCCTTGCTGCTCTACAATTTTTGGCATTGTCGTGATGACTTGGACAACGCTTGCAGGGCCCACTGACTCAATAGCCTCAATCAAAATATTAGCAATAAATTGAGCATCTTTCACTTCACCCTCACAATCAACAACCCTTAAGAACATTGCCCCTTTAGGGCACACTGCAACAATGTTGATTAGGGGTCTATTTCGGGCATCTTTCCATCCATCTGAAATGATAGATACCCCTGAGTCCTTCCATGAATCCCTAATTGGTTGCAAAGAAGTATGTACATGGGCCACTTCTTTCGCCAACAATGTGGTTCTGACCTTCTCATAACTAGGGCTTTTATACCCTTTTGGTGCATCATTAATACCTCTCACCATTTGTTGCCAATAAGGTGAGCGCAACACATTGAAGGGCAGCCCACATGCATAAACGCATCGAGCAACCAACTCATCAACAACATCCCTTTTCTCATTTGTAAATGCTTGCTCTAATGGGCCTTTGGAAATTCTCTTTCGTGAAAAATACTCTCCTCAAAGAACATATATTTTCGTGAAAGGAGCTGTTTTAAATCTAGCTCTTGAAGCTTCCATATCGGCGATCTCTTGCTCTTTCATATATGCCAATATATGTTTATGTTCAACCTTGCCACATTTTCTAATCCCCGTTCTTGATTTCCCCATTAAATGAGCTTTGAGTCGGGTATAAGAGGATTTGTATTGTATATTGCAATGATTGCATACCCAAACTCGAGAGCCACCGCCAAAGAAGGTTCTCCACAATTTGCACATGTCTCCAAAGAAGAGCTCTAAGATCCACACCCCACTTTGGCTTCTTACCCTTCCCCATGCCCTCCCACTGAAGCTGAACTAGATGCCATTGAATCAAACCTTCATTGAAAAATAAAAACATAAACTTAGATAACAATAAATTATTAAATAGAACCACACCCTACATATCCTATTCTGCTTTTGATCACCAAGTTCACCGTTCAGACGCGAGGTGAGAGCATACACAGAGTTCGGATTTTTTAATTTAAAAAACAAAATAAACTTTTTTAAAAAAACAAAAAAGAATTAAATTTAAAAACCCTACACATCCTATTCTGCTTTTGATCACCAAGGTCACCATTCGGGGCGAGGTGAGAGCATACACAGAGTTTGGATGATATTTATAATTTAAAAAAAGAATATATGTTTTTTATTTTAAAACGCAAAGAAAATGTTACATTTTTTATTTTTTAAGCATAGAGTTTTAAAATTACTAAATTAAACCTACATATTGACATCATGATCAATGATCACGAATGATGTGTGCATAATGCACACATCATTCGTGATCATTGATCACATTAACATTTTCTTTAGCCAAATAAAAAAAAACTTGAAAAATACCTGGTTTTTCCTCCTTGAAGTCAATCCCACCTTCCAAATCTGATTCGAAATTCCTCCTTGAAGCCTTTAGCTCTTAGCAACACGTCCTAAACTCTTCCTTCAAGCTGCTCCTTGATGTCTCTTTGCTCTTCACAATGCTAAATGCTAGTTTAATGAAAACTGTATTTAGCAAGAGAAAAATGAGAGTGTGATTTAGAATGGACCCAAGAGGTTTCTCCAAATTCGAAGGCAAATTAGATTTCCAGACTATTCTTTTTCATGGTCGAGTTGAAGAAGATAAGGAGAAAGCAAATAAAATTTCTTTTAATATGTTTTTAGTGTGATGGACTCAACTATATGGGTCGGCCTTGGTGTTTAAGGCAAAATAAATAATTATAAGGGGTCGGCCAAGGCATAATAAATGGATATAAGGGAAAGGTCATGTCTTTTCAATTTTGGCGCCACCCTTAGAAATTAGTATAAATAGGGGTGAGAGGGTTCATTTGGATATATCAACTTCACTTGTAAAAATCAGATTTTGAGAGAGAACTCTCATATCTTTCCAATTGGGACGGAAACCCCATTTGAGGTCCATTGTGAGGGACGAAAACCTCTCACTCTTGACTTAAAACAATTCATATTTGCAGAAGATAATTATATTGAAGACCATTTTATGTGCAATTCTGATTTTCCAATTATTTCTGCCAGTTGGGAACTTGTATATGATTGAAATTCAAATTATTATCTTACAAATAACTTCAAATTGATTTGCTAAATCAAATCGCCATATTTTATAAAGTCCAAATCTGCATTTTTACACATTTCACGAAGGCACTATTTTAGGCAAATTAAACCACTTTTGGGCTGCTGGATTTCTGAGCAGTAACAGTAATTTCCAGCAGTATTAAATTGCATATATCAATTGACTTGGCTTTAATTCATTGCAAATTCATTAATAATCATTTGATAATTTTTAGTAGATGCTTGTTGATGAATTTGGGCTCTTGTTTCAAGGAAAATAACCCGCTTAATTACTTTTCTGATCAATAATTTTTAGAATTTGGAAAAAGTGGAAATTGGAGAATAAACCTCAAAAAGGGTTATTACAATGGTATCAAAGCTTGATTCTCAAATTTCCCGAGGAAATTCAATGGATAAATTTATGGCGGGACAAGAAAGACTCACGGAAGCCTTGGACCTTCTTGCCATGTCTATCCAAAATCTAATTAATATTAAGCAAACAATAGGAACAGCCCGAGGATCGAGTCCGAAGACCAGAGTTGAAGTCCTACCGGAAGAAGATCCAAGCACCACGGGAAGAGAAAATGTTGAAGCAAGCTATAAGGAATACATGGCTTTTCCCAAAGAAATCCGTGAAGCAATGTCATTCATAGAGTTCATGGAGTTGGAGAGTGGAAGACCTAGGCCTAAACCTAGGCATGCCAAGCCACGAAGGGAGAAAGAAGAAAAAAGCTTCCAAATTGCAATGGAGGCTCAAAGAGTGGAACAAAGGAAGACCGGTACCCAGCATGAAGGTAAAGGTTTATTGGTGTTTGATGATATTCCTTTGGCTTCCAATGATTTCATATGGCAAGGAGTTGAAGAAAACCCAAAAGTATTGGGTATGGAGCAGACCTTGGAAACAACAGAGGCTTGTCACCTTTGTCAAATACGAATCAAGGACTGACATTCAGAACAGCAGCACAAGGGAGCATGTTTGTGAAGAGGAAACCTTGGAGCATGAACCCAAAGAAGAGCAAAAAACAGATTTGCACATGGGAAGAGTGAAGTTGATGATGGAAGACCAATTTCCGGGAAAGAATGAAGAATATGAGCTTGCTGGAATTCCCAAAGCAGCAGCTCATTGGAGGCAAATTGAAGGCATACATAATCATGGAGAGAACTATGAAGAAGCTCCATGCATAGAAAATTTGAGGTATGATGACATTTTACCTTCTTTTATACCGCTGCCATATTCATATCATAATGAGGGTTTTGTCAAGGAAGCATCAGACAAATGTATAGTGAAGGCAAGTACCCAAAAAACAAAGGAGCCTAGAGGTAAGGTGACCTTAGAATTCGGTTTACATTTAAACTCAGAATTTCTGAGTATTATGGGCAGCATTCTTAGTATAAGAGGTGGCACACATCACCCACTCTGGGTGAAGAGTCTTCTTCATGACCAAAGGGACACCATGCTTATTGAAGAGGGCAGCATGTATCAGCTTATTGAAGAAGAATTACCAAGAAAGATGGAGACAAACAAAGCTAGAACAAGGAAGATACAGAGGGCAAGTATGATGCTTCACGGTGGCCCCCTGGAGGAAGAAGGATTCAATACAATTATGGTTAATGAGTGCTTGTTTCCATGCATGCATTCACACCACTTGGTGAAGGGGCACCAATTATTCAAGATAACTTCAAAAAGGCACATGGTAAGCTCCGCATTTCCATTTCATCAGTCATTTGACATAATGGTTGTATGCATAAAGTTGGTATGGAATGAGTGTTATTCCTTTGATCCGGGCATAATAACTCAGCAGAGTTTGAAAGATATGATCGAGAGCCATAAAGGGGGTGGCTTATGGTGTCTTAAGCTTGCCTTTGTGAAATTTTATGCTGCTGATTTGGAACAGCAGTTACAGCAGCTCCTTTCATGGATGATATGTTATGAAAACAAACCCTTTGATTCCATTTTTGAACAGCAGTCATATCAAGGAAGAATGCCATCTTTTCTGGGCAAATGTGCAAGGAAGGGCCCCATTCTTTTTCATGCTGGTTCTGATCAGCAGTATCATCCAAAGAAAATTTCACTTGTTTCTTGGTTGGCACATGCTAACAACTCTCCATTTCCAATCGAATTGGTACAGCAGTCATTGAAGAGCAGATTTCTGCTATGTCACCATGTCAGAAAGGCTGAGAAGGATATATCAAACTTGTAAAATCAGATTTTGAGAAACTCATCAAGAATTGAGGGTAACAAAGGGCCTTTAAGTGAAAGCATGGAAGTTGAGATGAGTGGGCTCCTCTTCACCATCATATGCATTCCATTCCAGCTGGAAAAGGTATGTGGGATGACTGATTTATATGTTGATTATGATAGAAGCACTACTCCTTCCCAAATTTTCTTGGTATATATGCAAGTTGGGAATGTTTTGGGAAGAATTCATTATAATACTCTTCTTCACGAATCAGCCCTTTGGAAAAATGTATTTTAGTTGGGTTGGCGCAAATTCCCCCACTCCATGAGTTTAGAAGAAAGGCTAAATCAGATTATGAGTTATTCACGAAGAAGAATGTACTTCCTAAAGTTACTAAATAATGAGGTAATGGTCTTGTGGTTGTTGGGATGGAGAAAGAATACCATATCTCTTATTTTCAAGAATGCTGCCATAAGCTTTCGTATGGGCATCTTCAGCCATTTCTTCAAATTTTTATCAGCTGAAATCTTGTGGCCAACTTCCTTAGTATGGAAGACAAAAGAGACTTTGAAGGTATGTTGTGAATTCATCTATTATACTCTCCTTCCTACTGCTGATCACAAATTTTTCAGCCATTTAACAAAGAAGGAGCCTCTAAGTACATGGTGGAGAAGGTACCGAACACCTCTTGGTTATGGTAGTCACTTTGCAGCTCTCATTCAGCCACTTTGGTACTATTTCCCTCAAGAACCCAATGGTCTAAACATGGGAGAAAGATGGGAGGGCAAATGCCTTGACCAAAGGGTCATATCGAAGGTGGTTCCATCGAAGGAGTACGCTGATTTATTCATTTTCAGTTTGTTCTTCTCCAAGCCTTGGTTCTTACGGAGATATCTCTATAGCTGGAAAATGTATTTCCTACATAATAACACTTTTGCACTATTTGGAGGTGGAATTCTAGCTTCCTTCATCTTGTATTTTCAAGCAGAGCGAGACAGCAGGAAAGAGATGATGGATCACCATTGTTTGGATGGTAACTTTTCAAATAAGCAACTGAAATTTGTTTGGGATCCAGGCACTAGTAATTGCTTGAGGACAAGCAATCTTGGGGAGGGAGGACTGTAATGTCCATTTTTTCTCCAAATTCGAAGGCAAATTGGATTTCCGGGCTATTCTTTTTCATGGTCGAGTTGAAGAAGATAAGGAGAAGTGTCTTTTAATATTTTTTAATATGTTTTTAGTGTGATGGACTCAACTATATGGGTCGGCCTTGGTGTTTAAGGCAAAATAAATAATTATAAGGGGTCGGCCAAGGCATAATAAATGGATATAAGGGAAAGGTCATGTCTTTTCAATTTTGGCACCACCCTTAGAAATTAGTATAAATAGGGGTGAGAGGGTTCATTTGGATATATCAACTTCACTTGTAAAAATCAGATTTTGAGAGAGAACTCTCATATCTTTCCAACTGGGACGGAAACCCCATTTGAGGTCCATTGTGAGGGATGAAAACCTCTCACTCTTGACTTAAAACAATTCATATTTGCAGAAGATTATTATATTGAAGACCATTTTATGTGCAATTCTGATTTTCCAGTTATTTCTGCCAGTTCGACTTGTATATGATTGAAATTCAAATTATTATGTGCAAATAACTTCAAATCGATTTGCTAAATCAAATCGCCATATTTTATAAAGCCCAAATCTGCATTTTCACGTATTTCGAGGCACTATTTTAGGCAAATCGAACCACTTTTGGGCTGCTGCGATTTCTGAGCATTAACAGTAATTTCCAGCAGTATTAAATTGCATATATCAATTCGACTTGGCTTTAATTCATTGCAAATTCATTAATAATCATTTGATAATTGTTAGTAGATGCTTGTTGATGAATTTGGGCTCTTATTTCAAGGAAAATGATCCGCTGTAATTAATTTTCAATCTGCTGCAATAATTTCCAGAATTCTGGAAATTTCATATAAACCCTCAAAAAGGGTTATTACACTCCAATTTCTAAGCACATAGGTACAAGATCCTCCTTCATTCAGTATAGATACCACATTATTTTGAGTGTTTGTGGAGACTTCAAATTTGGCAAGAAACTCAAACACTCACATTTGACAAGGCCAGTTCATGTCTCCTTCAAAAGGAATGACACAGGCATGTCGGGAAGACTCTAGTGCTTACAAGTTTGAAAGTGCCTTTGTTGATCAGTACATAGGAAAAGGAGAAAGAAACTTATAATCCTCACTGAAACACGAGTTTTATGATGCTACTACCATCATAAGGTTGAGCATATCAAGGATTACTCAAAAATTTGGACATTTGGTGATCACACTAAATCTCGTAAAATCCAGAGACTTGAGAGAATGTGGCTGAAGTTGGTGTGGAGCATGATTCTAGGGAGGAATATGCCTTCATGGCATTCCAAGACAATAATTGTGATGCTACCAATTGTTGGTTCTTTTATTCTGGTGTATTACATCATTTCACATATTGCAAGGACTGGTATGTAAAATTCACTGTTTATTCCAGTTATACAGATTTTGTTTAACTAGGAGATGTAAGTAAACCACATGCAATGGAAGGTATTGGTGATGTCACATTGTTTTGAATGATGCTACAAAATTCATAGTTCAGGATGTTAGGTATGTTCCAAAAATGAACAAGAATTTGTTAGCAATTACCCAGTTTACAAAACATGCTAACATTGGTATGAATTTTCGTGGTAAGAAATACTCATTGTCTAAAATGTTAAGAAAAGCAGATTGTTTCCCTTGGAATTGGTCAAGGATGGCTGTACATGCTATTTGATCCTACCACGGTTAATTTGCATGCATTTGTTATGGAGAGAAATGGTAGCATCCTTTAGAAGATATGGCCATTTGAATTTCCGGAAGTTAGCCACACTTAGCTGAATCAATATGGTTCAAGGACTGCCATCTACATATGATGAAGCATGATATGTGCAAGATGCTTGGATGGAAAAAAAAGGGTAACGTATTTACTACTGAAGGTGCACAGATTGCCAAAGGAGTTATTGATCTCATTCATGCAGATCATTAGGCACTTAATAAACTGACCATCAAGGGAACATTACCATCCTAGAAATCATCATCTATTCTAGGAGCAAGGTATTTTCTTCTTTTAGCTGATGATTTCTCACAGATAATGTTGGTCTAATCTCTGAATAAGAAATATGAATGTTTTAAATGCCTTTGTCAAATTCAAAGCATTGGTAGAAAAACAAACTTGTAGATGTATTATACTTCCAAGTAGTTCAACATTGGTGCAAGAAGGAAAGAATGCAAAGGGATCAACTTCATACACCCCTTACCAGAATGGTTTGTTGAAAGAAGGAACAAGACTAGTATGGAGATGGCTTTGTACATGATGCACAACCAGTTGTGTTGTATAGACACTAGGATGAAGCAGTTCATATAGCAATATATCTCCTAAACAAAAGTTTGTGAAAAAGCCTGAGTAGGATGTTATTCCTGAAGAATCGTGATCAGGCCAAACACCAAGGTTAATCATCTCCGCATTTTTGGTCCAGCTGCTTATGTTTTGGTTCCTAATGGCAAGTGAAGTAAATTATATTCCAAAAGTAACAACTATTTCTTTGCTAGCTATAGCGAGCAATCTAATAATTATAGACTTCATTATATTTCTACTAATAAGGTAATCATTAGTAGAGATGTTGATGTAAAACAAAAAGATAATGACCCTTTCAAGGGTTTTAACCAAACATGCAAAATGCATATCTAAATTTCAAATTGCAGCAGACTGTAAATATCAAATCAGCGACTTTATCTATCACCAAATATGCCAAAAATCACACATGAAACACCGTAAATCAACTCACCATAATTATGTATGCATTTTATGGAATATTAAGAGACAAAAACACAAAGAAATGTTGAAGATCTCACTGCTGGAAATTAATTATGAACTAAAAATTGCAACCACAAGAAAATTATGAAACTAGGGCATAGAAACCTCAAAATTCACCAAACTCCAGATTCCGGCCTTATAAATATTATAAATCAGATTATCAAACCAGATTTTATAAATACTTCACCAAAAGCTCAAAACCCTACCCAAGGTAGGTTGCTCCACCCTACATAAATCAAATACCAGCTGGAAATTACAAACATCTTTTCAAATCAGCCTCTAGAATCTATCCCAAGCCAAGAAGAATGGTTTTCGTCCTTCCCTTAGCCTCTAGAAGGGTTTTTGTCCTTCTAGGCAAGTTGCATAAAAGGGTTTTCGTCCTTCTAGGCAAGTCGCATAAGGAGGTTTTTGTTCCCAAATGCAAGAACAAGCAGCTCCAAGCTTACTTTGCTCCAATAAGATAAAATGTGCCAAGTCTAGATAGCAAATGGTGCCTCTAATCTTCTTTTATATCCTCCTTTTGGCGCCAATGCACAAATAGAAAAGGTCACTTGTATAAGCAAGGAAAACACTAAAGAAAATATAAAATATTAGATAAAAATATATCATAAAGGTGCTCAAGGTTATTCTCCTTCATTTTTGCTTCTTTGCCACGGAGAAGGAATGGCAAGAAGACCAAATATCAGCTCTTAGGTGGGAAAAGGGACATTACAATCCTCCCTTCCCAAAATTGCTTGTCCTCAAGCAATTGCAATTGTGGATGCTCTAAAATTGTTGCACTCTCCCATGTAGCATCTTCAAGGGGAAGATCCTTCCAACGAACCAAATATTCTTTGATACTTCTATTCCTCAACTTCCTTTCACGAACTTCAAGGATTTCTTCCGAATTAGGATCAATTTACCTTCTTCATCCAATGGGGGCAGCTCATGTGAAGGGGTAAGATGTTGCCCAAGTGCCTTCTTAAGGCATGAGACATGAAAAACATTATGTATTTTGCTATTTTCCGGAAGCTCTAACTCATATGCAACCTTACCCACCTTGTTTATTACCTTGTATGGGCCATAAAAACGTGGCTTCAATTTTTCCACACCTTTTTGCTTGATGGAAGATTGCCTATAGGGCTGCAATCTCAAGAACACCATGTCTCCCACTTCGAATGTCCTTTCCTTTCTATGCTGATCCGCATATAATTTATGTTGCTGATTTTGTGCACGAAGAAGGTTCTCCTTAAGCTCCTTAAGAATATCTTGGCTACATTGAATTAAATCTTGAGCTTTAGGCACTCTACTATCAATCATAACCAAATCAACAAAGGAAGAAGCATCATACCCATACAAAGCCTTGAATGGAGACATACCAATGGACATTTGGAAGGTAGTATTGTAACAAAACTCAGCCATGTACAACCACTTTATCCACGCTGATTGTTGCCCATCAATGTAGTTCCATAGGTACCCTTCAAGTTAGCATATGGATTTGCACGCATGCAAATGACATGCATCTGAAGAAGGAATGAAGTTCCTCCTCAATGAAGGTGAGGTTGCCTTTATTGAAAACCAAAACCATATTTGCATCTGTACATTCAAAATTGTATGTGGGGGGTGTTTTGGAACATCAAATGGAAAGAAATGTGAATGAGGGAGATGGAATGGAATGAAGGAAATAAATGGAAAGGAATGAATGAAAGGAGCACACAATAGTTAGGTAAAGACAAAGCCTAATATTGCATAAAGAAGAACAATGAATAACTAACTCAAATAAAGTGGAGTTTGAATCAGCTAAACAAGAACAAGTAAAAGGGAACACGCATGAGCAAGTAGATATCAGAGTTTGATCACTGTGAACAAGAACAACATTAATAGCGTTGACAATAAGATCCAAGACAATATTCGCATGCAAGATTTAAACACTAACATCTAATGAACATAAGAACATCAAATGCTACAAGAGATAATGAATGGGACACAAAGTTCATATTTCATTAACTCTAAAATGTCTTCACAAAAGAACACAAAGTTTCTTTCTTGAAAGCAAAGCTTGCACACAAGTATTTACTTCTCTCTCAAAATCCCCTTACAAATGAGCCCCTAACTCCCTTTTATAAGCCAAAAGTTGGTTACAAAGTAGTTAGGGCTTAAATGAACATTAAATTAGGGCACCCTAAGTGACTTTGACTTTTTCAACAAACTTGAATAAGTCAACATCATTTTATGACAATTTGAAGTCACCTTAGGAAAAGTAGATAAATAAAGGGAAATGGGTACATGTGGACCCCACTTAGATAACTTGGACACACAGAGACATCCTAGTCAGTATCGCGCCACCTAGATCAAGACACCTGGGATCAGTGCCTTATCCATTGGGCCAAGAGTTCGCATATCCCGGTCGTACAAAAATGAACTCATTGACCGTGCTCCATAATCCTCCAGATGACAAGAGAGCCAAGCTTGAAACTTGAGCAATTCATTCACCTCTCTGTTTGAGCAACATCCTGGTGTGAGCAAGTTTGTCTTCATTCGTATTCCCATTCACAATTACACACAATTCTCCACATGCTTTGAATACCTTTTCATGGTGAATTTTTCATTTGTTGTGAGACCGTAGTCATTACGCCACCTTGGCTTGTCAAAATCCAACTCTTGATCTTTTGCCATTGAGAAGCTCTTATAAGAGTCGAGATTGCAATTCACTTCGGAGTTATGTCTTTCATCTTTGTCACCATCCCGAAGTGTTGTCATTCTGATCCGCTCACGATCATCCAATTTGAGAATGCTCCAACTTTAAAACTAGTCGATGAAGTGTCGCGCCCACTGCTAACTAAGAGCTGACAGGGACACGCTTGAATGATGTGGCCTTGCTTGATGATCCACACAATTGCACTTGTCATTGGTCCTGGTTTGTCGATGAATAGATCCGCCACAACGATCAAGTGAAGACAATTGATGTAGACAAACTTCTCCCATTATTGATCTCTGCCGATAACCATGGCTTTTGACTCGAAGAGACCTTTGCCAATAGCTATGACCTATACCGCATAATGAGGAAGTCATATGTGACCCATTAGTGCTATCGAGAAGCGTCGCGCCACCGAGATGAGACTGAGAGCTCACAAGTCGAGGTCACCCGCTTTGGAGCCATTAGAGTTGAATCGCCACATTGTGCAAGTGTCGTAGTGCTTTGCGCAAGTGATGACCAATTCGGGACTCTGTAGGGACACTGGGAAGGCTACCACGTGTGAGAGACCGCTTTGGAACAAGCACCGAGAAAATTCTGACTCACCTTTGGTTGATATGTGATCGTGGAACCGCTTACACCAACGTGTCCCAAGTTGGTATCAATGATGTTCTCATACTCTGAATGGAGCGCCGAGGTGGGTAGAATGCCCTGGAACTCATACCGCAACACCGCTTTGTTTGAAGATGACATGATTGTGAAGACGTGACAAAAGCTTGATTTCTAGCTATTACTTCCAAACTTCAAAACTGAACAAATCGCCTCTGAAACTGCCTTGGGAAAAATAGCAAATCTTGTTCTGAAAAACTCTCACTGGATGAGGGAGTCTATTAAGGTACCACAAATCTACGTGTCAAAGGTTTTTTTTTCAAATCAAATTCTTCAATCAAATATTAAAGGTCAAAGTTTACTCTTCTAAAACTGCTAAGAAAATGCAAGGGTAAAAGCAATAAAATCCTTTTGGTTTTAGCCTGGGAAAAATACCAAACGTCACCCTAGGCATCTACAACTTAGCAAGAGAATATATGAAGGTGGGGAGAATCCAAAGAAACAATCATTTTCTCTTGACGATCATCCGAGTTCAAAATATCAACTCTCAAAGTGAGTCACCTTGACAGGTTGAAAACTGTGCATGCGGCGAAATCAAGCAAACTGAGTTTTACTTGGGTTCATGAAAAATCTCAAATGAGTTGTGCATTTGAAATTGGCAAAGGAGTACACGAAGATGGGGAGAATTCAAAGAAACAAACCATTCTTCTCGAAAAAATCACTCAGCTTCGAGCTATCAGGCTCCAAAGTTGATTACTTCGATAGATACAACCCGCGGCAACCTTTGTTCAGATCTATTGTTTTCTTCCTTAATTTCATTTTTTTGTTGATATATATCTTGTTTGATATTTTGTTAAATGGTTCACGTGATTTCTCTTCACGCACAATTCTCCTCTTCTTGCAATTGTGTGGCTTTGACTACCTGGTTTTGGCATGTTGGATTATTCTTTTTTTTTTTTATTGTTGGATTGTCTTCTTTCTTTCCCACGTGGTCTCCTTTCTTTGCTGGATTGGACTTTGCCTTCTAAAAACCTGCGTGGACTTTGCTTTGGGCTAAGGCGTGGTAAATATCTCTTTGGCTAATGCGTTGAAAACTGCTGCATGCGTGGGCTTTTTGTTTGGCTGCATGGTAACTTGTCTTGCCTTGGACTAGTATTCCTCCTTTCCCATGTGAACAACTATTTCTTTTTATTGACCTGTGTAAGCTTCTCTTCCTCTGGCTGCGTTGAAAACTGGTGCGTGGATTCTATTCTTCCTGCTGTCTATGCGTTGAACTTATTCATTTTATTCCTTTCTTTGGACGTGGGCTGTGTATGGCTCTTTTTATTTGGACTTTATTCCTTTGCCTTGGACGTGGGAATTTCTGTCTTTTTATGCCCAATGCATGAGCAGATCTAATCCTTCCCTCTCCTCCTACATGTGGCCTGTCTTGCTTCTTTTTGGACTGCGTGGATCTCTTCTTGCAAAACCTACATTGGGAATTGCTCTGAGCGCTGTGAAGAAAAACAGATACGTGGAAATATTTGTATCTTCTGTAAAACCTCTTCTCTTGCAAAGGACTGTTATTTCTTCTTCCAGTCACGTGGAAATGCAGAGGAAGAATGTTTGGGATAAACTCTCCTTGATCTCTTTGTGAGGGATGTGATAAAAATGTTTCTCAGAAATACTTCTACAATGGAAATAAGAAGTTAGATATAAGAATTTGGAAATAAAAATCCCTAACTTCTTACCCACAACTTTTCTCAACAGATTCACGGAGGATTTGTTACGTGAATTAAAGAAGCTTCCCCGTAACCATTTCTTTGTTCCCGTTGAAATAACCAATTTCCCTTTCTCCAGGTAGTGGGCATTAATTGCTAGGGAAATATGGAAAAAAACTTAATCATTGCCCATGACAATGGCAAAGCAGCTGAAATTCCCATTTATTTCCCCATGTGAGAAATTGGGAAATCTTTTGCCATTTTGCCATCTGATCGGGTTGGCAATCAACAGGAGAAATTCCACAAGCAGGGAAAAAAGAAGATTTTGCCAGGAAAGGGAAATCCGGGTGTGGAAAGCCAATTTGGCATTCCCGCAATTGGAAGCGGAATTTTAATTTCCCTAGCAATAATAAAAACTGTCGATTGATTTTTAATAAATATTAAATTAATATTTATTTAATTAAAAACCCCAAAATTAATAAAATTAATTTTATTAAATAAAAGGGTAATAAATTAATTAAATATTAATTAATAAATTATTTACGCGAGTTTATGACCTGGCGGGAGGAGTTTTCACTTGAAATGGACGAAATGAAAACCAAAACGATCACGAGAATAAGACGATCACGGCGAGGGTGATAAATCACACAAAAGAACACTTTTTAAAAACAAAAAAATCATGTTTATTGATTTTGCGAAGTCAAAATCAGCTGAAAACACCTTCCACCCATTTATTCACTATTTCGGTTTGCCCATCTGTTTGGGGATGGTAACTAGTGCTATGGGCAAGTTGTGTACCCACCAAATGAAACAACTCCTTCCAAAACATGCTCAAGAACCGGCTGTCCCTATCACTTATTATTTCCTTGGGCAGCCCATGAAGTCTAAATACTTCTTTGAAAAACACATCAGCCACTATAGGAGCATTGTACTTAGCCGGAAGAGGACAAAAATGAGCATATTTAGTAAGTCTATCAACTACAACATACAAGCAATTCTTACCTTGGACCATGGGCAGCCCCGTAATGAAATCCATAGAGACACTTTCCCATTTTTGAGTGGGAATGGGAAGTGGTTGAAGAAGACCAGCTGGAAATGAGTGCTCCGCCTTGTTTTGTTGACATGTAAGGCACTCCCGGATGTATTGGAGCACTTCCCCTTTAAGACCCTTCCAATAGAACCTTTCTCTTATGTATTTGTAGGTCTTAAAATAACCCGGATGACCAGCTGAAGGGTCATCATGAGCAGCCCTCAAAATCTTGCTTTTAATCTTAGATTCCGGCACTAAATAGACCCGGTTTTTGTATAGAATCAGCCCATCTATCACCTTATACCTCCCATCACTTATTACTCCTTCAAAGACATCACTAGCAAACTTATTCTTTGCATACTCAGCTGAAATCAATGCTTTCCAATCCGCTGTAATTTTTGATAAGGAACAGAAATATGATTCACATGAAATGCCCTCTTCTACTAAATAATTAATTTGGGAAGTGCTAGGAAGTATACCTTGTAAGGAGACTCTTTTCCCTTGGTCCATGAAACTCATCTCCATGTTTTGATAGTTGAGAGTTAGCTCTCCCAACAAGCACAACCATTGGACTCCAAGTATGATGTCAAACTCAGCCATGTTAATCACAAAAAAATCAGCACATACCTTGTTGGCTAGATTTTCTACATTGCTGAAAACCTAGGCAATCACGATATAAATTTCCCTCATTTACCCGTGAGGCTCCCGTGTAAGATTTGTCAATTAAATATGCTAGTATCTATTTTGGGTATTACTTTAACCATGCAACTCATGAACCATAGCTATATAGTTTTGCAGCAAGTAAGCAGTTGTTAAAGAAAGGAAATATCTGATGAAGAAGGAAATAATAAAAACACAGGAAAGAAAGAGGGAAGATGTGCAACCCAATCAATAGATTATAGAGTTGATTGCATGCACATAGACAGAACCAATAGATATTAACACATAGAATTATAAGCAAAGGCAGCTTTCAGATCTAGATCTAGAATAACACAAAGTTTATAAGTAGATCTAAGACAAAAAAGTTAGAAACAAAATGCACCGTCGACACAAAGTTCTCAAAAATCTGCTCCTTTCTATTCCTTTGCTTCAAATAGCTATCAGGGGTTTCAGCACAAAGTCTGGAACACAAGAATGTTGCTTACAAATTCTCATCCTTAACCTGAAGGTTCTTCCTCTACTTATAGAATGTAAAAGGAAATTACAAATGGGAAACTTAACTGAACTAGAACATAAACAAGAAGTAAAGATAACATCTGGCAATCATCTTCCTTTAATTCCTCTCCAAGTGACATGCATCGGGATCTATAGTCAAAATTATACACATCTGTCACTTAACTTATAGAATCGTTCCACATAACTTAAAGTAATGGTTTTCAAACCAATAACTTTAAAGTTTTACAATTACATCGGGAACGTAGAAATAGAAGAAGAAGAAGAAGATATGTCACATTTGTAACATATCTACATCTTTTTTTGTTTTGATACTGAATATACTTGTCGAACATGTAATTCAACAACTTCCCATCTGTTTTAGCCACAACTTCTTTTTCTTGTCTGAATTGCAGCAAGCCTTTGTTCAAAACCTCGATGCACGCTTCCACATCCTTCAAGCTAGGCCCGAACCTCTTAATATCTGACTGCAGCGTTACCAACTTACTGATGGAATCCATCGTGAAAGGCCTAACAACTCCATCAATCCTCTCTTGCACCATCAAAAGAGATCCTTCCAGGGAATCAGGCACTTTGCTTAGGAATGGTCCTTTTGTATGAAGAAACGTTCCTAACCACTTCCTCATTGGTGAAAGCAATGACATTGTCTGATAGTGATGATGCCATACTCTCAAGTGCCCGCATCCTTTTCAGCATGATTCTGAAGATCTCCAAGCGGAAAGAAACTGCAAACTCAAGTTGCTTCCCCTTTTCAACTGATCCATCGGGCACAATTCATTCGCAATCAAAACCTCCCTCGGCAGCTTATTTATCTCGACCAAAGTACTCAGGTTACTTTCAGCTACTGTGTTCATGTCCATCGTGCTTGTCACTAGTTGCTTCATCTGAACCGATGCATCCTTCATAACCTTTAGACGGGCCGAGCACCTCCCTGAGTTGTACAGAAGCTTGGCGAATGATTAGACTCTTCCATTCGTCGATAGCTTTAACTTGGTTACCTGCATCTTCCACTTCCTGCATCAGATGATCACTCACCTGCTTATGTGCTAAAATTGGCTAAGTGGAAGATTTGGCAACTTTGGCAATAATCTCGCACAACTGAGACACTTGCTTTTGAAGTTCAAATTTTTCCACTTTTCTTTGTCAAGCCTAAGGAATAAAGCATTTATCAATGTCTGCATGTCTTGCTTCAATCCTTTAGTAGTGGCTTGACCTATGGGTACTTTGGTCACTGTTATATCTCATTGCCGTGAGCTCGCCCTTCTTCTTTCCTTCTGCTTTGGGCCCGATACCTCAATGAACACGCCCCGACTCCTAATAATCAACCTCGAAGTCACCTTAGCAACTTTAGGTTTTATATCTTTTCCGCCCAAACTCAGGATCAGCTGCAAGTCATGTTCCTCCAAGTTGATCTCCTCTCTAGCTTCTGGGATAGACTGTGAAGCCAACCACTCTAAGAAATTGCTTCTCGGAGAATGAGAAGTTGTTAAATGTACCACCATCTCGTGCTCTGGTTCCTCTCCATCCGAAACTGCTACAGTGTCGTGGCTACCATCCTCTGTATTGTCCAAAGACAAAGCTCTTTCAAATTCTGCCATCTGCAACTTCAGCGTTTCTTCAGGAAGAGGTGCTTGATCGGAGTGGCTGAGGAGAAAACACAAATGTTGTCGGATTCAACGGAGGAAAGTAGTATCCTGCTGAGGTGCAAAAGTTGGTGAAGTACTTAATCGTTGGAGAAGTCGAAACTAGCACCATAGCCGTAGAAGTAACCTTTTCCCTCGAATGAGACTTCTTGTGCACTTTAATCTTTTCAGGCCTTCTGCTTGCTTTCTCCCTCGTGCTTCCTTTTGAGGGATTCTCTATCTTTGAGGTTGCCTGTGATCTAATTCATCAAAGCTTCATCAAGGCAATATCCCTTTGTCAGCAACCAGTTCGAAGTATTGACCAGAACAACGGCAGACCTCTCCTCGATCGTGTGGCAACCACCAATGTTCTCTTGAAGTACAGCTCTATCTCCTCCCATCTGATGATATGCGTCAAGTAACACAAGCCCATCATCTTTAAGATCCGCAGGTATCCGTGCTAATCCATAATCAAACACTTGTCGCGCTGATAACCTGCTGAAGTCTTTCTTCCTAACTTCGTACTCGCTTCTGCACTTCATCCAGAAATCTTCTAACGAAGGCACATGCGCGTATTCCTGGGAGATTGTCTTCCTTGCCACCCCATATGGATCGAAGTTTAGCCGTGCTGGGAAGAACTCATGCTCGTACTCAAAGAACATCTCCGCTTCAATTCCTCTAGCTTTGTGAATGCTCTGATAGCTATAATAGCCCACTATGATCGGGAAGAAGCTTGTAGACTTGTGTCGTTTCGATTGTAGGTCATGCATCTCCACGAGTTGTCTGCTCAACTCCATGATGACCAATCTGTCACTTGGATATCTAGGCAACTTGACTGGTTCTCCCGAAAAGCCGATGACCCTGAGGTATGTAAAGTCCGCAAACTGGATGAAGATATTGCCAATCTGGGATACAGACTTCCCAAGCTTCCTTGCTTACCCTGTTGGTCTTCAGATCACCGTTCAACCTACAAATGAATCCGTAGAAGAATCCATCGTTGACCACCTTATAATCTTTATTGCATGCAGGCACAATAAGCTACGGATAGCACTCAAAAATAGGATCCTTGGAGAGCACACCACGTCTATCCAACTTGGAGAAGATACCCTGCGAGGCTGTTGCATATACCAAATATGAAGTCATCTTGAAGTTGTAAGTCCGCCTCACATTCGGAGCTGCTCACCGATGTTGTCACTGATGATTTCCGACCAATTGATTATAGAATCTGCTTTGTTGATCTCAATGGTCTGATGAAGGCATACATCCATGAGCGGAAGTTGTGAGCGTTAGCTTCGCCATTTATCCTGCATAGCAATTTGGTAATGTCATCCACCTCCTGCACCAGATTGGATCGTGGAAGAGTCCTCGGGAACTTGGATGGAGATCTGGGCTTCTTCATATACCTGTTGTTCATTATGCCCACACAATCGACTTTATGCTTCTCCCATCTGTTGCCGGCGTCCAACATGCTAATAGTAGTCACCACCTATCGTGTTGGAATCTTCAGACAATAATTGATGAGTTGTGCGTCCAGCCGGATTATTGTCTTCCCGCAACATCTTGGATTGATCTGGATAGTGGATGGTATGACCTTGCACACTCCATGACGAATTATGGCAACTGGGTTGTGAATGGGAATGCTGAAGCTCGAATGATTCCACTACTTTTGACTGCACGCATGAGAGAAGTCTTTCCAGCTCTGGATCTGTCAATCAATTCAGAAAGAGGTTCTGGACCTAGATCTGTGTCTCGATGTCAGCAAACCTGGAAGTAATGCATGATTCTGCTGAGCTTTCTCTTTCATCCTACTTTGCCATGGCCGGATCTATCTTTGTCTGAGCAACTCTTTTCTCTTTATTCGGTCGGAATTCTTTATAACTGGTGCAAATCTAAGAATTTCTTTGATTCGGAGGATATATTCAATGTATCTGACATTGATTTAAGCTCCCTTTCAATTATATAAGCACCTGTAATGAATACCTGCAATTAATTCAGACAAAGACGGCAACCGGAACATGAACACTTGATTTTTATCATAAAAATTTGCATATAAAGCCCGCTGCCCTAAAATTTGAGGCTTTGCTTGCATGCAAAGCAAGCATAAATATTTTCAACTTCACTGAGCACCTGTACCAATATGTAGATAATTAACCAAGCCTAAAACAAGCTCCTCCAATCCTAGGCGCCAAACCTTGAAGCTTTCCGGCAGTGAAAAACACTTCTTTGAGCAAAAATCCTCCTCCTTTGGGCGCCAAAACTGTCCGGGCTGCACTCCTTTGCTAGAAGAATTAATTAATTCATCATTATGGCAGCCCATGCTTATATAACCTTCATCATTCTATAATTAATAATTGCCTCTCCTATTCTGCAATTAATTAATTAATAAACATGTTTTTCTCTTCAATTTGGGCGCCTATTTTATGCATGCTCATGGCTGCCATTAAATAAATTAATTTAATTTATTTTTAGCCCTCTACTTTCACTTAACATCATGCTTTGACCTTCTATTTCTCCATGCGCCAAAAATAGGAATAAAAACCATTTAATAAATACTTCAAAAAGCATTATTCATCCTCCAAATGGGTCGCACTTTTTAGCATGCTCTAGGGCTGCATTAAATAAATTAATTTAATTTATTTTTAGCATTCTACTTCCAGTCTTCTTTGACTTCTCCTTATGCATTGACTTTTTCTCATCCTTGGGCGCCAAAATTGGAAGAGAGACTATTAATAAATGCCATTAAATAAATTAATTAATGCTCCAAAGGGGTTGCACTTTTTGGCAAAGGCTGATTTCTATTTTAAAAGTCAATTTGGATGGGATTATTCACCCTGCATGGCAGCTCCAAAAATCTCATTATCCACTTAAGTTGTTTGACTTTCACAATGGGATTTTTACCCTGCAAGGCAGGTAAGAAATTCCCATCAATGCCTTAAGTGATTTTTCTTTATTTCACAATGGGAATTTTCACCCTGCAAGGCAGGTAAGAAATTCCCGCCTGCCTGTTGCCTCTAATTTTCCCATCATGACTTAAGTGACTTTTCCTTCATGGGAAAAAGTACCTGCAAGGTAAGTACAAAAATCCCACCTGCTTGCTGCGACCAAAAATCCCACTGCAGCTTAAATCCATCCATTCCCAAAAATGCGACTTGTCCAGAAGAAGCTTTTTTGTGCACGACTTCGTCTTTTTAAAGAGAACCTAACTTCGAGGCTGATTCCTTTTGGCATGGCGGCCGTAGATGATCTCCAGATACTCCAGGCAAGAAAACAGACTGTACTGGCGAAGGAATTGACCTAGGGGAATTTCACAGAGAAAAATATGAGAAAAATAACAAAACGCAAAACATTGCCAGAAGTCACAGATAAAGCCCAGGATCCATTCTGTGAAAACCCTACTGGTATATGTGAATATTGACATGCAAAATTTCAACAGGGCTAAACCGGAGCACAATTTACTTCAAACAGGGCTCAAAATAATTAAATAAAATTTTCCACGGACAAAACTTGATGAAGGGATAAAACAATTTTCAGCATCTAGGTATTTGTCGAAATTGGCTCCTATGATTCATTGGGAATATCTAAACACAATACAGGCATCTTCTAGCAATAAAAACACAAAACGACCCGTTATTTCAAAAAGTACAAAATTTCTTGACATGGGGTAGTCTCAGATTTTAGGGTGAAATCGGGGACAGATATACCTTGTATAACCCCATGGTGATGTGGAGTTGAAAACACTTTTTCGTACATTACATAGAATGACCATCCGCTATCTTAACAATGAAGCCTTTGAAGTCCTCAACCTTCAATTTCAGATTTGAAACCAAACATGCATTTATAAAATTATGAGTAGCTCCTCCATCAATCAAAATTGTGACCTTATGCCCTTGTAGATCACCCTCAATATGAAAAGAGTTGTAACTTGGTGCTCCCAATAAGGTAGCAAGAGTGTTAGTCACCTCTTCCGGATCTTTTTCCAAAATACTATCATGCCTAGTCTTATCCTCATTGCTATTATCATCATCACAATCTGAAATTACTTCAATATAGTGAACCTTACCTTTTCCCAAACAACGTGTCCCGGAGTCCATGGATTCTTGCATGAAAAACACTTCTTCTTCCTTCTTAATTCATTCTACATCCTTCTCATGGCTGGTTTTCTACAGATCCGTGTGAACATGAGGCACTTTTTGAAGAGGTCTCTTTGGCTGGTCCAAAGGGATGCTTCTAGGTTGCTTGGGGGCTTGTTCCCCTCTCCAATTAACCTTAGGAACACTACTAATTGCTGCTGATTTTGGGGCAGCACCTTCAAGACCAAGAGCCTTCTTTATTGCCTCTTGTAGAGACAGGATCAAATGTATGAACTGACAACCTTAGGGGCTCAATCAAACCCTCTACAAAAAGCACAATAAGTCTTCTTTCGGACACATCCGTAATCATAATGGAAAGCCTCTGAAAATCAGCCACATACTCCTCTACAGTACTTTAATGTTTCAATTGTACAAGCTCACATAAATGTAATTCCGGATCCACTCTATCAAATCTATCAATGAGCCTTTGACAAAATTCATCATAGGCATATATCTCACTATGCCCTTGTGTCATAAGTCCAGGAAACCATCACTCAAGGGCAATGCCTTCATGATGTAAAGTGGCAAATTTAATTGCATCTTCTTCTACCATGGGCTTCAAAGACAAATAAGTATTCAACTTTTGAATCCAAGCCCTAGTGGTACCTTTTGTAGATCCATCAAATGTAGAAAAAGATAACTTACCCAATACATTTTGTACCTCTCTTTGTGGCATGGCATGCCAGGCTCGGGCCTAGATCTTCCTCTATCCAATCCCATGAACTCGGCAAGAGAAATGGCATCACAGATCTCTCCAGAGATAAGGGCATATACTCCTCATAGCTCGCTGCAATATTTCTTCTTCCCATGGGTCTTGGCTCTTCTTCCGGTATGGCTTCCTCTCTAGGGATGAAAGTGGGCTTCCAACTCGATCCTCGGGTTGATTCATTGGGTCGCTTGGCATTATTTTCCCCACTCGAACTCCCTTTACCATTTTGAACCCTTGGTTCAATGATTCTTTGGAGGGAAAGTGCTAGGAAGTCCATAGTATCTGCAAGCCTCTCTTGGCCGGCAATTAGCTTGTCCACCTTAGCTTCCTGAGAATCGTGATCAGCCATATGTCCCTCTTCTCTTGGCTGGTCCTCTTTGTCTACCTTCTTCCTCCTTTGATAGTAGATGTAACCCTTGTTACCTTCTTCCATAAACCCTAGGCCTTTTGAAGATCTGAGCTCGATACCACTGTAATGACCCTTTCAAGGGTTTTAACCAAACACACAAAATGCAGATCTGATTTTTAAATTGCAGCAGACTGTAAATATAAAATCAGCGACTTTATCTATCACCAAATATGCCAAAAATCACCACAAAACACCATAAATCAACTCACCATAATTATGTATGTATTTTATGGAATATTAAGAGCCAAAAACACAAAGAAATGTTGAAGATCTCACTGCTGGAAATTAATTATGAACTAGAAATTGCAGCCACAAGAAAATTATGAAATTAGGGCATAGAAACCCTCAAAATTCACCAAACTCTAGATTCCGGCCTTATAAAATATTATAAATCAAATTATCAAACCAGATTTCACGAATACTTCACCAAAAGCTCCAAACCCTTCCCAAGGTAAGTTGCTCCACCCTTAATAAATCAAATACCAACTAGAAATTACAAATATCTCTTCAAATCAGCCCCTAGAATCTATCCCAAGCCAAGGAGAAGGGTTTTCATCCTTCCCTTAACCTCTAGAAGGGTTTTCGTCCTTCTAGGCAAGTTGCATAAGGAGGTTTTCGTCCCCAAATGCAAGAACAAACAGCTCCAAGCTTACTTTGCTCCAATAAGATAAAATGCGCCAAGTCTAGATAGCAAATGGTGCCTCTAATCTTCTTTTATATCCTCCTTTTGGCGCCAATGTACAAATAGAAAAGGCCGACCTGTATAAGCAAGGAAAACACTAAAGAAAATATAAAATATTAGATAAAAACATATCATAAAGGTGCTCAAGGTTCTTCTCCTTCATTTTTGCTTCTTTGCCACGGAGAAGGAATGGCAAGAAGACCAAATATCAGCTCTTAGGTGGGAAAAAGGGACATTACACTTTTCTTGTAGTACCAACCAGCAGGGAATCACTAATATGATTGGAAATAGTGTTGTGATTCCATGGGACAACGAGGAATCAAGTTCCCAGGGGATACAAGGGATAATGTTCGTTCCCTTGACCCAAAAAGAGCCTTAAGAGTTGGAGCCCACTCAAGGTGGGGCTCAACCACCACAAGTATATGAAAGGAGGGTTTGAGAGAGCAATTGCCAATAACTCGAGTTGTGGTTCAGACACCCCAAGTATCTCAACAACAGAGGCATAAGTAGTATAATACCATGACACAAGATGTGTGGGGATGATCTTCCTCAGCCAGATGAACAGTCTCAAAGAGTAGGAAATAGATTGCTGGCTTTGATGAGCATGTTCATTTTGCTCCATCAAACCTACTCTAGACAACTAAACCACAATTGTATGCAGAATTGCAGGACAAACATTAGTGGGAGCATTGTTAGGTCAAGTGATCCAAATTAATATTGTTAGTTTGTTAGCTGTTGTATAGGAAATGCACACCCTAGTGAGACACCCCCCTTAGTAATACATGTTGTATTAGGTGGTAAATTAATGTTAGTCATTAATTTACTTATGTTAGTAATTTTACAGGTGTATAGTTGGTGGTTTGGACCGTTGGGTCCCATATGCAAATGGTGAAGACAAAGCTTATTAAAGCTTGTATGAATCAATAAATGTAACACCAGTATTTACCATTTTATGTAAGCTTCTTTTAGGAAATAAACATATAGCTTTTTCCATATTTAACATGTGATTTGTCTAAACAGTGGTACTAGAGCTTAATGGTGATGGATCCACCACCACGAGGAAGATAGCAGAAGTGAGTGTGTGAGAAGACTGTTATATGAGAGTAGGAATTTTATTCTTTATATTGGTAAGATATCTGGATTGTATTTAGAGATGATATTGAAAGGTTGAAAAATGCATGAGAAAATACAAACTTGCCTGATGATTAAAATATATTGTTTTGTTTGAGAGATTAATTATATTTATCTAAGAGAGAGAAGTTAATTTTGTCTGAGAGCTGTGAAGGAGAGTTTACCTGAAGAAGTTGAAGCTTTTTGTTTTTGTTTGAAAAGCAATTTCTAACTTTATCTCTGCCTGGAGACGTGCTGGAAAAGAATTTGAAGCCTGTTGAAGCATTAAATTGTGCCTGGGGTGTGGACACAGCCAAAACGAATTAGATTTTCTGCTGGAAGGTGATTCATTTGTCTTAGTTTTGTTTTTAATTTTTTTTCTCTCTTGTGGGCGCTTATTTGCTTGGCTGGAAGAATGGGAATCATTACCTGATTAGCCAGGGACATGTAAGTTATATGTGGCGCTGATAATAGTGTTGAAGGTGTTGGAACTGATTGCCAGGCACTGGAAACGCATGGATGGCATTGAAATAATTGAAGAGCTGTTGCATAAATGTTAAAGAAGGATCAGAGTTACTGAAAAAGATTTATATTTTCTGGAAAACAATTATAACTTCTTCAAATAAGTGTTACATGCTCTCAGAGAATTTTTCCTGGAGCCTATCTTCTTATTGGCCATGAAAAAGGTTGTGTGAGGGATGGAAATAGTGTGAAGAAGATTAAAAACGCTGCTGGAGAAATGCATCTGGGTCCCATCTCATTAATTTGTTGGTTGCTTGAGTGTTAAGCATGACATATGGTGCCGGTGAAGTGAAAATCTAAAGCTTTTATTTTTTCAAATTGAATAGTCTTTGAAAAACATAAGGTTATAATTAATATCCAAGGTTAGTCTTTCAAAAAAATGGATGGAATCGTAGGCATCATCAAAATTTGAAGTCACATAATTTTAGACGTCACTTATTCAAAGCTTGCCCACTCATCTTTTGTTGGATGTACAAAGTTTCAGGGAAATTATACTCATCATTGTTAAAAGTAAATTAGTAACTATGTTGCTCAAATGAAAGCATGTGAGTTGGTAGCGAGTCTTTGCTAAGGCATTCCATCTTGTTGGCTAGATTTTCCGCATAGCACAAAACCTAGTTTGTCATGAGATAAATCTCCTTCATTTACCGGTGAGGCTCCCGTGTCGATTTGTCAATTAAAGTATGCTAATATCTAAATGGGGTTTTACTTTAACTACTCAGTTCATGAACCATAATCGAACATTCTTCGCAACAAGTAAGCAATTGTTTAAGAAAGGAAATACTTATAGAATAAAGGAATTATATAAACACAGAGAAGAAATGGGAAGATGTACATCCCAATCAATAGATAAGCAGAGTTGATTGCATGCACATAGAAGAAGCCAATAGATATAAATACGTAATTCTAAGCAAATGTAGCTCTAGATCTAGATCGAAATAACACAAAGTCTATTAAAAGATCTAAGATTAAAGGCAAGAAACACAATACACCGTGACACAAAGTTCTCTCGGAAATCTGCTCTGTATATTCCTTTACTTCAAGTGGCTCTCAAGGGTTTTTGCCTGACAAAGTCCGGAACACAAGGTTGCTTTGCTTACAAATTCTGATCATTAACCGAAGGTTCTTCCTCTACTTATAGAATGTAGAGGGGCAATTACAAGTTGGAAGTTTTTAGTTGAACTGGCACATGTGGAAGTCGGAGGAAAGAAACAATTGGCAATCTCCATCCTGGAATTCCTCTTTGCATGACATGTATGATTTGCAACTGAAAATAGAACCTTCTATTTTGCACGTCCGCCACCTATCTCCAAGTAGTTGACTTCTTCAAGTAATGGCTTTTAAACCAATCACTTAAGTTGTATAATTTAATTGATCACTCAATTACTTTGTCGGAGGAAAGAAGGAAGAGGAAAGTTGCAGTCTTGTCCTTTTTCATGTCTGCATGCAGCTAATTCTTTTGCCTTTGATTCTCACCAAACTGGATCTGGGAGTAGCTGGATCTGGAAACAAGTTGGAATTGGAAACAGTTGGATTTTGCCTTCGCCTTGTCTTCTCTTTTATCCTTGAAGCTTTTGCAGTTCTTCTCCAGTACATGCATCAATGCAATGTTTGTCGTAGATAACTCATCATCCTTATTTTTAATTGCATATGAGCAATTAAAAATTCTGGAAAGCACTCCGGATGAATGAAAATTCAATGAAGGCTTCAACTGGAAGATGGGAGCATTTGCACAAGATCTTGGAAGGAATTTTCCACGCACTGACTTCTTCACAGTTGCATTGAAACAAGAGGATGAAGCCTTTGTCGGAAGCTTTTACAACTATGAGATCTCGGATCGGATCTGCACCTGCATAACAAACTCTGGCAACTGGGTTGTAGATGGAAAAGCTACAGCTCGAATAATTCCACTATTTTTAATCTGCACGCATGAGTGAAGTTTTTCCTGCACGCATGAGTGAAGTCTTTCCTGCTCTGGATCTGTCTATCAATTTAACAAGAGGTTCCGAGCCTAGATCCATGTATCCAATATCTGCAAATTTAGAAGTGATGCATGACTCCATTGTGCTTTCTTTTTCATCTTTCTTCGCCATAGCTTTGTCTATCTTTGTCTAAACAATTCTTTTTCTTCTTATTTGACTGGAATTCTTCAAAACTGGTGCAGATCTGGATAATCCTTTAGATTCGGAGGAAATATTCAATGTATTGGACATTGATATAAGTTCATTTTCTTTATAAAAGCACCTGTATCTAACTCTTGCAATTAATTCAAAAAGATGGCAACCGGAGCATGCACAATGAATTTTAATCACAAAAATTTACATAATTCAAGCCTGCTGCCCCAAAATTTGATGTTTTATTTGCATGCAAAGCAAGCATGAATTTTACCAACATCACCTGAGCACCTGTATCACTTCTACAAACAATTATGCAGACACAAATCAACCTTCTTCAAAGCATGCGCCAAAACTAGAAGCTTTTAGCATCAAATCCACCTTCCTCTGAGCAAAATCCTTCTCCAAATGGGGCGCACTTTTCCTCTGGGCTGCACTTCTTCACCTGTGAATTAATTAATTCATCCTTATGGCAGCCCATGCTTATATAGCCCTCATAATTATTTAATTAATAATTGCCCCTTCTATTCCTGGCAATTAATTAATTAAAAATCATGTTTTTCTCTTTAACTGATGTGTTAAAATAGCATGTTTAAGGACAGCCATCCAATTAATTAAATTAATCCAATTTAAACATCCACTCTTCACTCAACTGAAGCTTCACAGTGTGCCTTAACCTTAGCCACTGAAAATAGGAATTTATTTAATCATTTAATACTTCAAAAAGCATTAAATCCTTCCTAAAAGGGGTGCACTTTTTCACAAGAGGGGGCTGCCTTTAAATAAATTAATTTATTTAATTTTAGACAATCTATTTCCAATTGATTTATTCCCCTTTGCTTTTGTTGACTTTTCTCCATACCTGGGCGCCAAAATTAGAAGAGAAATTAATTAATTTAATCACATTAAAGGCTGCCTTTCTCTCTCCAAAGGGGGCGCACTTTTTAGCATAATAGAATTCTATTTTTAAAAACACATGGCAATGGGAATTTTTACCCTGCAAGGCAGCCCCGAAAATCCCATGATCCACTTAAGTGATTTGACTTTGACAATGGGATTATTTACCTGCAAGGCAGGCAATAAAATCCCATGATTTCACTTAAGTCACTTTTCTTTTATTTCACCATGGGAATTTTTATCCTGCAAGGCAGGCAATAAATTCCCGCCTGCCTGCTGCCTCTAATTTTCCCACTGCAACTTAAGTGACTTTTCTATCATGGGAAAAAGTACCCTACAAGGCAGCAATAAAATCCCCCACCCTCGCTTGATTCTATTTTGTTGGCTAGATTTTCTGCATAGCACAAAACCTAGGCAGTCATGAGATAAATCTCCCTCATTTAACCGGTGAGGCTCCCGTGTCAGATTTGTCAATTTAAGTATGCTAATATCTAAATGGGGTTTTACTTTAATTACTCAGTTCATGAACCATAACTGAATAATTCTGCAACAAGTAAGCAAGCTGTTTAAAGAAAGGAAAAGTTATAGAAGAAGGTAATTACATAAACATATAGAAGAAATGGGGAAGATGTGCATCCCAATCAGTAGATGAAGAGCTGATTGCATGCACATAGAAGAATCCAATAGATATAAAACACGATTCTAAAACAAAGGCAACTAGATCTAGATCTAAAATAACACGCTTTATTAAGAGGTCCAAGATTAAAAGCAAAAACACAAGACACCGTGACACAAAGTTCTCAGGAAACTGCTCCTTTGTATTCCTTTGCTCCAAGTGGCTCTCGGGGTTCAAAGACAAAGTCTAGAACACAAGATTGCTTACAAATTTCGATCATTAACTCCGGAGGTTCTTCTCCTACTTATAGAATGTAGGAGGGAAAGTACAAATGGGAAGTCTAACTCAACTAAAACATAAACAAGTAAAGATGACATTTGGCAATCATCCTCCACTAACTTCTCCTTAAGTGACACATGTATCACCTAACTAATAGAATGGTTCCACATGACTTTAAGTAATGGTCAGTAAAACCAATAACTTAAAGTTTTACAATTTCATCCAGAACACAGAAAGTAAAAGAAGAAAGAATAGAAGAAGTCATATCATATCGGTGTAATGTTTATGTCTTCTTCTTGTTCTGATATCGAATATACTTGTCGAACATGTAATTCAGCATCCTTCCATCTGTTTTAGCCATTGCTTCCTTCTCTGGCCTAAACTGCAACAACCCTTCATTCAACACTTTGATGCACGCTTCCACATCTTCCAAGCTCGGCCCAAACCTTGCAATGTCCGCCTACAGCGCCACCAGTCTCCTGATAGAATTCATCGTGAAAGGCTTGATAGCTTTATCAATTCTCTTATGTACTATCAAAAGAGACCCTTCCGGGGAATTTGGCACCTTGCTAGGAATGATCCGCACGTATGAAGTAACATCTCCGTCCACTCTCCTCAGTGAAAGAAATAATACCGTCTCGGTAAGGATGATGTCCTACTCTCAAGTGCTGCGTCCTCTTCAGCAAAACTCTGCAGATTTCCAAACGGAAAGATATTGCAAATTCTAACTGCTTCCCCTTCTCAACTGATCCATCCGGTACAATTTGTTCTGCAACTAATACATCTCCCGGCAGATTGTTGATCTCGGCCAAAATACTCAGGTTACTCTCAAAGAACTATGTTCACGTCCACTATGCTCATCACCATTCTCACGCAGCCTCATTTCACGCATCATTCATAACCTCTAAAGCGGGCTAGCACTTCTCCAAGTCAGTTGTGAAGCTTGACGCATAATCAAATCCTTCCATTCGTCAATAGCTTTTACTTGATTGCTTGCATCCTCCATTTCCTACATAAGATGAACACTCACACCGCTCTCGAAATGGGCTGAATGGGAGGCTTAAAGAACCTTGGCTATGATCTCGCACTGTTGAGATACTCGCTCTAGAAGTTCTTCTTTCTCCGCCTTTTCACTGTCAAGCCTAAGGAATAAAGCATCTATTAATGTCTGCGTGTCCTGATCAATCCTTCAGTGGTGGCTTGACCGAGGGGTACTTTGATTACTATCACATCTTCTCGCCGTGAACTCCTCTATCTTTCCTTCCGCTGAATTGATATCTCAGCAAACTTCTCTCCCGAATCTTCGATGATCAACCTAGAAGTTGTTTTGGCAACTTTAGGCCTTATGTCTCTTCCGCCCAGATTCTGGAGTAGCTGCAAGTCGTGCTCCTCTAAGTTCATCTCCATTCTCGCTTCTGGAACCAACTGCGAAGCCAACCATTCCAAGAAGTTACTTCTTGGAGAGTGAGAAATTGTTGAGTGCACTACCATCTCCCGCTCTGCATCCTCTCCGTCAGAAAGTGCCACAGTGTTATGGCTGCCATCCTCTAAATCATCCAAGGACAAAGCTCTTTCGAACTCCGCCATCTGCAGCTTCAACATCTCCTCTGGAATAAAAGCAGTCTTTGAACGGAGTGGCTAAGGAGAGAAGATGAATGTCGCGGATTCAGTGGAGGCATGGAAGTGTCTCCTTTGCGATGCAATAGTTGGTAAGTATTGGGTGTTGGAGAAGCTGGAACCAAAGTCATGTCCGTGGAAGTGATCTTCTCCTTAGATTGAGATCTTCTGTACTTTCAACTTCTCAGACTTTCTGTTGCTTTCTCCTCCGCGCTTCCGCTTAAGGAATCCTCGCGCCGAAGTTGCCGTGACTTGATTCATCAATGCTTCATCAAGGCAATATCCCTTCGTATGCGCCTGGGGGTTTGAAGTATTCAACAAAACAGCTCCAGATCTTTCTTCAAGTGTATGGCAGCCTTCTATGTTATCCTCGAAGGATGGCTTTATCTCCTCCCATTTGTGTGTAAGTGTCAAGTACCACATTCCCATCATCTTTAAGATTCGCAAGTATCCGCGCTAGTCCAAAGTGAACACTTGCTTTCTTGATACTGCTGAAATCTCTCTTTCTAACCTCGTACTCACTTTTGCACTTCATCCAAAAATCTTCCAATGAAGACACATGCGCGTACTCGGGAGATAGTCTTCCTAGTTACTCCAAATGGATCGAAGTTCATTGCGCAGGAAGAACTCTTGCTCATACTCGGATAACATTTGCACCTCCATCCCCGAGCTCTATGAATGCTAATGCACTGTAATGTCCCACGGTGATCGGGAAGAAACCCGTAGACTTGTGCCGCTTTGATCGATGGTCGTGTAACTTTACAAGTTGCCTACTCGGCTCCGTGGCGATCAATCTATCATTCGGATAACTGGGCATCTTTATGGTTCTCCGAAAAGCCCGTAACCCCGAGGTACGTGAAATCTGCAAATTGAATGAATAGACTACAATCTTGGACACGCCTTCCCACGCTTCTTGCTTACTCTGTTGGCCTTCAAGTCCTGCCCAGCCTCGCAAATGAAATCGTAGAAGAATTCATCGTTGATCACTTTGAAATCTTTTCGCACGCAGTACAAAGAAGTCGTGGGTAGCACTCGAAAATGGGGTCCTTAGAAAGAACACCACATCTATCCAACTTGGAAAAGACGCCTTGTGAAGTTCAGCAAAGATACACCAAGTAGGAAGTCATTTTGAAGCTGAAAGTACGCTTCACATTCCGAGTTGCTCACCAATGTTGTTGCTAATAATTTCGACCAATTGATTATAGAATCAACCTTGTTGACTTCAATGGTCCTAATGAAAGCATACATCCATGTACGGAAAGTGTAAGCATTCGCCTCGCCATTCATCCTGCATAGCAATTTGACAACATCATCTACCTCCTGCACCAAATTGGACCGCGGAAGAGTTCTCGGGAACTTTGAAGGAGATCTAGGCTTCTTCATGTATCGGCTATTCATTATGCTCATGCAATCAGCTCTATGCTTCTCCCACCTGCTGCCGGCATCTTGAAGACTAATAGAAGTCACCACCTTTCACACGGAATCTTCAAACAATAATTGATGAACTCTGCATCCAAACGAATTATTGTCTTTCCCATAAAGATCACGCACCGACTGAATGAAGGATGATAAGATCTAGCGCACTCCATAACAAACTCTGACAACTGGGTCAGTATATGGAAAAGCTGCAGCTCGGATAATTCCACTGCTTTTAACCGCACACATGAGTGAAGTCTTTCCCGCTCTAGATCTATTAATCAAATCGGAAAGAGGTTCCGAGCCTAGATCTGTGTCTCCTATGTCTGCAAGTTTGGAAGCGATGCATGACTCTATCGTGCTTTCTTTTTCATCTCTCTTCGCCATGGCTTTGTCTATCTTTGTCTGAATAATTCTTTTTCTTCTTACTTGGCTGGATTTCTTCAAAACTGGTGCAGATCTGGACAATTCTTCAGATTCGGAGGATATATGCAATGTATTGGACATTGATAAAAACTCATTTTCCTTTGTAAAGCACCTGTAATGAATTCCTGCAATTTATTTAGACAAAAATGGCCACCGGAGCATAAATAGTGAATTTTAATTGTAAAAATCTGCACTTTTCAAGCCTGCTGCCCCAAAAATTGGTGTTTAATTTGCACATAAATAGAGCATGAATCCTTTCAATAACACCTGAGCACCTGTAACACCTATGCAAACAATTATGCAGACAAAGATCAACCTCCTTCAAAGCATGCACCAAATCTAGAAGCTTTTAGCCTTGTTACCACCTTGCCCGAGCAAAATCTTTCTTCAAATGGGGGCGCACTTTTCCTCTTGGCTGCAATTCTTTACCTGTGAATTAAATAATTCACCCATATGGCAGCCCATGCTTATATAACCCTCACAATTCTATAATTAATAATTGCCCTAACAATTAAAGGCAATTAATTAATTAAAAATCATGTTTTTCTCTTTAAAAATAGCATGTTTAAGGACAGCCATCCAATAAATTAAATTAATCCAATTTAATCCTTCACACTTCACTTCACTTAAGCTTCACAGTGTGCCTTGACTATAGCCACTGAAAATAGAAATTAATTTAATGATTTAATGCCTTAAAAATCATTAAATATGTCCCAAATGGGGCGCACTTTTTGAAAGAAAGGGGGCAGCCTTTAAATGAATTAAATTTAATCCATTTAGTCCATTTAAATCTATTTCTTTTATTCCCCTTTTGACTTGTTGACTTCTTCCAAGCTTGGGCGCACTTTTTAGAAGGATAAATTAATTAAAATAATCACTTAAAGGCTGCCATCATCTCACCAAAGGGGGCGCACTTTTTTGCACAATATAATTCTATTTTTAAGAATTTTTCACAATGGGATTCTTTACCCTGCAAGGCAGGCACTAAAATCCCATGATCCACTTAAGTGATTTGACTTTGACAATGAGATTATTTACCCTGCAAGGTAGGCACTAAAATCCCATGATTTCACTTAAGTCACTTTCCTTTTATTTTATCATGGGAATTTTTACCCTGCAAGGCAGGCAATAAATTCCCACCTACCTGCAGCTTCTAACTTTCCCACTGCAGCTTAAGCGAATTTTCTAACACGGGAAAAATACCTGCCAGCGGGTATAAAATTCCCACCTTGCCTGTTGCTTGCATTTTTCCCATTGCAGCTTAAATCCTTTGTTTTCCAAAAATGTGCTCAACCCCGCAGGGGCTTTTCTATGCACGACTTCGCTTTTTCCCAGTGATCCAGACCTTCGATGGCGATTTCCTCCGGGCATAACGTGCGTATATGTTTTCTAAGCGCTCCAGGCTAAAAATCGGGCTTACCCGGCAAAGCAATTGTTCTAGAGAAATTTCATAGAAAATGAAACAGAACACAAAAACACGAAAAATTGTCAAAAGTCACAAATAAAGCCCAAAACTTATTCCAAGTTAAAACCCTTCCATGGTACATAGGAATAATGACATGTTCGATCATAACAGAGTTAAAACGGAGCACAAATAGCCTCATACGGGGCTCAAAATAATTAAATACAAATTTCCCGCAGACAAATCCCAACGACAGAATACAACAATTTTGGGCATCTGGGTATTTGGCGAAAAAGGCTACTATGGCTCTTTGGGAATATCTTGACACAATACAAGAACTTTCAGACAATAAAAACACAAAACGACCCATTATTTTAAAAGTACGAAAAAATTTCGGATAGGGCAGTGAGATTTCGAGATAAAATCGAGTGACATCATATTTTTCCCATGATCCACTTAAATCCTTTGTTTTCCAAAATGCGCCAACCCCACAGGGGCTTTTTAGTGCATGACTTCACCTTTTCCCAATGAACCTAGGACCTCCGATGGCGACTTCCTTCGGGCATAACGTGCGTATATGTTCTTCAATGGCTCAGAGCCAAGCATCGGGCTGACCCGCAAAGGAATTGGTCTAGAGAAATTTCACGTAGAAAACGAAATGGGAAAACACAAAAACACAAAAATTGCTAAAAGTCACAAATAAAGCCCAGAACTTATTTCTTGTTAAAATTCTTTTAGTACATGGGAATAATGATATGTTCGATCATAACAGAGTTAAAACAGAGTGCAAATAGTCTCATACGGGGCTCAAAATAATTAAATACAAATTTTCCGCAGACAAATCCCAACGACAAAATATAACAATTTTGGGCATCTGGGTATTTGGCGAAAAAAGCTAATATGGCTCTTTGGGAATACCCATGACACAATACAAGAACTTTTAGGCAATAAAAACACAAAACGACCCATTATTTTAAAAGTACGAAAAAATTTCCGATAGAGTAGTCACAGATTTTAGGATGAAATCTGGGGACACCAGTCGGCTCCGTCTGTGGACATCTTTTTCTCTGTCAGAATGACAAAGGAAAAGATGAGATCCCAGCATCTCTGGTTTCATATCTTGTCTATTGGGCACGGGGGTCGCAAACAAACACAACACAAAAACAAAAACAAAACAAAGTTTTATTTATATACATACTGAGTTTTACCCTGCTTCTTATGTCCGGAACAACTTCAAGTGTTGCCCATTGAAAGGCAACGGCAATTCAATTCCATCCCGGTAGGCAAGGAAGAAAGTATCCATTCCTGCAACTCTTTTGATCACGAAAGGCCCTTTCCAGAGTGAATCAGATTTTACTTCGCATGCCCTTCGGTTCATGTCTCATTTCCCACCGAGTACCGGTCTCGATTTCAAACTTCCTTTCTTTGGCCTTTTTGTCAAAGACTCGGGTAAGTCCTTATCAACTTCATCTGGTGGTGGTTCATCCTTTCTTCTTTCTGCACAGGTAAGTCTGCATCAACTTCTCTCGTTCCCAGATTTATTTGCTGCATTTTTTAGGAAGAATTATCACCATATTCTTTGTTCTTCTTCAGGTACTGATCATGTTTGTTGAAAGTTTCCACTAAGGAAACCAAACCCTTGGGGATTTTATTACCTTTTGGTTGGATTGCTCCACTATTATCATCATAACATGGATCAGTTTTTCTGTGACTGTTTGTCGTGGTGGTGATTTACTCCCTTCAACGTACACTCTGTCAAAGTTGCCTTGTTCCAGAAATGCAGATGTTTGTTTGTCCTCATTGAAAGTCTACCATTGTTCAACATTATCAGGGACTTTGGGGCAGTAGATCATCTCCACTTTATAGTTTCCTTGTCTGAATATGGACGGTGGTCTATCCGGATTCAATAGTGCAGCCGTGACTGCCAAAGAATCTGCCTTGGAGTTCTGATTGGTTGGAATGAAGTTGATAGAGAAGGCTGCAAAATCCAATGTGGCAGAAAGCACTTTATCTCTGTAATGCTCCAACTTATCTCTTTTGACTTGACTTTGCCCTCGAACTTGCTTTACTAGAAGTTCAGCATCTCCTTGGGCTTTGAGGAGTTTTACTCCTTTCTTTTTAGCTTGCTCCATTCCTAGAAGCAATGCTTCATACTCCGCCATATTATTGGTGTTCTTGAACATCAGCTTGTGGGAGTATGGAAATACCTCATGATCTGGAGATATTAGTAGAACG
The DNA here is from genome assembly GCA_018340775.1 of Taxus wallichiana var. yunnanensis. Lineage (NCBI taxonomy): Eukaryota > Viridiplantae > Streptophyta > Pinopsida > Cupressales > Taxaceae > Taxus > Taxus wallichiana. Next base: position 248,176,084 of record CM031234.1, on the reverse strand, counting down.
CCAGCTCCTGATCCAAAAGAACATGTGCCTTTAAACTCCAGAGTCCAAACTTTTTCTTCTTCTTTTGTTGGCTCTGGCTCTGGTCGAAGTTCTGGCTCTAGAATGTCTTTATCCGTTTCCAAGAAATAGACCCCACGGTCAGATTCCTGAAAAAGAATCTGAGATCTAGGATCCTCAAATTTTGTAACCGTGTACCTGGACTTCTTTTCCGGCTCCAGCTTCTGATTAATTCCTTTGATAGGAATATGTGCACAGGACCAATCCATCTTTACTTCTCCTCCCAGCTCTTTACAGAAGTTTCTACTCAACAACATCCCGTAGGAGACAGGAATATCTGCAACTAGAATTGTCATCTTTAATCTTTTGTCAGGAAAAGCTGCGTAATGAAACAGCTTGTGCATCTTTGATTTGTCCGATTAGAGGGACTTGTCTCTCTATGGAATAACACATTTTTATGGTCTTCGTCAAGGTAAGCCCAAGAGCATCTGCAACTTTAGCTGGCATGACATTGTCAGAAGCACCCGAATCTAAAATGCAATTACTTAACTTGAAACCATTAAGCAATAAGGAGACATAGAAAGGTTCTACTCTTTCAGAAGGTGAGGATTTAACAACTGCAGTGTTGTTCTGGGGAGGAGTAACTTTGGGCTTAGGCAAAAGGCCTTTTGATGTCATTGGATTGTCCTGGTGATTGCACATATTTGACTAGCCTATTTAACTGCTCAGGAAAGGCTCTCAAGTATTCAACTTCTGACATTTGAATCCTAGTTTTCTTGACATGATCAACAATGTCGAAGGAAGGTATAGATTCAGATACCTGAGCTACTTTCTGTGGTTGAGATGAAGAACTCACATTCTTATCTCTGGGAGCTAAAGAAGAAGGTAAAGGGTTGCCCCTTCTTTGTTCATCAGCTAATGCCTCAGCTTGGCGAGTTTGTGATCTTGTAAGTACTGCATATGCATGACCATGATCATCTTCATGAAGTTTCTCATCGTCATGTTCAAATTTGTAGTTCAGGTAATTAATGTTGGAGTCGCCAGCAGGTCCTATAAAATCATCATCCTTGAGCTGATCAGCGTCAACTTCCTGGTCTTCTTCATTCATCTCCACGTTGTTTCTAGAGCAGCTTCAATTGCTAATCTTTGGGAACCAGCAATGCAGTTCCGGTTGTTGTTGAAATTCCGAGTAAAGGGGTGATTGTTGCCTTGAGCCATTTGAGCCATTTGTTTCTTCATCTGCATCATCTCATTTGCTAACTTTTGCAATAGTGAATCGGATGTAGTAGCAGAGGATGAACTTTCAGCTCTAGAAGTGTTGCTCTTTATCTTTCCAGCCATGATGAGGTCGTCTTCAATTTCAACCGCCATGTTTTGGGCTGCTAACAAATCAGCAGGACGTGCTCTTCGCAGTTGATAGCTTACTTCAGGAAGTAAAGCATTGATGAAGAATACTTTTGATTCTCATCATTTAGAGGTTCAAATGTGTCCCTTTTCTTTTCGATCAATTGGTAGTGCAAACTTGAAACTTGTAACAAAATGCAAATGTCAGCGATATTCCGATTTAAGTCATATTCAAGCCTCGAAATATTAATTCTCAAGCATTTGTTAAGAGGAGTTGGTCATTCTCTTTCAAGTGAGTCATTAGGTGTGTAATGTCCCTTTCCAAATGCTCGAGAGACCTAGTTGGCCTATTCCGCTCTTTTTCCTTGTTTATTCCCTTAGAAGCAGGGCGTGGGAGATGTAAAGAGAATATTTGGACCCTTATATCCATTAACGTTATAATTTTACGTTGAGATATTTTTTTAATGCACTTTATATTATAATTTCACTTTGAGGTGCTTTAAGTCATGGCTTATGACTAAAGTGAAATATTGATTATTATTTTATAAAGTGGCGTTGGAAAAAAGTAGAGTAGGGTTTCAAAGGAGTTATAAGGATGACTCGATGATTAAAATAAAAGTTATGTTCATTTTTTATTTTATGTGAAAAAAGTTTAGTGAGCCTGCGTGTTCATTTCTCTTGTTCAAGGAGTGAAATCCCTTGGGATCCTTGGTTTCAGTGCAGAGGAGACTTTGGGCCCTAGCTGGAAGGGTTATTTCGGTGAGAAGATTTATCCTCAATCCCTACTAGTTGTATTTACAAGTACCAAGGATTATTTTCAGCATATTGGCGATTATTCTAGTATTGGCCATACAGATTGGGAAAATATCACAAGTTTATTTTGTCATAGAGTGGGCTCTGAAGGTTGATACTATAATTGATTGCCACATCACAAGTTGTTTTTGGTGATTATTGAGTGCACAATGATCTTTGGAAGGAGTTCAAGGGTTATAAAGGGTTGCAAAACAGTCTACCATCGCTGTTGATATAAGTCTGATATAGCTTCAGTTGTTAATACATTAAGTTTGATATCCATCTACTACTTGGGCGCTGCTGCTTTAAAGGTATTAATGCAGTTTTAAACAGAAAATCAGACTGTTATTTTTGTTGTACAACTCAACCATACTCAGTTGTTCAAAGGAATAATAATTTCTAAGTTTAATATCGAATGCATGCCAACTGTTTGATCCATTTCCTTGCCCCGTGGATCACTACACTCAAAAATATATTACCAACAACAGCTATATCAGTTAAGAGGTCTGAAATTATTAATCTGAACACTATATATTGGAATGTTTGCTTCAGTTGGATGTATGGTAAATATTTGTTAAAATGTCCCTGCCTTATTCTATGTTTTTCTAATTGCTTCGAGAGTGTTAATGATATTTCCAGTTCAATAGAATGATTCCCAACTGTTTGACGAAATGACACTATGCATTTTTGAATATTTTCATGATTATGTGATGGATGTATGATCATTGTCGGTTGTTCTAAACATTGCATGCAAATTGTTTGACAAAATGCGTAAAAGTTAAAAGTCAGGAATTTTTGCAAGTTTGGAACAATATCTCTTGGTTGGGGATATTTCAAGGTGTGTTTTAGATCAAGAGGTCTATTCCCACTAATTACAAAAATTGATTTTTGAAATCCTGTCACTTATAGTGCTTTTTTATTTTAAAAGATACGTCATATATATACAAAAAGCATTTATAGAGAACAAAACAAATAAAGGATGGTATACAATGAGAATTATAACCTCATCTTGAAAGCACCAAGGATGGAAATAAAATCATAATATAGTGTGGGGTCCAAATCCTGCATCCTTGATAAACAGGATCCTTTTGCAAGGAACCGCTTGCATACCTCATCTCTCCACATGGACCAAAAGGAAGACAAAGAGTTGTTCTCATGAGTAAAAAAATCTTACACCTTAATATCCAAAGAATAAATAATGCCAAGATCCTCAAGCAGTGTCATTTCCCAACAAACATTGGGACGAACTCGATAAAGATGATCTCCAAACAAGGAAGATCGTTAATAGTGTGTGTTTCTAAAACAACTCGGAATACCGAGTCTCAATTTATCCCAAACACCGTTCAACAAAATCATACTCCCAAAACATATGCTTCACGGTCTCTCAACGGTGGCAAAAAGGACAAAGGCCATCAAAGAGACCACTCTTGGCCAACCCGGCCTTGGAGGGGATCCCCAGTAGAGACAACCAACGGGAAAAAACTCTTAGTTTGTACAAGATTCAAACCAACCAAATACTATAAAGACGTCGAATCATTCTTTCCTCTATGTCCATGGATAGGTAACTAGCATTAAGGACCAGGTATAATGGATGTCTTCGATGCAAAGATTGAATAAAATCGACGGGAATCATAATGAAGAAGCGAGAAAACCACAACACCATCTCCAATCGCTCCAAAGCACACAGGCATCCCAATATTCATTTTAAATAACTTTGACTCAAGAATAAATCCTCTCAGCTCCATGATCGAGGAACTATCGGAGATAAGGAGTTTGAATTCTGAGCAAACTCCTTCCAAAAGCGAACGGTGGAGTTCCACAAGTTTCCCAAACAAAATTACTCGTCTACTCAACCTACAAGCTTGAAAATGAGGCAGATCCTAAACACTAGATCCCCGATCCCACCAACTCCATATAGGGTGGCATGCCAAATCCCATCCAGCTCTACTACCCTCCCACCGCTAACGTGTAATCTCCCTTTCGGGCTCAAATTTGAGGAATTTGGATTTTCCCTAAAACCCTAATGGAACATTGCTAGAATTTATGACACCCGCCTGTATAAATCTTATTTTTTATGACACCAATTTGATTTGATGCAAAAATTAGGGTAGCGACCTGTTTTAGGTCCCCAAAACCCTAAGCAACCTAGGTAAGATTTAGATTTCAGTATTTCCTCCACACAAATTTTCAAAAATACATCAACAACACGAAACCCTTGATAATATCATGTAAAATAAATGCTTCAACAACAAAATAAAGACTATTGGAATTAATTATTGCTCAAAAACAACTGAAACTTCAAAACATTGTATCTTTAGAAATACTAGGAGATAAAATTCAAATGATAGCTCAAAATGACCAGAAAAATGGCAGCTATCAAACAAAATTAAGATCAAATTTTTTCAACCACAAAAACCCCTTGAAATGCTGTCTCGAAATCTCCAAATGGGCCGCTCTAATCTTGGAAATGAATGTGGCAGTCCCAAAAGAGAATGCCCTAGCTAGAATTTGTGCCCGACATGGATGGAAACCCTATAATATCCCCTTATGGGATATTATTTAAATCTACAAATTAATTAACCCAAATCGACTCTAGAAGGATTAGATCCTTTTAGTTCGACCTCAAATAACCCAATGTCAGCATTAATACAACCCAAATGGGGTTGGAGTAAGCCAAAGTAGTGGGTTAGATGGGAGAACCAATTAGAAAACTAATCTTTTCCAAATCTGATTTTATAACAGTTAATTAATTAAAAATTGCACCTGCAAACAGTTGAAACTTAAAAAATTAATAACTTCTTCAATACTTGGTATTTTTGCATGAAATAAAATGCACAATATACTAGAAATCAAAGTCTTTCCAATGAACTACGAATCTAAATTTTCGACACTAAAACCACCTCAAAACAGCCCCAGAAACTTGATATCAACTCGTTAGGGTTAGAATAAATTGCATAAATTATTATCATCTCATTCTAACCTTCCAACACACCCAAAATAGCTGCCCAAAACTTGGAAAAATATGCCAATACAGATCAGATTGCAAATCTAGCTCAAAAGACACCCAAACATGTCAAAACAACCTCTCATGCAAGTCGCTATGGCTCTAATAATTGCAGCAATAATAGCAGATCATAAAGCACTATTAAACCCTTCAACAATAATCAATAACATGCAGATTTCCTTCTCAAATAAATGCGCCAATCATAGAATGAATATATCATGCAACATTCACTCAATGAAAGCTGAGAGGGCCTCACACTCTCCACAATAATGGTGGTTTTAAAGAACACCTTTATAATGTGATCATATGGGCATACATCTTTCTTCAAACATGAAGATATTTTAATAAAAACCTCGACATTCCCCAAGGAGTCGCCACATCTCCTTATATAGCTTTAGCATTTCAAATCTCCAAATTTCTCTCCTCTTTATGGCGCATTTCTTCATGTAAAAGCGTTACTTTTAATAATAGTCTTCTTTCCTTAAAAGTCAAACTCCAAATAGAATATTAATTCCCTCTTTATAATATTTAAAAATAAAACATAAGAGGAGAATTAATTATTTAATTTACAAATAGGAGTAATGGCATTTTCCTAATTTTTATCCTTTAATCCATGGGAAGGGTGGATTAAATGTCTCCGACATTTTTAATTAATTAATATCCCAAAAAGGGGACATTACAAACCCTTGTCGTTTTGAAATTTTAAATTTTAAGCTCACTTGCGACTCCCGGATGAAACCACCAATGCAACAAATAATTATTTTCATCCCCAAGTGTTGTGACTATTGAAAGTTTTCGTCCCCAATAGGATCCAATGAGGGTTTTCGTCCTTAAAGGCTGAAAACGAGAGCTCAATGCTCCAATTTCCAAACAAAAGTATCAAATTTATCGATGATGCTTACAATGAGCCCCACCATTTGCATTTATAGTCCTTTCTTTCTTTTTTCTTATGGAGCACACCATATGGAACCCTATATTTCTTTTTTAAAATTTACTTTTCCCGTTTTTAGTTCTCCTTTTGGGTCGCTCCACTTGGGAATTTCAAAATAATTAATTAAATACACTTTTCCCTCTTTTTAATAATTTCATTAAAGTGCTAAAGTAATGAAAATTACTTTAGCACTTAAAATTAAATTATTAATTTACTTCCTTTCTCCCCTTTTAGCCGATGAAAATAGGCTAAGGGTCTTCTTTCCACTTTAGTATTTAAAAATACATTTTATTTTTAATAATATTATTATTAAGCTGCCCATAAATAGAGAGTTTTTAAATAGAGAGTTATTAAGTATTTCTAATTTAGAAAAAGGGACATTAAACAATGAAGCAAACCAGCCACACCTTTCCAAGTTGACAAGATGTGATTAAAGATTGTAATGTCCCTTTTTCCCACCTAAGAGCCGGAAATTGGTCTTCTTGCCATTCCTTCTCCGTAGCAAAGAAGCAAAAAGGAAGGAGAAGGCCCTTCGAGAAACTTTATAATATATTTTATTTAATATTATTATTTTTTTAAGTGTTTTCTTGCATTATACTGTGTCGGCCTTGTCCAATTGAGCATTGGTGCTAAGGAGGATATAAAATGAGATTAGAGACTTCATTTCGCAACTAGCTTGGCACATTTTTACCATACCTTGGCAAAGACAGCTAGCTGCTCCTTAGTCATCCACTTGAGCATGAAAACCCTCTTGTGAATCCTCATTGATGGACGAAAACCCTTCATGTGGCTTGGGTGAAGGACGAAAACCCTTCATCATCATTTAGCATTGAAGTAGAGAGCTGATTTGAAGATCCTTTTGTCATTTCCAACTGTTATTGCATTTATCTAGGGTGGAGCGACCTACCTTGGGTAGGGTTTGGTGACATTGGTGAAAAATTTGATAACGTCTTCCACCCGAGCCTTCGTGTTGGAGTCTCAAAGATTATGTGAAAACGTGTTGATCCGGGCCTCCATGAAGCACACCTTAGGTCAAGGAATGTCTTGACTGCTCAAGCTTTCTGTGTGAAGTTGTGAAGTTATTGTGAAGTCCCTCCAAAGATCCGGTATAATCAACTTTATCTTGCTTCATCTCCCACCAAAATCATTTAAAAACCATTGATCCACCCTAAACTACCCCTGTTTGCCCTGTGTATCAACAAAGGAACAAAATCTACTTACAAAAATATGCAGAACAATCAGGATCTCTTAATGTCTTTAGTAACCTTTGCCTTGTATTGAAAATATCTCCATAATCTGGAAGTGACAACTCGTGAGAGTCAAATTTGGTGTGTTGATCATATTTTCCCAAGGTTTTCTTTATAAAATTTGTGCAAAAGAAAGGTATCTGCGTCTCCTTCAATAACAAAGGTTACAAAATAGGTTCTCTTACCTTGGTTGAAAGGCACAACCTAAAATAGTTAGGATAAGATCAAATCCTTTTAAGGTGCTACCCACTTCTTCAAGGCCTAAGTGCTAAAAAGTCAGATAAATTGCTTCCCGGCTACAAAACGACATACATAATCATTTATCTGCTTTTGAGTGTCTTGTCAAATCCATGATGTTGCTCAATTTGTGAAGAAGAGTAAATCCGGGTACCAACAAGTCTAGTAGCCATCCGTCGGGGGAGGATGGAGGAGCACGTCCCGAAGCTCCGATGGCCTCCCGAAGGTAGAGAGCAAGACATCCACGATCATAGTTCGAAGAAAGTTGTGAAGGAAGCTCGTGGAACGGCAATGGAATCGCCCACGAATCTCATAATAATTAGGACATCCGAAAATGAAGTGTTCTTCGGTTTCAACCTCCGGAGGGAGCAAAGCAAGTCCGCTCCGAGGCGGTCTAAGTGATGATCGGTCTCAATACGGAGTCGATGTGAGCCCACTCGAAACTGACCCAAAGAGATATGAAGGGCCTGCAACCAATGCCGGAAATGTACATGGGTCTGAAAATGACCCCATCACGGATCTCGAGAAAGTGTGCCGCATAGAGTGACATCTTCAGACGCAACCCCCGGGGTTGGTCCATGTGTGCTGGATGAACTGTCTGTAGATATCATCTCGATTATCCTATGAATATCATGTTGGTTAGGTAGCGAGATAAGGGGGAATCCAGAGAATAGGTGAAGGGTGGGAGACGGTCCATCTGGATGCCAATGGACTCGAAGAGGCGTGAAACACAGGTATACTAACAACGAGATTGTCTACTATTATCCGAGGATGCAATAGCCGGAGGAGCAAGTGGCAAGATAAGTGTCCTATCCTTGTCAACGTAGAAAAACTAGAATCCCCCAAATACGGTGCATGACAACACAAGGCTGAAGATGGTCTCCAAACAAAAAGGGCGAGCCCCAAACTCAACAAGGATAATGTTGTGAGGAATGATTCTTTGCACACGATAATACGTTTAAGCATGAGGATCGAACGCGCTCGATAGTGGCCCGATCTAAGTCCAAAAAGAGGGACCCCAATTTTCCGAACCATACTGGTAACCGTGGGCCTAACAAGGGAATCGGAGAGGGACATCTTGAAAGGAATGTCCTGAAAGTGGTGGCAGAAACATTGTCTCTCAAGAATCGCCAAAGAACCATAGCCCTTATTAACCCGGGGTTGGAGAGCAGGACGAAGGCTAAAACAAGGCCCAGAGAAAAGAATCCCAGGTAGGTATAAGAGCAAGTGATGTCAATCTCCACACCCTTAAAGAAGATGTGGAGGTCGAAGTCTTGGCAATTGAAAACCATAACTTTGGTTTTCCCGAGATTCACAGTCAGCTATCGATGATCACAAAAAAGGGCTAAGGCATCAAGCTGCCTCTGGAGACCCTCGGCAGAAGAAGCAAGGAGAACTACGTCATCTACAAAGAGGAGGATGTAAATCAGAACCTAGTGCAGAAGGCACCCATCACCTTCATGTATGTGATCCCTGAGAAAGTCCTCTAGCTCATCACTATAGATCCCAAATAAGGTAGGAGAGAGGGGGCAGCCCTGTTTGACACCAATGGTACTCCTGATGAAGTCGAAAGCTAGCAGAAGTGCGAAGGCGGCCAAGGACCTCCTCATAAAGGCACATGATGGCTATAAGAAAAATCTCGAATATGCCTATATCTCTGAGCCTATGGAAAAGGGCTTCCCATGGAATAGAATCAAAGGCTTTCCAAAATCCACGAAACAGCAAAAAACTCTGGAAGAGCAGTGGCGAGCCTCTTCGATGATAGCCCGAAGAGTGAGGATGTGGTCGTAGTGCGGTAAGTCGGTTGAAAGCCGCCTTTGCCCTCTAGCTCTCTGATAGTGGCTTGATCGAAGAACTCAGAAAGCTGCAAGTGAAGAACAGTAGCATAGAGCTTGGAGAATGTGTGACCCACCATGATAGTCCTGTAATTGTTGGGGTCGGAAGTGGGCCCCGACTTGTGTATGGGGTGGATGATGTGGTGGGACCAAGAGATTGGAAAACCTGTACAAACCACCTGATTGAAGAGGTCCACAAGATAACTGAGGAGCGTCTTCGACCATACTTTAAATATTTTGCATGGAACCCTTCCTCATCCCCTACTTTACTGCAACTCATAGCAAGAATGACATTCCTCACACAAGTGTGGGTGAAAATATGGCAAAGGGAGGGAGGGGAATGAACCTGGATGTGGGGCTGGCAGGAAGTCATAAAGAGTGGAGGTGTGGGTGAACATGGAATTGGGATCAAGGTCCAGGGGTAAAGGCGAATGACGGGGAAGAATGGTGCGCCAGAAATGTTTAGGAGAGTGGATAAGTGACAGACAAAGCTCACAACGCCTATGAGAGATAAATGTGCGTTTCTTATGTCGAAGGAGGTGACGATAGAATGACTTCAAGGAGGGGAAGGAGGGAAGGGCATGCAAGAAAGAAAAGCGGAGTTTTCGATGGAAGGCTTTGCATTCCTCGTCGTACCATTTGTTCATAGGGCATGTACCATGGCGTAGGGTGGAGTGGGTGACGTGGGGGAAGGAACTCATGGCTGCCTCAAGAACAGCGCAGGAGAGGGTATTAAACATCTGATCCAAGGTGAGTGAGGTGAAGTGGGGAATGGGGGAGAAGTAGACGAAGGCATGAGGAAAAGGTGTCGGGATCCCCTGTGTCAAATTTCCAAATAGTACGTGATATCAGGGGGAAGGTGGGGTCCTGGGGGGGGATAGCCTGGAGGGAAAAGGAGAGGGTCGCATGGTCAGCAAGAGGGATGGGGGAGACACAAAAGTGGTGTATGTAAGGAATCAAGTCGGGGGTAGTCATGACGTAATCAACCACACTGGTCCCACCACAAAATGGTCTGCAGGTGAAGAACCGGGATTCAAGGAAAGCGAGGAATGCCATTCAGGATCAGTAGGTCATGAGATTCCCCTAATTGGAGAAAATGTCGGCCATAGGAAGTCAAGGGGCCCTGTCGTGTCCTCAGAATCACGCTGGAAACCAACCAACTCTGGATCCACCTCAGAGGTGCAAAGTACATCGTCGGTCCTGTCATGCCTCGGAATCTGCATGTTTTTGGTACGGGCATTGAAGTCCCCTAAGATGATGACCTCCCCAGAGCCCGAGAACTGAGATATACCAGCATAAAGGTCAAAGAAGGGGTCTCCATCTGGGCCGTTGTGGATGGCAAATGAAGAGGAAGCTGGAGGGAAGTAGCAGACCGCAATAAAGATGTCTCTCAGGAGGGGAGAATTACGTCTGATCCGTACCCAAAGAAAGCGGGCAGACTCATCCTCAGCGACAATAGAAATCTTGCTCCAAAGAGTGTCTCTGACTAAACAAGCAACCCCGTCGGATCCCCTGACGCCGCCAGAACTCGAGTCTCATGTCTGCAAACAGAAAGCCAGTAGTAACCACTAATGTTCAAGAGAGGGCAAACCGGGCTCGCATGTGTCTCCGTAACAAAGAGAAGGTCCGAGAGACCTAAAGCATCATGCAGGAGGCCAGGAGAAGACCAAAAGGACCCATTTCCATTCCAACATGTGATGGAGAGGCCCTGCTTCCGAGCCTTCTCCCGCCGGAACCGTCATCTGGAACTAGAGTTGGATCTCGGGAGCCCAACCAGGGGGAAGGAATCCCGAACCACTGGCCTGAGGTTACGAATCACCACCCATTTCCCTGCTTTTCTAGCCATGACAATTTCCCGAGATTTCTTGAGTTCGGCAACTTGTTCTCTAGTAAGATCTTCGTCAAGAAAGACCTTATTGGGTAGAGAAAAGTTTCCGCTTGGCTCTGAGAGCCTTAAGGCGGTCATCAGCTGACTTGAAACGGATAAAGAGAGTAGATGCAGACCAAACCAAGCTCTATCCAAGCTGAACCTCGGGCAGCTCAAGTTATCTGCGAGGAACTTCGAAGCAATGGCTAGGGGGTCGGAAGAGGGAAGAGTGGGCAATCCTCTGACCTTAAGGTTCAGCTCCCTGGAACATCGGATTCTCTCTTCCACAAGTTTGGCTTGAACCACTGCTTCAACTGTTGTTAAAGGAGGATTTGTATCTTTACCCCTAACCACTTGGGCCCAAGAATTGGTTTGTTTTTGAAGATTTTCCTGCTGAGTTCTAAATTCCTCTTGCTTCTATTTTAAATCTGAGATCTCAACCTGTAATTGATCATTATTAGCAGTGGTTGTTGTGTCTGTGAGTTGTCCTCGCAAGGAGATATTATCAGCTTCAACCTTTTCCACCCGAGAGGTTAAGTCAAAAATCTCAGTCGAAGGGATTTGTTGGATGATTCTAGAGTCTCGAGCCTGCTGAGAAGTTTTGCAATGATGTTAGGAAGGTTGTCATCCTACTTGCCTTGTTCGTTTGACCCAAGACTGGAAAACACCTGTGTAGTGGAGGTGGAGGGAGACATCGGAGCCGGTGCACTCGCCAGAGAGGAGAAACGATTAGAGGGATGTTTGTTGAGCCTCCAATATCCCTGCTTAGATTATTGTGCATAAGGTTAGCAATTGTGGAAGCCGAAAAACAACCACGAAGGTAGGTTGCAGGTTAAGTAACATCCAAGAAAAGAGAGGCCAAGTGAAAACGGGTGCACCACGGAATCGAGCCACGAAAACCCAAAGTTCATAGAGCACAAGCAAGGAAATTATCACGAGCAAAGAAATTATTAAATAAAGTAAAGCAAGGAGAAAATATTAAATAAAGTGAAGAGATCGATTGGCCCTTTGTGTGGTTAATTTGCAAGAGAAGTTATAAAATCAAGTTGCCACACTTGGAGAAGGAATCACTTTTATATATTTTCATTTCTGAAATTTGGTTGAGCTATTTGCTTTCCATTTTTACCTCAAAGGACGAAAACCCTTTGATGTGTTGCACGAGAGGACGAAAACCGTCTATTGCCAAGGTTGAAGAACGAAAACGCTTCATCCTTTGTGTGAGGAGGCTTTATTCGAGGGTTTCTATTGAGCTTCAATGAGTTTTTCAAAAATTTAGCAATGATCAAGACCCAATATTGCAAATTTGAGGCATTTCCAGCTAGGATTTGAAGACACAAGTGTTGGGGCATATTTCTACCTTCAAATTCACCAGATCTAGGGTTATCTACACCCTTGTGGGTGGAGTTTGACACATTCTAGGGCATGGTTATCCCGGATCTCATCACCAACATCTTTGTCATAATTTTGGAGGCCATATTCAACTTTGTTTCAGTGGATTTGGGCTTGGGATCACTTCTTTCTAGCCATTTTTGTAAGTTGTACTTCTGTAGATTTTAATAAATTTCCAGCACTTATTTTGGGTCCAAAAATTATATATTTTGGTATTCATACATGCATAATTAATTCTGATTATTTTGGCCAAGATTTGGTTAAGTTTAGATCAGATTTGAAGGTTGTTCATCTCTAAATCAAGTCGCCATTTTTAAGGAAAATTCAGATCTGCATAAATTATTTTTATTCTATTCAACCAGTTGGCTGTCATAAATCAGATTTTACAGGTGTTCCCTTTTTGGTTTGAAAATCCTCCATTGGGGACATTACATAGCATCCCTATTTAAAGATCACAAATAAAGAAAAAATACACACCTGCCATTCGTTTGAGCCTATATTGCAAACACTGCACCTGGCTAGATAATAATTCTCCATAACCGCTTTAATATCTCCCAATGGGGCATTGGTTAGAATATAAAAGAACCCATGATGGTGCTCTACAAAGTACTGCACACCAGTCTCTCGCCTTCGTATTCTTTGCAGTCCAGTTGCTATGTCAGTTGAATCCATGAAATACACCTGCACTAGCCCACATTTTCTAATATCTAGCTCAATGCGCCAAAAACAAAGTTACAACCAATCTTTTACATGGCCAAAATAAACTAATTATAGAACTGTAGTTTACCTCTGATGATGTTCTTGAATTAGAATTTATGATAATAAACTGACAGTCTTTTGTACTTGCAATGTCAACACAGCAGCTTTTATCATTTTCTTCAAACAATAGCATGTCTTCATATTCTGAATCTATCCTTTTGCCAAACACTCTACAATTGAACAACATCAGTAATATGTTGTATAAGCTCAAAAAAAAAAGAGCTAAAACAACCTATAATATTTTCTAAAGCCAGTCACAATAGCAGCCAATAATTTGACTATGAGACTTACTTGAAAGGCCTATGCAAGTCATCACTAACAGTGTACAATAAGATTTTCCCATCCTTTCCCCAGGCTAAGCTAACAACACCCTCTATGTTTGTATTTGAAAGTATAGAACCTGTCCATAAGTCCTTCACAAAAAGTGTGAACCTCTCTCCTCTACTAACATCCAATGTATAAGCAAGGTAGCGCTGATCAGGAGAAATTTGATATGTACCTACATTAACATAGCCTGCATAATTTTCAATCTACATCAATAGAGCACAAAAAGTGTAATTATTGTCAATTTGTTTTGAAAATGCAATCAAAGATTACATGGCAAGTAAAACAACGTAACAATTACAGATATAGAAACCAACACAAGAACAAGTTAATGGCTATTCAGTTATATACACCATTGCTGAAGCAGTGGAGTTTGATTCACCAAAGCTTACTTGATAATCAGATTCAAGTTTTATAAGTCTATTAAGGCAGAGACAGACACCTAATGTAAAAGGAGGACCTGTTGAACTAAAATCATTACTCATTACGTCGCTTTCAGTCAAACTACGGCTATATTATAACATAAGAGTCCTACGGAAAGTGTCCAAAATAATAGATGACAAAGCTTCAGGACTCGAAAAGAATTAGAGAACTTTGTTACACTATAAATACAATGGAAATCATTGAGTGCATTTTGTGTTGCAAATTAAAACCTTTCCAATTCAAAATTAATCAAAAGGTGGTACTAGGTTTGAAATATAAAATATAATTTTGTCTATACACCATGCCAAAGGGTCAAATTAAATCAAATAAAAATAAACTAGACCTCCAGTTGATGAATTCATCAATAAAATGGGAAAAATAAATAGTGTTGGCTACCCACACTGCCACGCATCCACAGGTGGGAAGGCAATTTGTCTTCAAGCAAGATAGGACCATTTGAACTCTTGCAAATTATCTCATGGGATGTGGAAAGTCGGATCAGCTACCTTCTATTTGGTTAGGTTCAATTTAGCATAGTCCATCTTGGCTTTAGTAGAATTTTAGGACCACAAATGAGCATGAACATATGCACCAATACTTCAACTGGAATTTATTGAACAATGGTGATGAATCGTTGGTGGTACCTTGAACCAATCGCACGACTTTAACTTGCATTACAATATGCTTTTCCAAGAAAATCTTAATTTTGCCTTGGCTCTTTTCAAGCTCTCTCTAGACTTCAAGCAATTTTCAGCAATAAATTGAACCTGTAGCAGCTGACACAAAGCGTGTTACAAAGCCTTTCAAAGGAGCATTGAAAGGTGACTTTTGGTACTACAACATTTTGGATTTGTTGCAAATACGTTAATCTGAAGTGAGTAGCAATTGGGTTAAGGTCCATGTTTGTTAAGGACTTGTTGAAGTCTGAGAGAAATTGACAAGTTCCAGCTACAACCAAAACGGAAGAATTCATAGCATGTCAAAAAAACTATAATAAATAGGTATTCTATTATTAAATCACAGAAAAAAATCTTGGTAGACAACAAAACAGTGCGATACAAAGTCCTCACAAAATCATATATTTTAGAAAGTAATATAAAGACAAGAGGAATAGATTGGAGCACTTAATATTTTTCTTAGTTGTTTCTTTTTTTGGTCTTCGAAGGTTTTTTCTTTATTGTTTTACCTGCTTGTGATAAGAATTTCCCTACATTCCAGACATTTCCTTGTTCAAAAGGTTGTTGCACTTATGCACTTGTTAGCAAATTGTATTTTTCACCTCAGTGTCAGTTTTTGCAAGTAATTAGGAAATACTCTACCATGTCCAACTTAAGGCCAATGTTGGTGATAATCTGTGATTTTGTCATCACCTGTTCTGTTTTTCTTTCAAGTAAATTCGCATTGTGCTCATACGTTTGGGAAAAATTACATGCATGTATTTGCTGCTTCCTTTTTGGATCTTTTTCCATATCTCGTTTTCGAACTTCTGTTAGAAATGCTATAGCTCTTCTTTGCCTTCAAAACGCACAGATTAATGTATCTCCCACTTTTATATCTATTTGGATTTCTTCTTTTTCCAACCTCCTCTTCAAGGCCTCTTATAAAGGTCATGTTGGTAGTTTATCATCATCCATGGCCTTTATCCTTTTCGTGACTCTTATTGATGTCCTCATAGCTCCCATTCCCAAGGGATCCATTCTTGTCTCGGCCAATAATATATCATAGAATGTCTTGAGTTTGATGTTAATTCACTTTTTATGAGCCTCTTTTAAACTTTTCAACTTTACTCACCCATAGTTTACGCCTATACAGAACAACTGTAGCATAGATATATCTACTAAGATACTAAACTAGTAATAACAGCATACACAGAATAGCAAAGGAAAGTACATACCATAACACAAGTAGTTATGAAACAACAGCAGCTTTGTAATCCTCAAGATAAGTTCTATTACAATCTTCATAGTTCAGTGAGGACCTGATACAAGCGCCCTTACCACCACATTCTTTATGCTATTTAAAGGGCAAGGCCCAGCGGTTGATTGTTCCCACAGCACACAACAAGTTTTATCAAACCTTCTAACAACAATACAACAATGCAGACAAAACACTACTAAAACCATTACTACATATATTTATAACCATTACTTTAATGTACTATTTAAGCCCCCTCCCAACTTCAGATAAGTCGGAGTCCCTTCTAACTATACAAAATAAACCATATCAACAAGGAGAAACAGGAGGAGGGGCAGAAGAAGATATCCCTAGATGAGTGTGGGCCTCCTCACCTACCAGAGAGCTCGATGGGGCAGCATTTGACTGGCACACATCAGCTCACAAGGCATATATTTCAGTGGTCCGTTGCTGCAGATGTTTAGAAGCGACTATTTTGTGCTCTTGCGAACACTCTACCATGCGCATTGCTTCATGCATCTTGTTTTTCCTTCGAGCACTTCCTATTCCACAAGTTGCAACTTGACCTGTATTTGATTGAGCTTTTGGTCATGCTTGGTCATAGCCACTTTGAGCTGTTGCTCACATTCAAACACCCTATGGCTCAGTGCTTGTGTGAGGAGGGTCTGCTGGGATAGTTGCTCCTAGAATCAACCTTGTTTATCCCCTATATCACGCCATAGGGCTGCCAACTCACTGACCAAACTGGCCTTCTCACCTTGCACCATACATTACTTGTACACGGAGGATTGAAGCAAGAAGTATTGGTACCTATATGTACACTAAATACTCCATAAGTTTTGAGGACCTTTTTCACCAGAGAAGTAATAGTCTGAGCCACTGGTGTGGGCATCCATTGTTCATGCATCTCGAGAATATTAACTTCTGGCCATCACTGGTTGATATAGCCCCAAGAAAATCCGCACCACAATCCATCTATAAAAACCATAGTTCAAAAACTCATACTCAGCAACCCAAAATTTGACTCGGAACTCGGGACTCGAGAGTTTCTCGGCAAAAACTCAATAACTTTATCACTACTTTGGAAAAAAAAATCATAAAATAAACTGATCCAGAACAGGATTTCCGGAAAGCTATTTTTGGAAAGTCCTGAAAATCTATTTTTAGCAGTTTTTGGCATCTTTTAGTATTTTACATTTTTGAGCTCTTCAAAGCATTTTTGGGCTTCATATTGTACAATAGTAGCCGAAGTGCTATGGAAATACTAGATTTTTTTGAGTTCGCTCTGTCATTTTTCCAATAGGTCCTGCAGTTCACAAATGAGGTCTACAGGCTAAGAGATGTGACCCCGACAAGCACTAAAAAAATAATAGTAATAATAGGATAGATTTTGGATTTTTCCACTTTTGTCTTTTCGAATCCATCCCTAAGGTGGATACAAATGGTCTCCATGTAGGATGACCTTTCAGTTCCCATCCAGAACCCTTCATATTCTATTTTTAGCAGTTTTCATATTCTCCATTGTATAGCTATAAAGCTTGTTTTGAATAAAGAGATAGATCTTCGGGCATACATCTCTCTTATGGAGTTTGTCAATTTGTATACATTTTGAATTGCAATAAAATTAGTTTGTTTCTACAGCTCTTCATTGTGAATTGATTGCTATAACACATTAAGCACCATCGTTAATGTGTTGTCCACCGGGTTGCAGCTCAATTTGGTTCAAAAACTTAAATTTAATGTAAAACATTGTTAAATGACATTAGAAGTGAATGCAAAGAATTGCTAGTGCTTTGAGCCAAGTAATTGCCGAGTACAAGTTTTTGAACTATGGTGTAACCTATTACTCATGTAGATTGTGCCATTGTATTCCTTGAAGGCTTAAAGATGAGGCTTGATCCTTGAAGTTTGAACACAAAAAAGTGAAAACACATAAAAGTGTGTATTGATGATTCCTTGAAGTTTGATCTGTGAAAATTGCGAGTACACTCACAGAGGACTGTGTAACGATAACAACTCAAAACCCTAGCTGGCAGTCACGCCATTTATGTAGACAGAAATTGCGGGGGAGAAAAATGCAGGAAACGCAAAAAAATGACCTTTTATTCGTTCTGGGCATTTTATACTCACCATCAAGGGATTTAATCACCACTTTTTGGCGAGTATTAATGAAATTATTTGCCAAAAATTGGCAATTAATAACCCTGAATCTTATCACTATTTTCACATAGTTTTATTGTTTGCAGTCTGTATCGTAATTTATCACCAGTTTTTGGCGATTCCTAAATCTATGATACAAACCTATTAATGCAGATTGCCTCCATTATATTCCATAGTTGTGATGGACTGCTGGTAACTTCCAAGTGAACAACCACCTTGGAGATGCCTTGTAGTGATGCTGTAATGGGTCCTAATGTATGCAAGAACTAAGCAAAGGTTTCGTAAGGATTGCTGTTGTTAGGCTATTGGAGTAGTTTCTTCTCCTGTGTGAGAATCTGCTGCCTCTGTCTCCAGAATAGTCACATCTCTTGCATGAGAACCAGCTGCCTCTATCTCTGAATTCACTGCTCTTGCTATTTATACCTTTGGGTTGGCCACAAAATGTAGGTGTTCTCTTTTAGATGCTGCCCCTATGGACTCTTGGGGTTGTAATGGACTCATTGGTGCCTCTATGTCCACATATACCGATACATCTAGCTCATTCAGCCAACTTTCTATTTGCACTTCCTCCTCTATCTTTTGTCCCTCTTCCCATGCTTTTGTCAACCATGCTTCTGAAGAAATGTTGGTAGGGTCAGCTAGTAGTTCTGATAAGGTTGGCATGTAAAGCCCCTCTATGTGTCCTTCCTCTTTCTCCTCCCCATTTTCAGTCTCTGATCCTTCCCCTTCTTCGAAAGAGAGTTTTTCAATTGTCACCTTCCTCTTTTTAGCTGAAGTTTGGCAGCCCAAGTGCTCATCTAAGGGAATGCCAAGGTGTTTCCAATGAAATAGAGGGCCACATCAGATCGTACAACATATCAACTGTAAAGCTTCCTTCCACTGCAAACTATGTATATACTCCATCCAAGAACAAGACAATGGCATGCTGTCATATAAAACCCTTTGTACGACAAGGAAAAGAACTTGTGCATACATGTAGACAGCAACTCTCCTAGTTGTAGATCTCGTCTTTCTTTACTACCACAAGGTGTTCGGTCATCCAAACTGCCATATCAAAGGCCCTAATAGCCCCCACTAACCGACACCGAATGAGATCCATGAGGCAACACCATTTATCAAAATCCAAGTGATCCTTTTTGAGACCCCAGTGGCCCTTGGATCACATGTAATCCAGCTCTTCAAAAGTGAGATTTGGTTGAGATCTAGTCAACAATCTTTCTGCACAACAAAATAATTTTGTGCCAAAGTGGCATGTAGGTTGGTCTCGGTTTATTCACCAGAAGTCCATGTGAGAGTACCCAAAATACTCGTGTAAAGTCTTGAGTTGTGTAAGTAATTTTTACCTCTTTGTCCATATAACAGACAAATGAGCATCTATTATTCCTGTCATAGCTTGAAACCATTTGTAACAGATAAGGTTCGAACTGAACTACTGAAGGAGACATTTGTAAAATTCGTTCTACCACGGCTCTGTACATGGCTTATTTCAATTCATGGTTATCAAGCTTGTTGATCTACCACTGCCAGGACTCTATGGCGCAAGACTTTCGCATGTAATTGTTTCTTGCGAAGCTTGTGCTTTGGTAACGTTTTTGTAGCCTTCTGTTTTTTTAACAACCCTTGGCCACCATTTTGGAGCTCAGACCTCCTGTTAATGAAGTTTGAATCATCCTCAGGGCAGTTATAGAAGATCGCTTGGGGTTTATGCAGCCTTACTTAACTATTCCAAATCGTTCGAATTTTATCTAGGCATTCTTTTGCCATGGCAAAGATGGGGCTGTGGTTGATGCCACGGGATTTTTATCTTTTCAGACATAACTGCTGCTGCAAACCCGAATTGTTATCACCAAATACCTAATGAAACCCTCATGCAACTGGTTATTTTCTATTGGAGTAGGCCCTTGAATTTTTATTGTACTACAAAACCTGCCCTAGAACTACTTTCGGAAGCCATAGCTGAAACTGTATGCTGATTTACTACCTTTGTGTCCTCCCGTGGCAAATATGGCGCTGCAGTTGATGCCACGGGATTTTATCTTTTCAGACATAACTGCTGCTGCAAACCCGAATTGTTATCACCAAATACCTAATGAAACCCTAATGCAATTGGTTATTTTCTATTGGAGTAGGCCCTTGAATTTTTATCGTACTCCAAAACCTGCCCTAGAACTACTTTTGGAAACCATAGCTGAAACTGTATGCTGATTTACTACCTTTGTGTTCTCCCTTGGAAGCAAGAATCTAAATTTGTTCACTATATCCACTTCTTTTAACGATTCATTTTTGTCTGCACTACTGATCGTGAAAAGATTGTCGGGAGTTTGAACTTTCTAGTAGGTTGTACAACTTGTTTTATTCACCTCCAGAACCGTATGGTGCTATCTCTGTGGTGTACAATCAGCTGCACGGACATACGGGACTGCATGGGCAAATGGCAGGAAGGTGATCAGTAGGCCCAGGGTGTACGGTGGTGGAGAGATCAAGGCTGGGACATACGCCATAGGTTTGCACAAGGTTGTGTCGTACAGTAGGCAGACATTCAGGGTCTATAGGGCATTCCAGGTCTGCAAGATGTTCAGGGGGAGGCATTTAGGTGTCAATGTACAAAAACAAGAGGATGGACATTCGACAGGGATGAAGCGTGTCAGTTTGGAAGCAAAATTAGTCATACAGTCTTCACCTCATACCAGCACATACGCTCTAGGTTGGGATGTTCTGAAAGTGAGCGTTACGAAGGTAGCGGACATTTAGAACTTTTGATCAAAAGGGGGCATTCTTGCTTTATAGAAAAGGGAGGGCATTCAGGTGTTATATATAGTAGTGGACATTGGTTATAGTTGGCGGGCACAGTAAGTGTTGTCGTAGTAAGACTTGGAGGGACATAATGACTTGCCATATTTCATTAACATTTTTAATGCTCTTTTTAAATATTTTGTCCATAACTTGTCTTCTTTTCTTCCTCGCCTGAGTATTCGATATCAATATCTATGACATTCGATACTCTGTCCTAGATCAATATATTTTTAACTTGAACCATTTCATGTATGTTTAACCATGGTCCCATTCAACCATGCTAGCTTGACTGGTCTGCTTTGTAGGATCTTCGTACTTTTAAATGGTCTAAGGCACGTTAAACTTGTCCAGTTTTTTCATACTTGTTATATTTAAGGCCTAGGGCTTTGACTTTAAAAGTCGTCTATTTGAGATGTTTTTCATTTCAAAACTTCCTCTTGGATTGCATGTAGGCAATTAGTCGTCACTCATCTAGCCTGTTCAATCGAGTGAGTCATCCCTTAAGACTTTATTCTTCTTGAGTATATTCTCTACTACCACCTTTAAACTTGGCACCACGTACTCCATTGGAACTACTACTTCTTGTCCGTACATTAGCTGGAATGGTGTATGAATTGTTGTTACTTTATAGGTCATTTTATAAGCCCATAATATCACGGTAAACATTCTTCCCAATCCCTGCCTTATGCTCCACATGAATTTTGGATTACGAAGATAAGCACTTTGTTGGTGGCCTTTACTTGACCATTTGTCCTTGGATGGTGCGGACTGGAAAGTGAGTGGCAGATTTGGAACTCAAAAGTCATTAAGCGAATCACATGATCGAAAAAATGTCCAACATGATCAACTTTGTATGGGGATTCTGAACCTGGTGATTATTAGCTCATAGAAAAACCTTGCAACGCTTTGAGCACTATTGTCTAACAAGGCCCTCCCTTTTTCCCACTTCATTAAGTACTTTGTCACCACCACAGTATAATTACATCGATGCATCTTGCTTACTTTCAAGGTATCCACGAAATCCAATCACCACCATTCAAAAAGTTCCTGGGGCAGTAAAGGCATGGGGCATAAAGTCCCTTTTAGAGATTTTCCTATCCTTTGACATGTATCACACCCGAGGCCCCATTTTTGGCATCTGGTGTAGACTTGGCCACCATAGTCTGTCAAGGGTACCTTTTTGCAATGGTGTTAGGTCCATATGGCTTCTAGTTGGCCCTTCGTGAGCTTCTAAGAGGACATATTGGATTTCCTCTTTTAACACACACCAATGCATGATGTGATCTGAACCCATCTAATATAACAACCCACTTATTGATTGGATTCAAATAGATATGCACTTGCAAAGGATTGTTAAACATTGCACTAGGTTATTTTTGGAAAATTAGCTATTTTTGGAAGATTGGTTATTTATAGCATTTGGCTAAAAAAAGCAATTGAAGTGGAAGATTCGCGAAAAATAGCGTGGCTAAAAATAGCACTTGGCTATTTTTAGATAGAGGTGCTAAAAATAAGAAGAGCTAAAAATAGAAGTTCAGTTCTATTTTTAAGAGTGCATGAGTGGATGGATAAAGATAGCTTGCTTTTGCTAAAAATAGAAGTGCTGCTCCAAATAGACATGGCGCTAAAAGAGAGTGCTTTTATTAAAATTAGCATGCTTTTATTAATTTTAGCAACTGTTGGTTCTAAATTTAACCCTTGGCGCCAAAAGGGGTTGAGGAAAATAAATAAAACTAAATAAAAATAGCTCAGACAAGCTATTTTTAAAAGGCAACAGTCTAATAAAGGCTGATTTGATTGTAGAAATTGATTATACACATTGTGGGCTGATTTTCTCTAGCAATTCTAGCCTTATACTTGCACCTATGAATAAAAAAACTCTATTTTGCCCTCTCATACTGTTGTTTTCTGATTTTTCATTGTGTTTGATAGGAATATTGTGTTGCTCTAGTGTGAAATTTACTCCCTCTACCACTGTCCTTTTCTCCTAAACCCTTGAATTAATTTTGCAAAATAGCTTAGAGTTGTGCAGGTGTAGGGATCTTTGATTCCCTGTGTGCAGAGTTACGTGCATGTGTTAAATTATTGGTGTATCACCCTTATTTCCCAATTCCTACATTCCTTCTTCCTTTTCCTTGTCAAAGTTTTAGTTTTTAGGTGATTCACAAGGGAACCAACCCTCTCTAGAGGTTCACCTCAGACATAGGTTACCCACAACCTTGAGGTGTTCCAATTTTGTCAACAAGAGAGAGAGAGTACACACACCATTCTCTATCAGGGTGCAACTAAGGTAAACAATTTACGCACGACGGTGGGACAAGTACAAAAATTGCTAACGAAGTTGATGTTATTCTTAGCAAATATTAGTGTTTTAGACACAAATATTTAGCATCTGGCGACTCCATTGGTTAAAAACCCATTTTCTCAATCAGTAGACCATTTCCTCCATCTTTCCATATTTTTATGAGGTTGTGCAATCATGACTTCAATTCCTCCTTGGAATTCCCAGTCCCAAGAGAATTATTACTCCCCTCCATCTCCTTTTTTCCCGAAAATCTTCCTCCAGATCAGTATTATAAGCCCTATCATAATGAGCATGCCCATGATCCAAACAATTTGTATGGTTATCCTAATAATTATGGTGTTTTTCAAGAGCAGGAATATGCAGGTACAACACTTGGAGATAAAAATGGTACAAATGAGGGCAACAAGTTCCATCAAGGCATCCAAGCTTGGATTCAAGGTACCCTACCCATGGGCCGATCCTATGCCAAATGGTAGAATATTTGTTGCCTTTAAATCTCTCGGTCATGGTTGGCCCGAAAAAATTTCAATATTATATAATGCCTAGCAAGGCGTCATGGAAGGTGGTCAAGGGTTGTTTTATGCCCTCGAGAATCTGCAAAGTTTCCCCAAAGAGAATCTGACGGTACTTGGGATATAGCAACTTCTTGTCGAACATGCCCTCATATGGAGATATCCCACAGATTTTGGAAGCCTTTTGTAAGTTCTTCCTCTTGTTGATTTGTTTCGACCGGTTAGCTCATTAGTTTTCCATTTTATTGTTAATAAGAATGATTGTCAAGAAGATTGGCAACCAGCTTAATTTTATGTTGAATGTGATCCGAGATCGTTTTAAAGCACAGTGCCAGAACATAGTATAGATATCGTCTACTGAGATATTAGTCTAGCAATAAAAAAATACACAAAATATCAAAAGCAAGTACATACCATAATACCACGTGCAGCTATGAAACAACTGCTTTGTATTTCTCAAGATAAGTTCTATTACAGTCTTCATAGTTCAGAGAGAGCTGATACAAGTGCCTTTACCCCCATGTTCTTTATGCTTTTAAAGGCATACATAGAATAGCAAATACAAGTACATACCACAACAAGCTATGAAACAACAGCAGCTATGTATTTCACAAGGTAAGTTGTATTACAGTCTTCGTAGTTCAGAAAGATATGATACAGGCACCTTTACCCCACATTCTTTATATTATTTAAAAGGCAAGGCCTAACGGTTGAAGGTTCACGCAATCGACACACAACAAGATTTATTAAATCTTCTAACGCAATGCCAACAAAACACACTGGCTACATTTGTTTATAACTATCAAAAGTACTACAACTATTGGTATTAGGAGAATCCCAGATAGAATTTAACCCATATTCCAATCCCATACTTTTTCCTTTCTGCATTTGTTTTGCAAGGTGTAAAAAGCTCTCAAAGCTCCTTGACGCCCCTTATATGTACATCCCTGCCAAGACACCTACCCACAAAGTTTATACCTAAGAAGTGATCAGTTTAGCTCTTGAAAGACAATGACCACCATTTTGTTGTAGAAAGGCCCAGTATTAGTTATAAGATTGTCGGGATCTTATGACTCTATAGGCTATAATTCTTCCCGGTCAGTATTTGT
Source organism: Taxus wallichiana var. yunnanensis (assembly GCA_018340775.1). Taxonomy (NCBI): domain Eukaryota; kingdom Viridiplantae; phylum Streptophyta; class Pinopsida; order Cupressales; family Taxaceae; genus Taxus; species Taxus wallichiana. The sequence continues at coordinate 248,151,142 of CM031234.1, read as the reverse complement.
GACTCGGGTTACAACAAAGGTTGTATATTAGCCATTCCTACCAAAGAACCAAACCTTTTAGATCACAGAAACAATTATATCTAGAAATTTACACCTTTTCAGACCAAACTTTCAGCACTACTATGTCTGACACCCTATTTTGAACTACCAGGCAAATTTTCAGGCAAAAATAACCTTCTGATCACAAGATATGGAATTGATTATCTTCCAGGGTACATTTATGGTAGATATTTAATAAATTTTATTAAATTTACTAAATATACTTTATAAAATATTCAACTGAATAACAAAATACTTTTGCCTTAACATTTTTACAAACTCAAACTATAGGGAAGGTTTTATATCAAAATCAAAGAAACGCCTTATTTTTATTGCTTCGCTACACACAAGTACCATATAGCTGTGCTTCAGGTAATCAAGTGCCCGTTTGCCAATTCTCTTTGGGCTGTGTTTCTGCTTTTGCAATATATTTTTAAAATATATGGCTGTGTCCATGATGCTCTGTGCCTTTGTTCAGCCACAAGCCCCTCCTTTACCAGCTGTTGCGCCCTTACCACAACCACCCATTGTATATTTCATATTGTTATTACTCACATTCGTTGTGTGAGTAATACTTAGGTTTATTGTTATATGAGTTGTTATGAGACAAACTCATAGTTGATACGTTTGTTAGAAAGTAGGCGAGGGAGATTTAGTGGATTTAGATAATATCTATCTCCTTGGCTTTAGGAGGATAAAATCCTATAAATATTTATTGTTACCTAATGAATGATTAAGAAATTTTATTGTGTCAGCTCTAACCAAATCATCATTTGGTATCAGAACAAGTTATTCTTCATTATGTCTTGTTAGTTTGTGAAGGGCAGCCATCTATTTCCCGAGTGATGACTATTCTCATTTGAGAAATTAATTTTGTAAATAGTTTTGCATTAGTTAAGATTTATGTTCAGTAATCTAGATAGAGGTGTTTAGCTTTAGCTAAATTATGGCACTGCATATCTCTGTCATTCCATTTTTTGCATGACTGGCTGGTTTGAAGGCCTGAGATCAAGAAAATAAAATCATTGAGTGTTTATGACGACGAGCAACAAGGATCGTAGTAGAAAATTTCAACCATGGATGGCCCAGCCACTAACAACAACCAGAGTGGAGGAATCTCTCTCAGGCATTTATAATAATAATCATGCAGACCGCGGAAGCTAGTCACAAGCTTGAATCCCCTGGGGTACGATGTGTTTTCAGTTGTATACTGCAAGGACACGCTCGCAATAGGGTCGGATAAGACGGTGAGACCAACCACGAGCAAGAAGAAGCAGCATGTAGAAGATGACATCGATTTTAAGTCGTGGATGCATAGGGACGGCCTCCCATGTTGAAAGGTGGAGCTCAGGGAAAAGGCATTGAAAGACAGGAAACATTGATCCATAGATTGCATTGCTGCGAGCAAACATCTCCAGCCACGGGACATTGTGTTTAAGATTCCAAATTCCTTTGTTGTTATGCTGGAAAGAGTGCTGAGAAACAAGACAATCGCAGAGCTGCTTACTGCAAACAATTCAGAGCTAGCTTGCTTGGCAATATATATCATGTATGAGAAAAAGTAAGGGAAGTCTTTTTGGAACCACTTCATCCGTAAGCTTGATCAGCAATGAGGAAGAGGACAGCTGGCCATTGAGTCTCTATTTTTGTGGTCATCCGAGAACCTAAAATATTTTACTGACAGTTCAATGAAGGAAGTTGTGTTGGAAAGGAGTACAGGCATTAAGAGGGAATATGAAGAGCTTGATACTGTTTGGTTTATGGCCGGCTCTTTGTTTAAGCAATACACTTATGATATACCCACTGAGGCTTTTTCATTTGTCAATTAAGTCATTAAGTGTCTTGTTAATTGTATAAGTCATAATGTGTAGAGTAGTTTTTAGTAGTGTTGAGTTGTTTTAAAATTTTATTATAGTTGTTTAGGGGTAATGTCTAGTCCATGGTATATCTATTGCAGTTTATAAATTTTCGACATAAGAGTCTATAAAGTATGTGTGAGAAAACATGGTTAATGTGTAGTTTTTCACGTATGGTCAAAGTCAAATAGCTAGAGTATTAAATCCAATCTTTGATTGGATTTTGTTAAAATGTCTAGTTGTGTTAGTTCGTTTTGTGCATCGTCTTTGTCAGTCAAATATATAACTGTATATCATCAACTGATGTAAAAATGTCAAAAACTCCTCTTATAAAGGACACAACATCGGCAAACCTGATGTCCGCTTTTTGTATTTGAGTGTTTCAACCTTAAGGGGGTTTTGTCATCAGAAACAACATACAAGTAAGTTTCATGTTACATTTTGCTGAATAAACAACAATCTATTGAAGGACAGAGGAACCAGAGGTAGGAGATCGATGAACAACCTTGAGTCAGTCACTAACTCAAGGGCCGCTTATTGCAGTAGTGACACTAGCGTCCATGCCAAATCAAGTAAAGCCAAGATTGGTGTGTAGTGGCACTGGGAACCAGTTATGTTGTTCCTGATTGAGTGGCAGCGATCATGAACAAAGGCTGCAAACAAAGACATTGAGGAACTACTCCTCAAACATTTCACTTTTTCATGTGGAGTAGTTAATTATGTGTATTCAATATTTTCCCTTGCTATGATGATAATGTGGAGCTCCAAACCATAGCTACTGTAGCAAGAGATGTTATTGACAAATGATGTAGTAGGGTCATCCCACTACTTGTTAACCGGTTCAATTGATGTGTCCTAGTAGATGGCACGTGTATTCACATGAATAGGTTGATGGGTCCCTATTCATGATTGATGTGGTTCCCATGCAGTCAATATGAGTGTCAAGACCATGTGCAAGCTCCAACGCAGCATGCTACTTGGTCATAGAGTGGTGTTTTCTCCCCATATTTGTACTTGGGGGCGAATGTTGGATATTTCATATTGGTAGTACTCACATTAGTTGTGTGAGTAATACTTAGGTTTATTGAGAGTTGTTGAGAAACAAATCATAATAATGTGAGAAAATGTATTATTTATGGATATTTGTGTGTGTGTGCGTGTTAAGAGTTGTTATGAGACAACTCAAAGTTGATAGGCTTGTTAGAAAGTAGGTGAGAGAGATATTCTATGCATATTTAGTGGATTTAGATAATATCCATCTCCTTTCCTTTAGGAGGATAAAATCCTATAAATATGTATTGTTATCAAATGAATGATTAAGGAAGCTTATTGTTTGAACTCTGACCAAAAACATCACCACCCTCCTTGATATCAGATCAAAAATAATTCAGACCAGCAGCAAATAATACCTACAACGCTACAAAAAAATTGAAGTTCATGCGGTGATGATAACAATTTGAGTGGCTCTTTATATAAGACTAAGCCTTCAACAATATTTCTTGTCCAAGGAAAAACACTATAATAAACTTCAACCTACGTAAAACCACATGATATCTTTAGCACAAGAAAAACTATGCCTAACAATACCAAACCATTGTAGGCATTATTACGAACAATGCTTTAAGTAATCTACTAATAGTATCTTTGGTCAAACTCTCGTGGTCCAGTCCGTAAGCAACATTGTCTACATATAAGGAAAAATTGGTGACATCAATTTCAGTATTTATACTACAAAATTTCATATGGGTTGACCCATCCTAGGGATGTTTCCACATTTCTTGGAGCATTAGAAACACTTGAGGTGCATGAATTAATTACAAGTAGATCCTACTAGTTATTTTGCAAGATTCCAAAGGTGGTTTGACCGCTTGGACACTACATGTGTGGTTTACCACCCGAATGACACACATCCATGGTAGTCATGCAAAGGACTACCACAAGTAGATCCTACTAGTTATTTTGCAAGATTCCAAAGGTGGTTTGACCGCTTGGACCCTACATGTGTGGTTTACCACCCGAATGACACACAACCATGGTAGTCATGCAAAGGACTGCCACAAGGGTTCTTTCCTTATCATAGTTCCACTTGTCACCCAAAATAATTGAGCATGATTTGCTCTTTTCGTTAATAACTCCATGTGTTTTCTTCAGGGGGTAACTTTGGATCCATAAGAGTGCTTTCTGAGAATTATTCGAGACACCATTAAGCTTTTGGAATGTCCCTCTTTCCGCATGACCCTTGGACACTTGGTGGGTAGCTTATTTGTCATCTTCGTAAGCTAGTCCCGTTGTTTAGGAGATGATGTGCATAGCAGGTAAGGGTTTTATCAACGATCTTGTGGATTATTTGATGTTAGCAATGAGTTCAGTTGGTCTTAAGGACTCACTTGGCACTTTCCGAGGTTATTTCCGGCTCCTAGGTGTGTTCTCCAAGATTTTTGGAGAGAGTATCTATTTATAGTAAGTCACCCAACTGACTTCATTTCTCATTATTCATCATCGGCACCGCTTCTGCTCAATCAGTTTCTGATTCCGGTGCTTTCCGACGATTTCCGCACTTTGGGAGCATTAATGGCTTATTTTAATTATTTTACTCAGGTTGCTTATATTTGTACGAATTACTTGGCGAGCACCTCAGTATTATAGCTCGTCGGAAAGAGAATGTGAAGTTCTAAATGATGAGATGCTAATTCAGTGACCTTGGGCACCAGGAATGATTAATTAATTAAATAAATCACTTTCCGGAGTTATAAGGTGTAATTAATTAATAAAGTGATTTATTAATTATATTTTCTTTTAATGAAAATTCTCAGAAAAGGTTATAAAAGGAGGATTTGGCCCATTTGTTGGGGACACTTATTATTTTGAACAAAAAAACAAATTCAAAGCAGCTCTTGCTAATTACTCTCGAAGGACGGAAACCCTTGGAGATTACGGATTGGACGGAAACCCAATTCGAAGGAGGAAGATTCACACAGGGTCTTCATTGTATTCACAGGTTTTTATTATTCCAGCAGTTAGACAGAGAAATAAATTGCAGCAGTGGGCATACAAACTTCTTCTAGAGTGGGGCGACTTCTTCTACAGTTGTTGTGTCGATATCGAGGTATTTTTCATGGTATTTTTCATGAGGTATTTTGGTCAATCTTTATTATTAAATCTATCTGCAGATTTATAATTGTATTTCCGTAATATTTAGCATCAGAAATCATTATTAAATACAGCTGAATTGTTTATGAAGAAATCTGCCTGTTAAACCCTAGGCGCCTTTTCTGGATTCACCTGGTTTGCGGGTTTTGTTTTATTTAATTTATCTATGCAGTTTAGTATGGTGTTCTATGGACCCTTTTGATGTTATCAGTTCAGATTTGAGCCAGGGCAATATATATTAAAAATATATATATATATATATATTCAGGCAAAAAGGGGTTTGGGATCTTTCAGTGGTATCAGAGCAGTGTATCCTCCCAGCCTGTGTGGGAAGGAAGCAGACAGGGTATTAAAACAGAAATCAGCTTTGAATGCATCACAGAGAGGACGGTCCACACAGATACTACACCCGCAGACGAGCACGACTCGAAGCCGGTATTGCAGGAGGTGACAGAATGGAATATTTGGGTGAGACACGAGAGTCCTCCTCGAGAGGAACATGCAGATCCAGATAGGAATTTTATTCGGGATATGGCAGCAACGTAGAGGCAGTTATTACAGACCATGGAGCGCATGGGCACTACTTTGGACAGGTTGGCACTAGATAGGCCGCGGGACAGGCACGGCAAGAGGGATAGATCCGTATCAGTTGCCAGTAGTTACAGGGATCATAGCAGATCACCTTCAGAGCTTGGGAGTGTTAGGGGATCGCCATGCCGTGAGCGGAGGCATCCTCATACAGGTGAGAGGAGACCTACGCAGACTGCTGATAGGCCTATGCAACCTAACTTCCTGCCTAGAGGTGACCCACCAGAGATTGAGGGACGACCAAAAGAAGCAGCTTTTCCGGATACTATTTTGGCAGTCAGCGATGAGTGGAGGAGTTTTCCGCAGCATGTGAGGGATGTATTTCCCCTCCCACAGTATTGTGCTCAGAGGAGAGACAAGCATGAGGGCTAGACAGGACAGGAGGCCTAGAGCGTAGCGAGAACAAGGATTTCGGCAAAGAGTTACCAATAAGGTAACCCTCTCCACTTTGATGGTATAGAAAGATCAATGCCAGGGCTTGGATTCACAAGCTCGACACCTATCTTCCCTCAAACCCATGAGGGAGCGGGGAGGCTATACTGATTCGCTACATTGCACCTTGAGGGGTGGCTTATGATTGGTGGCACCATGGTTTAGTTACACAGGGTCATGAGCTTCTACAGTCTTATAGGGATTTCAGCGAAGAGGTTGATTGCGAGATTTGATCGCAAGGATGTGGAGCTTTATTACAGGGACTTGGCACAACTCCGACAGAGTGGACACGTTGATTCATACATCAACGAATTTCAGCGTATAGCAGTGATGGTTCCAGAGATGCCGAAAGGCGTGTGGTGATGCTCTTTATAGAGGGATTACAGGATAGATTGAGGGGTTTTGTCAAGGCTCTTAAGCTTGGAACTTTGCATGAGGCCATTCAGACAACATTGGATTTAGACACTACTCCATTTCAGTCCCAAAAGAAAAATGTCAGGAATGAAAAATCAGAACAGCATGAAAGTGAGCAACCCACTTCTTCAAAGGTAGAATCTACACCAAAGATGGACCATGAATCGAGGAATGACCTTCGTAGGAAAAACTTATGTTTTCATTGCAAAGATCCTTGGGCACCGGGTCATAGGTGTCTTGGAAAGGGTAAGATACATCTCATTGAGGTTGTTTCAAATGGGGATGATGATACCACTTCAGAAAATGTACAAGGGCAGCCGGTGCAAACATTGAAAATGATGGTAGACTCACTTATCTTTTAGGAGGACCAAGGTATAATCCATTCATGTTTGAAGGTACAATGTTCGGGTGTAAAGTCATGGCACTTCTTGATAGTGGATCTACATACAATTTCATGGATGAAGGTTTGGTGATCAAAAGAGGTTTGCATTGTTATAATTTTGAAGGCTTTGATGTGATTATAGTAGGAGGTCTCACTATCCCTCGCAAGAAGAAAGTAAACCACGTTAGCATTCTATTTGGTGGCTATACACTTTGTGATGACTTCTATGTTATTGACTTGAAGGATAACAATGTTGTGCTTGGTATCAATGGCTACATTCACTAGGAAAAGTCACCCAAGATTTTGCAAGCTATGGAGTTGAGTTTCCATCATGAAGGGAGCAAGTCACCATGAGAGCAGCCAAATACACGCTGCCCCATCAAATGACAGCCAAGTCTATGATAGTTATGGACAAAAATCATCTCATGCGAGACATCTATGAGGATTTTTCACTACATATCAGCTTGGGACAGCAGGAACAGGTGAAGATTATGGCAAATTGGGGGCATACTTGAGGAGGATTGTGGCACTTTTTATGAGTAAGTTGCACAAGTTCTATTTTGCAGACTTTGAGCAGTTTAGCACAGTGCATTTGAAGCCATTTAAAAGGTTTTGGTTGATTTGGGATCCAAGACTTGATTGGTATGCAGATCTGATATTGCTTGTGGACAAGCAATCTCGGGAAGGGAGGACTGTAATGTCCCTCTTTCCGGCATGACCCTTGGGCACTTGGTGGATAGCTTATTTGTCATCTTCGTAAGATAGTCCCGTTGTTTAGGAGATGATGTGCATAGCATGTAAGGGTTTTATCGATGATCTAGTGGATTATTTGATGTTAGAATGAGTTCGAGTTGGTCTTAAGGACTCACTGGCACTTTCCGAGGTTATTTCCGGCTTGTGTGTTCTCAAGATTCTTGGAGAGAGTATCTATTTATAGTAAGTCACCCAAGTGACTTCATTTCTCATTATTCGTCATCGGCACCGCACCGCTCGATCGGTTTGATTCCGATGCTTTCCGACGATTTCCGCACTTTGGGAGCATTAATGGCTTATTTTAATTATTTTACTCAAGTTGCTTATATTTATACGAATCACTTAGCAAGCAACTCAAGTATTATATCTCGTTGGAAAGAGAATGTGAAGTTCTAAATGATGAGATGCTAATTCGGTGACCTTGGGCGCGCCGGGAATGATTAATTAATTAAATAAATCACTTTAGGAGTTATAGTGTAATTAATTAATAAAGTGATTTATTAATTATATTTTCTTTTAATGAAAATTCTCATAAAAGGTTATAAAAGGAGGATTTGGCCCATTTGCTCGGGACACTTATTATTTTGAACAAAAAAACAAATTCAGAGCAGCTCTTGCTAATTACTCTCGAAGGACGGAAACCCTTGGAGATTACGGATTGGACGGAAACCCAATTCGAAGGAGGAAGATTCACACAGGGTCTTCATTGTATTCACAGGTTTTTATTATTCCAGCAGTTAGACAGAGAAATAAATTGCAGCAGTGGGCATACAGACTTCTTCTAGAGTGGGGCGACTTCTTCTACAGTTGTTATGTGCCGTATCTGAGGTATTTTTCATGATAGATAATTATTGTAATTCCCAGCATCAAATATATATCAAATCGATTTGATTTGATTCATTTACAGTGGGTTTTTGGTCAATCTTTATTATTAAATCTATCTGCAGATTTATAATTGTATTGCCGTAATATTTAGCATCAGAAATCATTATTAAATACACGGCTGAATTGTTTATGAAGAAATCTGCCTGTTAAACCCTAGGTGCCTTTTCTGGATTCACCTGGTTTGCGGGTTTTGTTTTATTTAATTTATCTATGCAGTTTAGTATGGTGTTCAATGGACCCTTTTAATGTTATCAGTTCAGATTTGAGCTAGGGCAATATATATATTCAAGCAAAAAGGGGTTTGGGATCTTTCGGCTTTTAATCCACGATCATTGATTTTCCGTGGTGATCTTGCATCGTCTAGAGCCCTCCTCTTGTGACCATGATATGGTATTTGATGAGTTCATGCCGCTGCAACTTATCCATTAATGGATCTTCATACTTTGGGCTTGTGTTTGCTGCCCTACTTTGAAGCTTTGGTTGGTTCTTCTCATGGTGAGGGATCCCTATGAGGAGATCGCAGGTAATGGATCAACTCTCACAACCTCTTGTTGCACGATTGCTCCACCGAGAAACTCACCATCCCTATGAGAAGGCCGGTAGGCAACAAATCAACTCTCGATCCTCTTCTAAGCACTTCCTCCACCATACATCAGTCATTCTCTACCCTTTACTTGTTGTTGTAGGCTACTACACATCCCTACACTATTCCTACATGTCTAGGAGAGCTTCATGTAATGTCCCTTTAAGGCTCAAATTTGAGGTATTTGGATTTTCCCAAAACCCTAATGGAACATTGCTAAAATTTATGACAGCCATATGTGGAAACCTGAAATTTTATGACACCAATCTGATTTTATGCAAAAATTAGGGCAGCAGCCTGTTTTAGGTCCCCAAAACCCTAAGCGACCTAAGTAAAATTCAGATTTTAATATTTCCCACACATGAATCTTCAGAAATACATTAGCAACATGAAACCCTTGATGATATCATGCAAAGTAAATGCTTCAACAAAATAATTGTAATGTCCCCTTTTTCGAATTAGTTCCAATTGAAGACTTCTTGCCATTTTTCTTCCAACGGCCAAGAAGAAATTGAACCAGAGAAGTCCTTGGGTTTTGTTTCCATTTTCTTTCATTGTTATTGATGTTTTTCTTTTTTGTTTTCCTCCCTAAGGCAGGTCGGTTGGGTTGGAGAGCTCCCAACATGAAAATAGAAGATAAAGCAAGCTCTTAAGAGGTCGGTCAAGGGTAATTCACCCCTTAGACCTTTGGCGCCACCAAAGGGGTATAAGAGGAGTCACATAGGCTCATTTGGATCATCAATTTTGGCATATACACTTTTATACTTGGTTCTAGGGCTGATTGCTCTAATTCCATTCCACTAAGGGGCGACAATCCATTAGTGTGGCATCCAAGGAGGACAAAACCCTTCCTTGTGGCATATTGGAAAACGAAAACTCTCCAAGTTGGTGGTGGTGAAGGCATTATTGAAGACCATCTTGTTGGTTTGCAACTAGGGCATCAAGGAGGAGTGATTTCAAGGGTTTTATATTATTTGGAGCCCCTCTCCTAGGGAGCGATTAGGGTTAGAGAGCATTTGGGTGCCTTCTAGGGCACGAAACTCATTATTATTTGATATTTAGATTGATCATAATTTATAAGGATGAGATCTATTTTTGCCATTGTTGGGGTTAAGAGACCATTTTTGTCATTTACATTGGCCGCACTTTTTGTTGTTCATAATTAATTTTCCAACCGAGTAATTGCTTGAATTTCATGGTGAAAAGTGCCCTAAAATATTTTTAAAATGTTTATGTATGTTGTGGATGGTTTCTATGATGATATTTGGTTGAATTTTCACTCTTTGCAAAGTTGTTGTTCTAAAAATTAGACTGTTGTTCCTAATTTCAGTTGGCTGGTATAAAATCTGAGTTTACTTCATTTGGGGTTTGTGTGAATTCCTTGTTTGTGTAGTTCAACCCTAGAAAGGGACATTACAGTGGTATCAGAGCTTCGGTCTTCCCATCTTGAGGGTTTCATGCAAGAAGACAACAAGGGTTTCATTTGCTATCAAAGGAGAGAAAAGAAATCAGACCAGCCAAGAGAAGAAGATAGTATGGCTCACCAAGATCCACAGGAAGCCAAAATCGACAAGCTCATTGAAGGGCAAGTGAGATTGGCAGATACTATGGACTTGTTAGCCCTAACCCTTTAGAGATATCATGAACCTAGGGTTCATAATGGAGAGGCAGCTCATCCGGAGCAAATACTTCACGACAGCCCCTTGGATCAGCTCACGGATCAGCCACTAGGCCTTCTTTCCTTCCAAGGGAAGAAACCCTTCCGAAGGCGGGAACAAGGCCCTCTATGGGGCAAAGCATTGTGGCAAGCTATGAGGAATACATGGCACTTCCGAGGGAGATACGGGAGGCAATTTCACTTGCCAAATTCATTGGTGTAAGCAAAGGAAGGTCTAAGCGGAGCCAAGACAAAATGCGCCACCAAAAGAGGTACAAAATGTGTTGGGTAAGATGTCTTTCTCTATTTTTGATGGTTCGAATAAGGGGACAGCTAGGGCATGGATTCAAAAGTTGGATACATACTTATCTTTGAGGCCTATGATGGAGGATGATGCCATAAAATTTGCAACCCTTCACCTAGAGGGGATTGCTCATGAGTGGTGGTTCCATGGATTGGTGACACAAAGGCATAATCAAATCCATTCATATGATGAATTTTGTAGAAGACTCATTCAAGTATTTGATAGAATCGATCCGGAAGTTCTGCGAATTTCACCTCCACAAGCAACGAAAGCAAGTGAAAGCTCCAACATACGATGGCAAAATGATACCCGATCCTTTTTCCTCCCCAAACACCACCTTTTATAAATTTTTCCATCATAAAAGTGCCCATAAAACCCTAATTCGACCCTCCTTGGAGATATGTCATGTTTTAATCGTCACTTAAAGTGACTTTATTTCTCCTAGGCCAAAAAAAGGTCCACTTAAGTGACCCCAACAAAGAAATAGAACATTACCCCACCTTTTTCACTTAAGTCATCATAAAGTACATGCATAACGCCAAAACGTAACATATAAGTGAAATGTAGGTGAAAACCATACCCAACAACCATCTACGCCGCTAGCCCCTTAGGTATGACCAAGGCTAAGATGGAAAACCAGTCACTAGACCGTGGAGGTAGGAATGGGGACATTATAGTCTGCCCTTCCCAAAATTTGCTTGTCCTCAAGTGAACGTAAACTAAGATGTTGTAAAATCTGTTCTCCCTCCCAAGTGGCATCCTCTAGTGGAACGTCTTTCCACCGCACTAGATATTTTGTGATTACCCTGTTCAGAAGCTTCCTTTGTCTTACCTCAATAATAGATTCTGGTTCTAAGACCAACTTGTTGTTAGAAGCATGGGAATACTGAGAGGGGGTGAATCAGTATTCGACAATAAAAACTTTTTCTCCAACTTATTAATTTTCTTTTTCACACTTAACAAGATATTCAAATCTGAAAGTAAAATGAGAGCACACACAAAAATCAAATGCACATAACACCAGATATACCGTGGTTCACCCAGTGTGGGCTACATCCACCAAAAGAGACTGCTTGGATCTATTGTCCAAATCTAGCCGAAAAAATAGTGTTTACAAAGTGTGAGCACCCACTCACAGAAGACACCAATCTCCAAGCCGAACACCAATTCAGCCCTTGAATGCAAACACCACTGACTATGCAATCTCTGATTCGAAGCACCAACTTCTGGAGACACCAATCCCCAATCCGAAGCACCCACTCCAAAAAATCTGCAATACAAATCAATGATAATTTCTCCTTCTATATTCTCTCTCTCACATACTCATACTCACTTAAGAGATTTATAATATCAGCTCACATACATATCACACTCATGCAAAATGCTCTCTTTCTCGCTCACATTAAAATGTTCACACAACTCTTGCTTATATAGAAAGAAGGAGAGGAAAAACCACTTGTGGTTTCCCTAAAACCATGTGCCCATACCATGGGCCAATTTTGGCGCCTATATTGAAATTTAAATCTCCTACATGAAAAAATGCGCCATAAGGAAGCCACATCACTTGGTGGTTACAACAATATTAAATATTTGCTCCAAATAGAAATATTCTCTTACACATGTAAGAGTAACTCCTCTTACGCGTCATAAACCTTCTTACACTTCCTTACACCTCTTTAAGTAACTCCTCTTACGCATCATAGAATCTCTTACGCGTCATAAACTGTCATAAAATCTCTTACGCATCATAGAATCTCTTACGCGTCATAAGCTGTCATAGAATCTCTTACGCGTCATAAGCTATCATAGAATCTCTTACACATCCCGCCATGTGTCGTAAGATTCCTTGGTGATGTTGAATATTAAAATATTCAAATTTTGACATCACACTAATTTTGACATGGATAAATATTTTACAAACACTAATGTTGTAATGTTGAATATTAAACAAATATTCAAACCTCAATATTTCCATCAACACTAATGTTGTACCTTTGACATCAATGACAAAATACTTAACACAATTTCCCCTCGTCATCCAATGGTGGTAAATCTGTGGAAGGCGCAATATGTTGTCCAAGTGCCCTTTTGAGGCACGAAACATGGAAGACATTATGAATCTTACTATGCTCTGGAAGCTCCAACTCATATGCCTCGCCCCGATTCGGTGCACTATCCTGTATGGCCCATAGAATCGCGGTTTTAGCTTCTCTGCACCGCTCTTCTTGAGTGAGGATTGTCTATATGGCTACAACCGTAAGAAGACCAAATCTCCAACCTCAAATGATCTCTCAACTTTGTGCCTTGTCTGCATATACCTTATGTTGATTCGCGCTTCTGGATGTTCTCCTTGAGAGCCTTTAGAATGTCCTGGTTCTCCTATACCCAATCACGATCTTTGGGAGCTCAAATTATCGATAATACTAGTTCTACAAATGAGGATGCCTCATAACCATATAATGCTTCAAAAGGAGTCATACCAATACTCATCTAAGTAGGTGGTATCAGAACAATATTCACCCATATGTAGCCATTTGACCCATGCACGTTGATGTCCTGCAACATAGCTACGCAAGCAGCCCTCTATCCACTTGTTCACTATCTCAATCTGCCCATCAGTCTGTGGATGATAGCTAGTACTAGGTGTCGACTCCGCACTGCAAGCCTCGAAGATCTCTGTCGAATGTACTCATGAAAATCTTATCCCTATTCATGTGACAATGCTCTTAGGCAACCCATGATGCCTAAAAATACGTGTGAAGAAAATTTGAGCCACCTGCATTGCCTTATGCCCTGAAGGCATAGAAAGGCAATGGGCATATTTAGTCAACCGATCAACCACCACATATATGCAATCGTGCCCATACACTGAGGGAAGACTTGTGATAAAATCCATGGATATACTCTCCCACTTCTATTCCGAGAATAGGCAGAGGTCAGAAGTCCCGCTTTGGGAAAGAGTGCTCGCCTTGGTTTCACGACAAACCAAACACTCCTCGACATGGTTAAGGACATCGTCCTTTAACCCCTTCCATGTGAATCTCTCTCGATATACCCGTATGTCTTAAAATATCCCTGGATGTCCAACCAAGGGTGTATCATGCACTACTCGAAGGATTTTCTCCTTCATTTTGGACTCGTACAAGGAAAATTCTATCCTCAGTAGTAGATGAGGTCGCCATGCAACTCTATATCGATCATCCCGAATAATGCCATCCATAATCTCACATGCAAACTGATTTTTGAAGTATTCAACAAGTATATGAGCCTTCTAATCAGCTGAAATCTCGACATAAAGCAAATCATAAAATCAAAGCAAGGTCTCCTGAGACAAAGGCATCACCACCACATTATTCTTACCTTTCTTGTATTCTATGTCGAAATCAAAAGCCCGTATCTTATTTACCTATCATTGTTTGCGGTCATTGAGATCCTTTTGCTCCAAAAAGAACCTCAAGCTATTGTGATCCGTATGAACCACAAATTTGTTGCCCACTAAATGTTGTCTCGAATTTGATTAATGCATGCATAATGGCCAACATCTCTTTGTCGTAAATTGAGAATCCTCTCTCTATGGACTCAATTTCCGACTCATAGGCAATGGGATGCCTATCCTGCATGAGCACTACTCCAACACCCACTCGATGCATCGCACTCAGTACAAATGACCGAGTGAAATCTGGAAATGTAAGAACTGGACAAGAACTCGTCACCCCCTTAAGGTGATCAAAACACTGTTGTGCTGAATTTGACCAAGCAAAGCCCCTTCTTGGTCAAGTCCAGCCAAGGTGCAATCAGCGAGAAAAGTTCTTCACAAACCTCCTATAATATGTGCATAGTCCCAAGAATCCTCTCAAGTGTGTCAAAGTCCTAGGTGGTGGCCAATCCAAAATCGCCTGAATCTTCTCCCTATCCACCTTTACTCCGCCTCCTCCGATCACATAGCCCAAATATAACTGCTCTGTCATACCAAACTCGCACTTAGAAGCTTTCGCATAAAGCAAATTAGCTTCCAAAATTCCCAACACCTCATCAAGATGTTGAATGTGATCCTCCCATGCCTACTATAGGCCAAAATGTCATCAAAGAAGACCAATACAAACTTACACAAATGGCGGTTGAACACATGATTCATGCACTATCGAAATGTGGCCAGTGCATTGAAAACCCGAATGGCATCACCAAAAACTCAAAGTGGCCATAAGAAAGCACTGAAAGTGTCTTATGCACATCCTCCTCTCTCGAACTTGATTTGGTGATATCCAAATCGCAAGTCTCTGCTTTTGGAAAAATAGATCGCTCCATGTAGCTCATCTAGTAGTTCATCAATGTGTGGCACAGAAACTTATTTTTATTATCTTCTTATTCGGTGCACGGTAATCTATGCACATTCGCATGGTTCCATCCTTCTTCACCAACACCATGAAGAAGCAAAAGGACTAGAACTAGGTCTAATATGCCCCATGTCCAAAAGCTCGTGTATAGTCCTCTCAATCTCATCCTTAAACCGATTTGGGGTGACAGTAAGGAGTAGTAACCACTGGCTTGTTGTCCCCAAGCTCAATCATGTGCTCAAACCCCTGTCGATGGTACACCGGAGGTATGTCCTAAAAAACTGCACTGTGCTTGTCCAATAGGCCTTGGACACCCACATGATACTCTGGACGGTCACTCCCTATATTCTTGGTCGAAACCAAGCAATGAACGGCCCAATCCACCTCATCGTGTCGAAAGATCCTCTCCATCCTCTTAGTTGTGACCACCCTGGGTGCTCCTATAGATAGACCCCTCAAGGTCACATTCCTACCCTCAAACTAGAATTTCAACTCCATCGTCTGAAAGTTAGTACGAAATTGGCCAAGGGAGTGAAGCCACTGAACTCCCAACACTACGTTGGTCTCTCCAATGCCGACAATATAGAATTCATCGCAGCGATGTAGTTCCCCGTGGTGATGCTCAACTGTGGAACTTTACGAGTGCATCGCATACACTCACCATTGGCTACAACAACGTTGAAGCCCTCAAAGTCCTTTGTCTGTAGGTCGCGTCTCTCAACCAAGGATGCATCAATAAAGTTGTGGGTAGCCCCACTATCAATAAGTACCACAACACGTTGCCCCTGCATAACTCCCCTAACTCTGAATGCCTTATACCTCAGGGTACTAGACAAAGTGGCTATAGTCTCCTGAGGGAAAACCTCCTCCTACTCATCAGTACCATCCAAAGCATCTTCATCTCCGTCATCCATCTCCTGGGTCTCTAGCTGCTCATCTCCATCACTCTCTCTCTCTCTCTCCTCCTCAAAGACCTCAATGAATTGGGCCTTGCCCTTTCCTGTGCAATCATGTCCGGGGCCCACGGTGAACGGCAATCGAAACAAAGTTTCTTTCGCCTCAGCTCATCCCTAAGCTCTCATGAAATAAACGGCTTTCTAGCCGTCTCCTGTCTTTGTGGTGGCCCCTTCAACTGGAAACCATCAGGTCTAGATGGGGGTCCTCTCTATTGAACTCGAGGTGGAAACCTTGGCTTCGGAGTGGCTAACTCCAAATCTCGGGCTCTCCTAATGGCATCATGTAGTGAAGAAGGCTCAAATGCCTTCACAAACCTTGCTAGTGAATCTGTCAAGCCCTGCTATAAAAAGTGAAGTCAACCTCACCTCAAAAACATCAGTAACCATCACTGACAACCACTGAAAATCTGCAATGTACCCATCCAAGGATCTTGTCTGTCTCAAATGAGTCAACTCTCTGAAGAATCTATCGGGATCTCCTGTCAAACCTACCCACCAATCTCTCTACAAAATCCGCATAAGTGGTAATATGCGTGTGTCCCTGTGTGACAAGGCCATGATGCCACCAATCATGTGCATCTCCCTCAAGATGTAGGATTGCAAATTTTATTGCATCCTCTTCGCGCATGGGATTCAAGTCAAAGTAAGTTTTTAACTTCTGAATCCATGATTGCGCAGTACACTTCTTGGATCCATCGAAGTGTGGAACTGAAATCTACCCCAATCGCCTCTGTAGCTCGGGAACATGAGGGTAGTGATCCCGCTTGGGCCAGCTACCGATCTTCATCCTGCAATACTCCGAGAAAGGCATATTAGCTTTGAACCCTTCACTCAAGGATTCATACTTCTCCCAACAAGTCTCCTCATCAACAATATCCCCTTGTTGCCCTACTAGTGTCACTTCCGGATCTTTCAGGAAAACCGGTTCATGCATGCTCAACCGTGTGTTTTGGGATGAAGGAGTGTGCTGCCCTGATCTGCCATTTTCATCTCGTGAGTCCGCAGCCCGGAATTACTGTTTTCACCTCTTTCCATATGGTTCCCAAGGCCACCCTGTGATAATCTCTTTGTGAGTTGGCTCAAGTAGAGGTTTGTAGTCTCTTGTTGTTTCACCATATTTATAAACATTTTCTTCATAAACTCCTCATTCAGCTGTTCCTCTAATTTTCCATCTTTATCCGCCATGTCTGGACCTTCTTTCTTGGGTGTATTCCTCCTAGAATAAACCTTCATACACTACCCAACAGTGCGAGAAAACCTCACTCGATACCACTTTGAAATATCCCTTTTCCGATTTATTTTATATTCAAGATTTCCAACCAAATTTTCACAAATAACAATCTGATTTTTATGACAGCAGTATATAGAAAAATATGACAGCAAAGTACAGTTATGGCAGCAAGGTATAAAATCAAAAAATAACCAATATCTTCACTTTTATTGTAATTAAACTAACATGCAACAACATGCAAGTAACATGCATCAACATGCAATGACATGCAAGTAACATGCATCAACATGCAATGACATGCAATAACAAGAAGTTTCCACTGATAAAATAGATGATCTCTCTTATCGAATATGGTTGTCTTCTCTTCTGGACTTGAAACCTGGATCAGCAAGCCTCTCAAACTCGAATCGACAACACGATCCGAATAAACTCCACAATAGCAAACTAAGGTTGGATCTTTCACCACCGAAGAGTGCTCTACTAGCTAGGGATAGATCTTTCACTACCGAAGCTAGGGTTCTTCGAGAATTTCACCTCCACAAGCAAGGAAAGCAAGTTGAAAGCTCCAACATAAGATGGCAAAATGATCCCCGATCCTTTTTCCTCCCAAACACCACCTTTTATAACTTTTTCCATCATAAAAGTGCCCATAAAACCCTAATTCGACCCTCCTTGGAGATATGTCATGTTTTAATCGTCACTTAAAGTGACTTTATTTCTCCTAGGCCAAAAAAGGTCCACTTAAGTGACCCCAACAAAAAATAGAACATTACCCCACCTTTTCACTTAAGTCATTATAAAGTACATGCATAACGCCAAAACATAACATATAAGTGAAATGTAGGTGAAAACCATACCAACAACCAACTACGTCGCTAGCCCCTTGGGTATGACCAAGGCTAAGACGGAAAACCAGTCTCTAGATCTGCGGAGGTAGGAATGGGGACATTACACAAGACTTCAAGGGCTTCACGGTTAAGATAGCGGATGGCTACTCTATGCCATGCACAAGGAGGTGCCCCCAACTCCTCTTCACATTGGGAAAACATGAGGTATGTGCTGATTTTTATTTGATTAGCATGGCTGGTATCAATCTTGTGCTTGGGGTCCAATGGTTGCATTCATTGGGAGAACTCACTTTCAATTACCAAAACATGGAAATAAGCTTTATGGACATGGGCAAAAAAGTGACACTTCAAGGTATGTTTCAGAAAATCCTCAAGTCAAATACTTGGTAGAAGATACTTTGTCAAAAGAATCATATTTTTGTTTTTTATCTAACATAGCAGCAGATTGGAAGTCTTTGATTACAGCTGAGTATGTCAAAAACAAGTTTGCTAATGTTGTTTTTGAGGGTGAAATGATGGATGAAAGGTACAAGGTAATAGATGGGCTCATTCTCTAAAAAAACCACGTTTATTTGGAGCCTAAATCGAAGGTGAAGAGTAAGATATTAAGAGCTGTTCATGATGACCCATTAGCTGGTCATCCGAGTTATTTCAAGACTTACAAACAGGTGAGGGAAAGATTCTATTGGAAAGGCCTAAAGGGGGAAGTACTCCAATACATCCAGGAGTGTCTAGTATGCCAACAAAACAAAGCAGAACATGCATTTCCAGCTGGACTCCTGCAACCTCTTCCTATTCCCACTCAAAAATGGGAAAGTATCTCCATGGACTTCATCACGGGGCTGCCCATGGTTCAAGGTAAGAATTGTTTATTTGATGCGGTTGGTGAGACTCGACTCAAGACGCTCATTTTTGTCCACTTCCAACCAAGTACAATGCACCTATAGTGGCTGATGTGTTTTTAAGGAAGTGTTTAGACTTCATGGGTTGCCCAAGGATATAGTGAGTGACAAGGACAACAAATTTATGAGCATGTTTTGGCAAGAATTGTTTCAATTGATAGGTACCAAACTCACTCCTAGCACTAGCTACCATCCTCAAATAGATGGACAAACAAAAATAGTCAATAAATGGGTGGAAGGCTACCTACGAAATTACATTGATGGGCAACAATTAGCGTGGATAAAATGGTTATACATGGCTGAGTTTTGTTATAATACCACCTTCCAAATGTCTATCGGTATGTCTCCTTTCAAAGCTTTGTATGGTTATGATGCCCCTTCCTTTGTTGATTTGGTTATGATGGATAGTAGAGTGCCAAGGGCCAAAGATTTAGTTCAACAAAGCCATGATATCTTGAAAGAGCTCAAAGAAAACCTCCAACATGCCCAAAATCAGCAGAAGTTATATGCAGATCAACATAGGAAAGAGAGGTCATTTGAGGTAGGTGATATGGTGTTTTTGAGGTTGCAGCCCTATAGGCAATCTTCTCTCAAACAAAGTGGTGCAAAAAGCTGAAATCACAAAATAGAAAGGTGAAAGGAAAGGTGAAGAATGTTACATATAAACTTGAACTTCCGGAACAAAATAGAATACACAATTTTGTTCATGTTCCGTGCCTCAAAAAGGCACTTAGACAGCATATTTCTCCCTCTCTTGAGTTGCCACCATTGGATGAGGAGGGTAAATTGGTTCTAATTCTGGAAACTATCTTAAAGGCCCGTGAGAAGAAGTAAAGCAACCGAAGCATCAAGGAAGATCTGGTTCATTGGAAGGGATTGCCCCTTGAAGATGCTACATGGGAAAGTGCAGAAATTTTAGAGCATCCAAATTTGCAATTGCTTGGGACAAACAATTTTGGGAAGGGAGGACTGTAATGTCCCCTTTTTCAAATTAGTTCCAATTGAAGACTTCTTGCCATTTTTCTTTTCGTGGCCAAGAAGAAATTGAACAAGGGAAGTCCTTGGGTTTCATTTCCGTTTTCTTTCATTGCTATTGATGTTTTTCTTTTGTATTTTCCTCCCTAAGGCAAGTCGGTTGGGTTGGAGAGCTCCCAACATGAAAATAGAAGATAAAGCAAGCTCTTAAGAGGTCAATCTAGGGGTAATTCACCCCTTAGACCTTTGGCACCACCAAATGGGTATAAGAGGAGTCACATAGGCTCATTTGGATCATCAATTTTGGCATATACACTTTTATACTTGGTTCTAGGGCTGATTGCTCTAATTCCATTCCACTAAGGGGCAACAATCCATTAGTGTGGCATCCAAGGAGGACAAAACCCACCCTTGTGGCATATTGGAAAACAAAACTCTCCAAGTTGGTGGTGGTGAAGGCATTATTGAAGGCCATCTTGTTGGTTTGCAACTAGGGCATCAAGGAGAAGTGATTTCAAGGGTTTTTATATTATTTGGAGCCCCTCTCCTAGGGAGCGATTAGGGTTAGAGAGCATTTGGTTGCCTTCTAGGACACGAAACTTCATTATTATTTGATATTTTGATTGATCATAATTTATAAGGATGAGATCTATTTTTTGCCATTGTTGGGGTTAAAAGACCTCATTTTTGTCATTTACATTGGCCGCACTTTTTGTTGTTCATAATTAATTTTCCAACTGAGTAATTGCTTGAATTTCATGGTGAAAAGTGCCCTAAAATATTCTTAAAGTGTTTATCTATGTTGTGGATGGTTTCTATGATGATATTTGGTTGAATTTTCACTCTTTGCAAAGTTGTTGTCCTAAAAATTAGACTGTTGTTCCTAATTTCAGTTGGTTGGTATAAAAATCTGAGTTTACTTCATTTGGGGTTTGTGTGAATTCCTTGTTTGTGTAGTTCAGCCCTAGAAAGGGACATAATAAAAATACTAACTACTAGAATTAATTATTTCTCAAAAACAACTAAAACTTCAAAATTTTGTATCTTCATAAATGCTTGGAGATAAAATGCAAATGATAGCTCAAAATGACCACAAAAATGGCAGCTATCAAACAAAATTAAGATCAGATTTTTTCAACCACAAAAATCCCTTGAAATGCTGTCCCGAAATCTCCAAATGGGTTGCCCAAGTTGGAAATGAATGTGGCAACCCCAAAGAGCATGCCCTAGATGGAATTTGTGCCCTAGCACGAATGGAAACCCTTGCCATTTTGAAATTCTGAATTTTAAGCTCACTTGTGACTCCCAAATGAAGCCACCAATGCAACAAATGAGGGTTTTCGTCCCAAGTGTTGTGACTATTGAGGGTTTTTGTCCCCAATAGGATCCAATGAGGGTTTTCGTCCTCAAAGGCTGAAAATGAGAGCTCAATGCTCCAATTTCCAAAGAGAAGTATCAAATTCACCAGATGATCCTTACAATGAGCCCCAACATTTACCTTTATAGCCTTTTTCTTTCTTTTCCTTGTGGAGCGCTCCATGTGGGACACTTTATTTCCTTTTAACATTTACTTTTCCCACTTTTTAATAATTTAATTAAAGTGTCAATAATTAAAATTATTTTAGCACTTAAAATTAAATTATTAATTTACTTCCTTCCTCCCCCATTTAGCCAACTGAAAATAATGAAAATAGGCCAAGGTCTTGTTTCTACTTTAGTATTTAAAAATACATTTTATTTTAATAATAATATTATTAAGTTGCCCATAAATAGAGAGTTATTTGGGCTCAAATTAAAAATATTAGTAAGTATTTCTAATTTAGAAAAGGGGACATTACATTCTAGTCCCATTCACAATATTGGCATTGGATCTTAGATGCTTCACAAGCTCAGATAGACTATGACAATAGCATTGTAATTCAGGTACATGGCCTAACCATCATTTCTGAAGTTTCAGAGAGCCCATTTTATTGCAGATAGAAAGAAATTTAGCAGTTTCACCATCTTCAAATTGTAGAACTGTCATTTACTGAATGATGGTATAAAGAAGTGGGTTAGGGGTTGATCGTTGTATGTTGATACATAGATACGAGCTACTTTGCCCACATGTGGTGGTTTCCGTTCTCTTCCTTTCACTGTTTCTGCTAGTATGCCTGCATGTCACTGGGGTTTTTGGAAAGTAAATGATGCATACTGTTACCGTATCTCTGATCTTTCACTGAAATGAAAAGGAAAAGGGAAAGAAGTAGTTTTAAATTGCTTATTTTCTGCTTCAGTAAATCATGGATCACTATGGTGTACACACACATGGCTTGCATGGTTGCATGCTTTGATCAGATTTCAACCCTTCATTTCTTCCTTGGCCATAGAAACCAAACCACAGGTCTCTCTGAACCCTTTCTTGGCTGTCCTACGCGTTATAGAGGTCTAGTAGGCCTGAAAACCATGCTGTTCTTCCATTGAGGTGTGGAGTCAAGGGTTTGTTTGCTAGAGAGAAGCCTCAGTCCATTAGGCACCCTTTCTTCACTAGACGGTACATAGTTTGCAGTCCGTCAACTGTGAATACTGTACCGAGATAACACTCCTCTCTACAACATGCATTTGACTTATTAAGTGAGTGGACAAGTCCCAGAAATCACCAAGAAAGGATGAAGTTAGCCCATGAATAGGCTGGCCAGGAGATGCTCAGAATTGTATTTCACTAAGACACTATCCAAAACCACCTAGGAACTGGTAGATATACCTAGATGGGATCAGAAAGCATGTTATAAATGAATGGTTTTATTGTATAAACATGACCACTTTTACAAGTTTGCAGCAAAGTAGTATTAAGTAGTTATTTCCAAACAATGGTCATAAGTTTTATTAGTCTATAGTTGAAAATCTGTAGCACAACTGCATGAGTGGAACATAAGTCGCCTCAGGAAATTGTACTGCCTGGTATAACATTACCAGCCTCAAAACTATCATCTTAAATATCTTGTTAGTCTTTGTATCAGCACATCCCTAAAATTAAGAAACTATATGGCAGATTTCTCAAAGTTGTCAGATCATTGTTATGAAATAGAATTACAACATTCCTACAATTCAAGCTTCAAACTTACTGATTATTTTTCAAGTTTTTATTGATTAGCCATCACAAAACTGTAGTGTACATTAAAATAAAAAATAAGCAAGATCAAGATAACAATTTCGTGCCAAACTGTACTCCAATTTCATTCCAGTCCAGCAAAACTTCCTCCCGGTAATGTCCCCTAACATAATCAAAAATGCAATGGCAAAACCATCTCGTCTTTCTCGTCGCCTGCATAGGACCGGGTATTCCTTCCCTTCAGGAATGCACTGGTAATATAACCTGCATGAAAAAAATTAAAGAATGTGGATGAAATTAAAAGTAATAGAATGAAGTTGTCACCTCAGAAATTGCAGGGTATGGCAATGCATGACAAAAATTAGAGAATGTGGTTGAGATTAGAAGTCACAGAATGAAGTTGGCACCTCACAAATCAAAGGGTATGCCAATAAATTGAAGAAACCACTGCAAAAAGCATAGAATCTGGCTAAACATACGAATTTGCACTGTAGAGAAAACACTTAAACTAAATTTTGAAGTGGACATTGCATGAAAACTACATTTTGATATGGTTATAAGCTTGAAATAGAGAGCATTGAGATGATCTATAAAGAATCAACATTAGTCAAATTTCAGGCTCAAGGTTTTGATGGTGAAATGTCCCTTTCTCTAAAATAACAAGTCGAAGACCCTTAGCCCAATTTTGTTTCCCGACGGCTAAGGGGTGAATAAAAGGGAAACTTAGTCTTAATGAATTAATTATAAAGCACATAAAGAAATTTTATCAAAAGCACTTATATTAATTTATTAAAGACTAAATAAAAAAAATAAAAGAGAGTCACTTTATGTTTTTAATTTCCCCTGGGGAAAATGCGACCCATGTAGGAGGGGAAAAAGCCAAAAAGAATTAAATGAAGGAAAAGATAGATGATTGGTGGTTGTGGGTGGCTACAAAGCCAAGACTTGTTATAAAAGCAAGTCGACTTGCTTGGAAAAGTATCTCTTTTATTTTATGAAAAATTTGAATTTTGGTGTGAGCTTGTAAGCTTTGCATAACAACTCCAAAGGATGAAAACCCTTTGAAGTTAGCTCTAGAGGACGAAAACCCTCTTGAGGACTAGAAGAAGAACGAAAACTCTTCTTCTCTTATGTGAGGAGGTTCTATTCAGGAGCCTTCATTGATTTTCAGAGGTCTACTTCAGTTTTCCAGCAGTGTGTGAAGGCTATAATTTGCAGATCTGGGCAAGGGTTTGAAGGAGAATAATTGTTGTTGTGATTCCCCTTTAATTCCCTACTTGTTCATGATGGAGTGACCCATATAGAGAGCTGATTGGAGTGTTTTAGAGTTGTTTATGATCAGATCTTAGTTGTTCATAACTCAGATTTTTGGATAATAAATCAGCCACCTTATGCAATTTTTGGGCCAAGGACTTTGTGTTTTCAGTTGTGTCTGTGAAGGGTGCAACTGCAGATTTTTAATAAATATTTCAGCCTTCAATTGGGTTCCAATCTGGTACTTTTCTTGTGTATTTGCAATAATAAAATCAGCTGATCTGTTTTTGATGATAAAAGAGTGATTTTGCTTCAGTTTTGAATGATTTGCATCCTCTAGGCAAGTCGCATTTTCTGGTATAATTTCAGATCTGCATCTTTATAAATTTTATATTGTGCATTCTAAGATCAGATTTGTGGTAAATCCATTGTAAGTGTTTACGGGTCCAATTGGGGACATTACAGATAGTCGGGAGAGGCTGAGATGAAACTAAGTATCAAGTGAAACCAGTTTCTGCATTGTTCAACTTGTGCCAAATTCCATGTCCCTCACTGACAGTGAAGGTTGACACCAAATTTGAGGACACAACACCACTAAAGATCAAGACTGGCGCAAGACCTGTGCCCATAATCACTGTCAAATTCGCTATTGGAAACAGAGAAAGTTCTTGCAAAGGCACAGGTTGCACCAATCGTTGTGTTCAAGACTGGTCACACCAAGGACTACTTCGATGACAAACCAGGAGCAAAAAGAAAGAAGAAAGAGATTGTATTGATGTCAAGGAATGACCAAAGTATAGCAAGAGTCCAAAGTATAAGGTACATTAGCTAAAAGAAACTCCAAAAATACAAGCATCTAGGAATCAATAGAACCTAAAGTAACAGAAGAGTACACCCAAACAGGAAAATGCTAGAATAGTCAGTAAATACAAATGCCATAAAAGAAAATCAAACTTGCGAAAAGAAGGCACCATTAATAGAGCCATGAGAAAATGACTAAGGAAGAACAAGGTCTAGTTTGTATCGAGTCAATGTCTCAAAAGGATCAATACAAAGTTAGATGATGTCTTCAAGAAGATGGTCTAGGTTAAGAGGACCGGACTGAACAATCTTGAAAGGAAGCAGAGCAGTCCTCTCAATACTTATCCTAACATCTACGAGACAACAATCCTATAGGTGTAGAGACAAAATTGATAATGCACTTCTTCCTATGTACTTTAAAATGAGAACGGTGGAGGGTATAGTTGATCCTCTATGTCGAATGGGAGAATAAGAAATCAGAGAAGTATGTGATAATTGAGGAGGGCGTATAGAAGACAGCCACACATGCATGTTGGACTCAAGCTGGACGTATGGTCTGATTTTTTCTTAGTGGTACATCATGAGGGGTATCACTTATATGCTTTGTCAAATTGGACATATGGTTCTTGCACTTCCTTTGCTAGGTTGTACACTTGAATAAATTAACCATGCAATATAGCACCAGCTTGGCCCGCACTCTTCCTTTTATAACTTTCCCTTATTGTAATTTTAATTTTGCTTTCATTAGAAATGACCATACTTTTACTCCTACGGCCTCTATCTTTGTGTTGGAAGACGTGCACAAGGAAGAAATAATGAGAAGGCAGATTGCACACATTTGAAATTGTGTGTCCGTTTATTTATTATGAATGATGTAGTTACAAAACGGTTGATATAATTACATTCTAATACCCCCTCTTAAGGCTTATCCTACATAAAGCAAAAACAAAGATTCCAACAAAACTAGAACCAAACAGAACTACATAATCTTGAGAGGCTTTAACTTAAAAGCACTTGTTTTAACTAGGCGGGGCTCCTTCAAGCTGCTTCTTGACCTTTGTAAAGGTGTAGCTTTCAAGCTGAATTCCCAAGTCCCGGATTTCACCTCCCGAACTCCCGAATCACAAATCTCCCAAATTATTGGACAACCATCCATATTGATCCATCCACGGGTTCCATCAAGTTGTATCATGACCCTCGTGAGGGTATAATTACCAAGATCCACAGTCTCCCGAACTATCTAAGAAACCATCCATACCGAGTTTCATCTACCTTGTATCATTTCTTGCCTTCAAAGTTTAGAGCATCTTTATATTACGTATTCGTCATTGTCCTCAGTACCTTTTGCATCGGGTGGGTTTTCAATCATGGCTATATTGGTTGCATTTGATTTACCATTACCCTTGAGCACATCATTGGCTTGAACACGAAAATCCCATCATTGTGTGACCTCTTTTCTTACAATAATGACATTCAATCTCCCGGTTATCTTTATTTGACATTCTACGAGAACTTTTAGTTATGGAATAAAATGAACTTTCTCGAGAATGACCTTCGCATCTTTTGCGGTTGTTCGCTTTTCTTCACTCGAAAAGCCACAATCATGTCATCTAGAGATTAAGATTAAATTTGATTGAGGGTAAAAACTACATTGTTGCATTTTGAAGACAAATTGTTTAATAGGATAGCTTTGGCATCCTCATCCTGGATCATAGCTTTGATTTCAGCTAGTTATCTAATCAAGGACCTCAAATTATTGATGTGGCTCGACATAGAGACTCCATCCATTTTGAACCTATATAATTGAAATTTTAGGGAAAATTTCACATTAACTGCTTTCTCTCCAAATAATTTAGTTAGAGCATCCCAAATTTCCTTGGATGATTTGTCTAGGTCTACATAATGAAGTTCAGAGTCGGAGAGAGCAAGGCCAATAATAGCTTTCGCTCTATCATCTTTGCTCTGCCAATCTAACAATTTAGATGCCTCGGTAGGTGCTTTCTCTTTCCCGTTTACGATGCCACACAATTTTTATTCATAAGTTGCATTTGGATTTTCACTTTCCATGTATGAAAATTTAAACCACAATATTTTCTACGGGTTTTTCCATTTAATTAAATAAAATAAATATGACTACATATTTACCGAGATGAGTAAATAAAATACGAGTTCCTCTTCCCTATGATTGGTTTAATGTGCTCTGGTTTCGTGGCTATTTCGTGCCCTAATTAGAGCTGCAACTGTGTGATTTTTGGATGTTGATTCAAAAATTATTATTTTTCCTTTTGTCTCATGAGTTTGTCTGAACTGCAGTATTAATGGCGGAAAAAGGAAGTCTTTGGATTCACGAACTGTTCGTATTCCCCTAAACCAATGTTTGAAACCCTCTTGCGACTTTTGTTTTCCTTTGACAAATGGTAGAAATCGCAACTAGAGTTTTATCCTTATAGTCTGCAAAAAAGCTGCATCGCAAAAATTGCGATGAGTTTTATCCTTAGTCTGCAAAAAATTGTGACTTGTCTATGTATACGAGTATGGAAAAAACAAGAAAATGTCTCCTCACCCTCGCGACTTGACCGTAAACAATATATTTGCCCACATTTGTCTTCTACGGATGAGTTCAACAAACCCCAAAAACGCGAATGTACCAACTCTGGAATGAAGTTCCGGGCTTTTCGCCACCTCCGTTAAAACAATTTGTCCTGACGATTTTTGAAAAATCTTGTGCCCTAATGGGACCGTCACAATGACTATCTTCCCCTCTCTCTCTTTACTTGCTCTACGCTCTCATAACAATGTTGGAAGACGTGCACAAGGAAGAAAGAAAAAGAGGCGATGGATCGCACATTTGAAATTGTGTGGCCCTCTATTTATTATGAATGATGTAGTTACAAAGCGGTTGATATGGTTACTAACCATCTCATTAGTTAAATAACTAATGAAGTCCTTATTTAATAAGCCTTATATTCTAATATTTTGTGTCGGATGAGTCTTTTGAGTATTATGTTTGTCATACTTAGATGCTCGATATTCATTGTGTTGGCACCCAAATTTGGACCAAGACAAAAACGAGTGAAGATGGCAAGATAGATCGATGTAGTTTTTCAGCTAGGATGACAAATTTAAGACGTAATGTCTCTTTCGGGCTCAAAGTTGATGAATTTGGATTTTCCCCAAAACCCTAATGGAACATTGCCGGAAATGATGACAACCACATGTAGAGAATTTGATTTTTATGACAACAATCTGATTTTATGCAAGAACTAGGGCAGCGACCTATTTTAGGTCCACCAAACCCTAAGCGACCTAGGGTAAATTCATATTTTGCCACACAAATTTTCAGAAATTCATCAACATGAAACCCTTGATGAAGTCATGCAAAATAAATGCTTCAACCATAAATGACAGACTACTGGAATTAATTAATGCTCAAAAACAGCTTAAACTTCAACATCCATATCTTCATAAATATTTGGAGAAAAAATGCAAATGATAGCTCAAAATGATCAAAAAAATAGCAGTTATCCAATAAAATTAGAATCAAATTTTTCCAACCACAGAAACCCACTCAAAAGTGATCCCGAAATCTTGAAAGAGTAAATCAAGCTGGAAATGAATGTGGCAGCCCCAAAAAGGCGCGCCCTAGCTAGAATTTTTGCCCTAGCACCAACGGAAACTCTTGCCCTTCTAAAATTCTAAATTTTGAAGCCCAAATGTAACTCTCAAATGAAGCCGCCAATGCAACAAATGAGGGTTTTCATCCCCAAGTGTTGTGACTATTGAGGGTTTTCATCCCTAAGAGGATCTAATGAGGGTTTTCATCCTCGGAGGCTCAAAAAGAGAGCTCAATGCTCCAATTTCCAAAAGAGATGTATATAATTCACAAGATGATCCTTACAATGAGCCCCTGACATTTGTTTTTATAGCCCTTTCTTGTCTTTACTTATGGAGCGCTCCATGTAGGCCTCTTATTTCGTTTTTGACATTTACTTTCCCCGCTTAAGGAGGGACGATGTAATGTCCCCTTTTGGGACAAGTTAGAAAATGGAGAGATACTTGTCAAAGATTAGGCAAAGAATGGATAAACCCTTTTGTATCAACCTAAAATATCCCAATGTCAGCTATTTCGAACCCAAATGGGGTTGGAACTAGCCAAGGTGGTGGGATAGATTGGAAGAAAACAATCGGAATTCAAACACATTCAAAACCAAATTTTACACAGCTGGAAATTAATTAATATTCAAACCCTGAACTGCTGCAATTTTCAAAATTCATATCTTTGGCTAGAGAAGTCCAAATGAGCTGAAACTTTGGATCTTGGGCCACAAAAATATGAAGAATAACATTCCAAAATCAGATTTCGCACAGCCAACACGAAACCCTAATTTTTCCCTAAAAAGTAGGTCGCACATTTAGGGCATCAAATCAACTCCAAAAATTATAAAATTACTTTCTCCTTATTCCTCCTAATTTCTACAACCAAATCCAATATTAAACTGACCCCAAACTACAGATCTAAAATAAATAACAACCAGATAGCTTGCAGACAGCTGAAATCTTCTAAAATTCATAACTCATTCAATACTCCATATTTTTACATGAAATAAAGTGCATAATAAACTAGAAATTAAGAGCTTTCTAATGCACTATAGATCTGAATTTTCTGAACATTAAAACCCCCTCAAAACAACCCCTGAAATCTGAAACCAAGTCGCTAGGGTTAGAATAAATTATATAAATTAATTCCAGCTCACTTCTAGCCTTCCAACACACCCAAAATATCAGCCCTTGCTCAGAAATAATTAATCACCCACAGCAGATTATAGATCTAGCACATATGACATTAAATCATGATAAAATAAACCCCAATCCAAGTCGTTATGGCTAAATAAATTGCAGCAGCAACAACAGTCACAAAAAGAGTCCAAACCCTTCAAGGATTACTTCAAAATGAGCAACAAACATGCAAATTTCTCCCACAAATAAATGCGCCACACTCTATATCAAGTCGCCAAGCTTAGGAGGGTTTAATCATGCACAAATATATTCAAAACCAGCAGCAATGAATTTGCAAATAAGATCTTCAACAATGGAAGAGAGAGCAATTAGCAACATAGGGCATACATCCCTTTTCTCCAAGCATGGAGTAAATTCAAAAGTTCAATCAACATAACCCACTAAAGGAAATGCGACCTCCTTTTATAGAGTTAAGGGGTGCAACATTCAAAAAGACCGACCTTTCCCTTTTGGAGGGAAAACATAAACTCTTATTATAATAAAGTCTCTAATAAACTAAGACTATGTGCACTTTATTATTTTTAATTAAATAATAAAAGCAACTATCCTATGTGCACATTTAAACTAACTTAGAGAGCCCTCCTTGTAGCGCAAGGCATGCCAAGGGGTTACAAAATAGACAACAAACATCTTAGGACTATTTTCACGCTCAATCCTCAAACCCATGAGAAGAGAGAATGGGTTGAGGGTCTTCAGGTCTTCAATTTCAACAATGTCCCAAGAAGGGGACATTACAGACGACCTCCCCCTTTAACATTCGTTTTCTATAATGGAGTTGGCACTTTGCACTTTTAGCAACCAGCATGTTATTTTGAATGCTAAAATTGGCAATTTGCCTTTTACAAAATATTACAAATCTAAAAATAGCAAATTACAATTATAACACGAATGTACTTCCCTTATTTTCTCCCTTAAAGCCCACGGGAAGTAGAAATGGCCCCAAGGTCTTCAAGTTGAACTAGCTTGGAAAAGGGGACATTACAATCCTCCCTCCCCAAATTTGTTTGCCCTCAAGCAAATGCAAGCTCCCTTCTTCACTCCTTGTTCCCTTCTGCAAATACCAGGATCCCAAAGCAACCTCAAGAACTCTTCAAAGTGTGGAAAAACTTCACAACCTCTTCCACCTTTGCTGCAACAACATACTCGAGTTGCTCCCACTCATGCTTGTCATGTGCGATGATCATTGTACTCTCCTTAGACATATGCAAACAATGCACTCTTTGACTCATAAGAGTCTCTTTATCAACACTCATATAGGTTGTTCCAACACGTGCAAGGTGCTGCCATGACTTCAAAATGGCTGCCATGATGATTTGCTTCAGCTGCACCCTTTCCCTAGCTTCTTCCATCTGCAAAGCTCCCCCATATTGTGCCAATTTACAGTTGTACATGACTGTTAACAGCTGTTCTAGCACTTTGACAATGTCATAACAGCAGCAAATTTGATCTCCTTTTGCCCCATTCAAGGGTGTGAACCATGTAGGAGCTGAAAATGCTCTTGGAAGTAAGTGCATCAATGAAATAGCTTGAAAAGTAACGAAATTGTGGCATGGCTGTCCCAAATTTTGAACCTGCACATAGAGCAAACATGTCAATGAAATCAAGAGCTCCCAACATCACTCCTTCAACTGCTTCATCATGCCTCATAGGCATGTTATTCAATCCCCTTCTCATGCTTGCATCTTCTTCAAAATTCCCATTCATGTGATGGACTTCCAAAGATCCATTCTGGCTGCCCCAAGCTAATCTCTTCAAAATTTGGTTTGGATCAAAACTTATGAGTGCTGGTATGTAAGTGTAACAGTCATACCTTGCCCTGAATTTCTTCCCAAACAATACCAAATATGTTGGGACATTGGCCTTGATTGATCTCAATGAGTGAACCCTCTTACACACAATATTAAATGAAAAGAATTTCTTCAAACCTACCCATCTATTGTTGTCCAAAGAAGATATGCACAGTCCAACACATAAAATTGGAGAGAACATCCTATCATGGCTGTAGTATTGCATGTCATTACTCAAAATTGGAATTGTGGTGGCTGGAAACCATCTTGTACCTGATGCAAACACCTCATCAATTACCGTGGGTGGGAAACGTATCTCCCTTGTGATTAACAACTCTTTTATAGCTTCCACTAGAATGTGGGGAGAGCTAGAAATGTAGGTAACAGCGGTCCTAAAAATGGAGGTAGTTCTCATAATGTTCCATGGATCATAGCTCTTGTTACCCAAATTTATGTCAACTATGTTAAATTGGTAACAACCAAAAGATCTCCTTTTACCCATGTCTCACCCTTCTTGAACCTTCCTTTCAACAACAAGCATCTTGTTGTCCCCATAATTTCGACTAACTCCTTACCCTTGTCTCCAAGTTCAGCACTTGGCTCCCAGGAGTGTCTTATGAAGTGTGAGCATTGACCCTCCACACTTTTGTTAGAGTGCACCACATGCCCTAAATGACTCTTTTCTAGTGCATACTTAACAATTAGGGGCTGAATATTCTTATGGCATGCATGTTGTACTGAAAACAAAAATGTAGAGCTTACCAACCAATGTGTTGCCCATGAAATCTGCCCTCTATTTGTTGCATTTCTTGTTATCATCGCTGGCTCCATTTGTTCCAATGCCTCTGCTGAAAGCACATCAATAGTATGATGACCTCTCTCAATACTTTTAATAGCTGTCCATGCAAATTTGATCATGGGATGCCTTGAATACAAAGGCTTTCTCATTTTCCCAATCCAATATGTGTCCTCTAGCTGAAGCAATCTCAGCTGTTGTATCTTTATGGTGTAAGGAATGATGACACCCCTTTGTAGTAACTCATCCTTCACCATGTTATTAGAATGCACAACAAGTTTTATATGCATCCTCCTAAATTTCCTTACATTCCAAGTGCAAGAGATGGGGAACTTAACAGAGACATTTACCTTGATCCTCAAAAGATCATCCAGAATTCCCATGCCAAAACAATCTCAGATTTGATTGGAAGAAGCTACATGCCCACAGCTGCAAGTTGTCTCTTTGGTCCTAACATGCTTCTTAAAATATTTTCCATGATAACAAAAATATGGCAGCAACATAATAGGAAACAACAAAACAGAAATATTGTCATCATAGTCATACTTTGGGCTGCCCACAAGGAGCTCATCCTGCTTTGCCTTCGCTTCTTCAACAAGTGAAGATCTTCTTGCCTTGACTCCTTCCATATTTTGTTGACACGTGTATGGAACATCATCATGGTTCTCACCGAAATCAAGAACACCATCAATTTACTTTCTTTTGATTGTTGTTCGAAAAATTCCAGGAAGCTGAACATCATCATTAACAATTGGTAAATCTCTTTTCTCATGTGTATGCCCTTCAACATGGTCTTCTTGGGACTCCCCCTCAAAACCCTCTTGCAAATTTGTTTTTTCTTTTTCTTCGTTCAAAAGAAACCCCTTTGGGTTTGGCTCCTTGGCGTGTTTTTAAGTGCGGTCTAGGGTTTAACCCTAGCATCTTCACCCATACACTGGTTGTCCCTTTGTTGGAGCCATCAAATGTGGAGAGTGTCACCTTCCCCAAAGCATTTTGAAGATCCCTCAATGGTGCATGAGGTCTAGGCTCCGGCCTTGACCTTCCCTTGCTTACCCCTATGAATTCGGAAAGCAAAATAGCATCATAGATCTCATTCGGAAGAGCCCTATATTCTTCATAGTTGGCTGCAATATTGTGCCCTACTGAATGTCATGTATCCACCTCCAAAATAACTCCTTCCCTTGGGAAGAAGGTAGGCTGAAAAGCCCTAGCTGTAGGATCCATCACGGATTTCAGCGGTTGAAGATTGTTGTTGGCCCTTTAAGAACTTCTCGGATGCATATTATATTAGCGGAAGGTGGACCTCTCTTGCCCTTGGGCAAACCTCTCAAACCTAGCATCATCAAGATTCATGTTCGCCATTTTATCTTCTCCTTTTGAATGAATACCCTCAAGGCTGGGAAGATCGATGTTCTGATACCATTGTAATGTCCCTTTTGGGCTCAAATTTGAGGAATTTGGATTTTCCCCAAAACCCTAATGGACATTGTCTGGAAATGATGACAGCCACATGTAGAGAATCTAATTTTTATGACAACAATCTAATTTTATGCAAGAACTAGGGCAGCAACCTATTTTAGGTCCACCAAACCCTAAGCAACCTAGGGTAAATTTAGATTTTTTTTCCACACAAATTTTTAGAAATTCATCGATAACATGAAACCCTTGATGAAGTCATGCAAAATAAATGCTTCAACCATAAATTACAGACTGTTGGAATTAATTAATGCTCAAAAACAACTGAAACTTCAAAATTTCATATCTTCATAAATACTTGGAGAAAAATGTAAATGATAGCTCAAAATGATCACAAAAATAACAGCTATCAATAAAATTAGAATCAGATTTTTCCAACC
Source organism: Taxus wallichiana var. yunnanensis (assembly GCA_018340775.1). Classification (NCBI taxonomy): domain Eukaryota; kingdom Viridiplantae; phylum Streptophyta; class Pinopsida; order Cupressales; family Taxaceae; genus Taxus; species Taxus wallichiana. The sequence continues at coordinate 248,116,471 of CM031234.1, read as the reverse complement.
ACGAAACCCACTGAAAAGTGATCTTGAAATCTCCAAATGGGTAGATCAAGCTGGAAATGAATGTGACAGCCCCAAAAAGGTGTGCCCTAGCTGAAATTTGTGCCCAAAGCGATGGAAACCCCTTGCGTTCTATAATTCTGAATTTTGAAGCCCAAATATGACTCTTGAATGAAGCCACCAATGCAACAAATGAGGGTTTTCATCCCTAAGTGTTGTGACTATTGAGGGTTTTCGTCCCCAATAGGATCTAATGAGGGTTTTCGTCCTCAAAGGCTGAAAATGAGAGCTCAATGCTCCAATTTCCAAAAGAGAAGTATATAATTCACAAGATGATCCTTACAATGAGCCCCAACATTTGCTTTTATAGCCTTTTCTTTTCTTTCCTTGTGGAGCGCTCCATGTAGGCCTCTAATTTCTTTTTGACATTTACTTTTCCCACTTAAGGAGGGACGACCTCCCCTTTAACATTCTTTTTCTATTTTGGAGTTGGCACTTTGTACTTTTAGCCACCAACTTGTTATTTTTAATGCTAAAATTGGCAATTTGCCTTTTAAAAAATATTACAAAGCTGAAAATAGCAAATTACAATCATAGCACAAATGTACTTCCCTTATTTTCTCCCTTAAAGCCCACGGGAAGTAGAAATGGCCCCAAGGTCTTCAAGTCGAACTAGCTTGGAAAAGGAGACATTACATAAGGTCAACAAATGGGAGGGTGGTTAGCCACCTACTCTTTAGACTTTATGAAACCTAGGGGAGAGACCCTACAACAACCCAAGTGATGTCAAAAGACATGGATTAAACAAATATAACACAACAGACCCACCCAAGCAGCCTAACCACTATGATTTCCCACCCAATTTGTTGTCACTAGCAAGAAAGTCACAAAGCTACTTGAAACTAGGCAAAGGTTGTGCTCGGACAGATGACGAGGGCATATATCTACATAATCTACATGCTAATTGCTCTCTAGAGTCATAGACCAGCATAATGTTCAAAGGAAAGCTTATAGACATGAATCCAAAGTTATAATGGCTGAAACCTTGAGGGATTTTACAGATACAAAATGAGATTTCAGTAAAGCATGGAGGTGAGTGAAAATATTAACAAAAGAAAGTGATCAAATGAACTATGATTAGTGACTGAATCCATTGGGCAAGGAGTCACCAGCATTTAAACCAAGTGAATTAATGATAACCAAAAGAAGACAACAATCTACACAATTGTTGTACATTCCACCATGAATTCCGCAAATAATAGAATGATCCTACACGTACCATTCATTACCCATCAGAACAAGACATTACAAGATGACAACACATTGATATTGGGACAATTTCAGAAGATACAAAGAAATGAAGATATGTAAGGATTTTATAACTCAGCACTTATCTATGTCTACACAACACAAACAAATGCTTAATTACCAAACAATGATCTGCACAGTCAAAGCCTTCTGATAATGCCACAACACTTGCTCAACATCCTACAATATTTTCTCTTTGAACCAAGAAAGACTATCACTATCCAATTGCTCATAAAAATGGGAAAAAAAGTGCTCAATTTGGACAACCAAGTTTGCTCAATAGCCAAAAGATCAGTATGAAGGATTTCTCCTCCAACTTTATACAACTTCCTTTGCAAAAATGGAAAGCAAAGGTACTCAGAATATTCTCTCAAAAGCAATCAAAGGCTAAGGAGAGGCCAATTGTCAACTCTAGATGAAAACAGACCATCCACCAATGAGGGAAGAGATAGGAGCAAGTTTGGATCACTTTATCACATCAATATGGAAGAAACATAAGTTTTTCTTGGAGATAAGCCAAATTTGACAAAAAAGTGATCAAAGAGAAAGCATAAATGGAGATCCACGAGGGAAAACACATGGGCACCCTTGGAATCAGGAGAATGGAAGAGCAAGAGGTTGCCATTTGTTAGTCAGACTAAGATTTCACCTTTAGACAATTGTGACAGCTTTATCTCTTTGATCTTTAACAATTTAAGCTCTCCAATGAATTCTTGTGGGCCATGGAGAGAATATACTGTCAAGGAGCATCTTTTCAAGTGAGGCGAACAAAATGGAAGTATCAAAAGATGATTTGGAGCCAAATTGATCAAGAGAACTAGCTAAAACCGTCCCAAGTTTTGTTACTAAAATATCCCAGATCTCTCCACCATTTGCTTCAACAATAGAGCCAACGTGTAGCCCTCTCATAAGTTTTCCAATGGTATCAGTCTTTCCTTTATTGGAGCTTTGTGTCAAAAGTTATGAGCAAAAACCCGAGCCTCGGTCGTTTTAAAGGAGTCTCTTAGCTTGACATCACCGAGCTCATTTCTCTTTATAATTTGGCCGTCAAATTTAAGTTAGTTAACCAACTCGTGATCAACCACTTCGTGCCATGTACTTCCTCTCTTAAACTTTAGCTTTTGCCGATTTGAGACATGTGGCCTCAATTGGCATAACCATTCACCATAGGGTCTTGTGACTTTGGTATATGCTTGGGCCATCGATGGTTGACAAGTGGCATTGTCGGTGCCACTTCTGCCCTCATGAGCCTCGGCTTCCCATTCATATGCTTTGCCAATCTTCTCCATGTGGCGGCCATTGGTGCCACCGCCTCTCGTGAGTCGTTACCTCTTTGGCTTGCATGTCTCCTATCGCACCAATTCGCGACACTTGGCATGTATCGGTTCCCTTTCCTCACCTCGAATTTGTTTCCTTGTGCTGATGGGTGATACTTGTCACCCATCGGCCTTCCGTTTTTTGCGTGACTAAAGTCTTTTGGGCTCGCCTCAAACCTTTGTTGAACGTCGATAGTGAACATGTGTCTACAAGGACACTTGGCTTTGATCGGTGCACTATTTAACCCTGTGACAAAGTTTAATTGTCCCGCTTAAATTTGTCGGTCTTCCTAACAAAGAAATTTAACCAATTAACCATCAACCGCCTTTGTCTTGAGGCCAAAAACACTTCAAAATTGTCTAAGTTTTTGGAGCAGCCTATATACACACAAAGTAAAGGGGGGCAAGTGTTTTTAGTGAGTTTTAATTGTAAAGGAACCCAAAAATGCATGTTAATCACCCTGAAATGCTTTGAAACTCCAAAATTTTAACCATAATGCCTTCAAAATTGAAGTGAACAATTTTAGATGCCAATGCATCGCTTAAATATTTTCTAGCAGTCTGGATACGGAGTGCACGTGTACGGATATCGGATCGGTGCAGTACGCCGATACGGCAAATTTTTAAAAATCTTGGGTACGGTACGCTTTTGGGTACGTTTTATATATATATATATATATTTATATATACATGTATATAAATATATAAATATGTATATAAATTATAAATTTAAAGAAGCATTTGCATACTTATTGAAATTTATTATTTCTCTATCACAGTTATTTATCTTAGTGACTATGATAAGATTCAAGGAGTTTTGATTGTTCATGGTGACCTTCCTTGATCCACTCAAAGACGATAGTATTGTCGACATATTTCTGAAACATCATAACTAAGCGGGAAAAATATGGATCCAAGTTAGCAAGTGGGACGATTAGTCCTAAGACGGAGAATACTTGCGAGTTTTGGAAAGCTATCCAGTATTTTTAATTACTAATTTGTCTACAGGTGATCAAAGCTCATGATTCTTTCAAAAGATTGCAAGAAGTTGCTTGGTCCAAAAAGGTGCAAAAATGGATTTTATGAAAATAAGAAAAATATTGCCATCAATGCGTAGAGCTCGAGAAAATATACACTTTTAGAGAAAACGACACTTGAAACGAAGTCACGAATGAAAGTTATGGCACATGCAAGTTTTTACTGCTACATCTTCCCGGACCCTTTCCAAAAATGGCAAATTTTTTCTCAGTACTTGTGATTTTTCCACCAAAATCCAAAAAAAAGAAAGAATTGCCAAAAAAGGAAAAAAACAGTCTTTACTAAGTTTTTTTGGGTACGCTTGGAAACATACCCACAGGGGCGAGTGCAGTGCAGTGCGGCAAACCGCACTGCATCGCACAGCTCTCGCCCCTGTGGGTACATTTCAAGCGTACCCTGGCAGAGCTCGTACCCACCCGTGCAGTCAAGCACTGCACGCTTCTGTGCTGGTACGGGGCCTAAGGCGTTTCAGACATATCTAGAATATTTTTCCGCAATCAACGAAATAATTTTAATTTGGACCAATTCATGCATCTTTACACCATGTACCATCCAAATTCACTAGTACTTGTTCCAATTATTCATTTTAAATGGCCATCAGCATAGTACTTTAAATTTGCCCGACTTGATTTCCCTTTGACCATTACTCGCTTAATATAAACACCCGAACCTGAAATTATTGTGCCTTTGTAATGCCCCTTTCCGGGATGAGCTGAAAGAAAAAGAGAAATGGCACCAACCCAAATCACAATAAACTGAAATTTATAACAGCAAGCTACAGCAGTCTGAATTCTTATGACAGCAAGAAGAAAATTGCAATTATTCACTTCCAACACCACTTTTACACCATCCAAAGCATGTAGGGAACAATAATAATTATTTAGAGCAAGTACAAACCAAGAAATGAATTTTTAGAACCCTGGCTGAAGTATAATAATTAATTTTATGACAGCAGCAAACCCACTTACAAAAATGGCTGGAAATAATGATTCCAAGGCCCAAAGTTCAATCCGGGAAATGAAATCAGCCTTATAAATTAGGAACAATCCAAATATCAACAAAGAAAGGAGTGTTGTGCCCTAGATATCACCAAAACCCTCCACCATGCAAGTCGTCACCCTAGGAGAGGGTTTACAATGGGCTAGAAATGGTGTGTTCCAAGGAAAATCTGAATGTAATCACCAAGTGTGACCTCCGTGTGAGACCACCAATGAAGGAATGAGGGGTTTCGTCCTCAAACCAAGTGCAAAGAGGGTTTTCATCCTCAATTGCAAGAGAGAGAAAGCGGTTTCATGCTCCAACTCCAAGAGAATAAATTCCAAAGCAAGCATATTTTTTCCAAGCCAAGCAACCCCTTTAAATAGCTAGAGGTGGTGCCAAAACCCAAATAGAATCCCCCAAAGAGGACCGACCTCCTTGGAGACATAAGAGTTCCCTTTTTCTTTTATTTTTCAATTGGTTTTTCACCTTTTTCCCAACCAACTTGACTTCTCTAAACTATAATTAGAAAATTACTTAAAATAATAAGAATCTACAAAAGCAACTGAAAATTATGACATTAAACACTTCCCTTGCTTTTTCCCTTTAAGCCCACAGAAATGGAATGGGCCTAAGGTCTTCAAACAAACTATCCTAGAGAAGGGGACATTACAGCCTTAACCATTTGTCATACCTCTACTTCATCTGCCTTAACACAACCTCAGTCGGCTAATGTAACATGACTCTTTGTTCATCCATGTCAATCATATTTGTTATATCCGACCATACTTCAAAAATAGCCATACATAACCTTTTATTAGAATTTTGTCATTAGACCACATGTTCATGCTCATTGAACTTCATGTCGACTACTTGTTCAAATTGGTGGGCCATCTTATCATCTAACATTGCACCCCTAACATTGTATTCTCTCGAACTCCAATGGGTGAGTTGATTGTGATGTTGATGATTCGAAAGGACTTGCCATCACCAACACATGTTTTTGGTCATCTCGTTGCAAATCGTGGCCTTCTTCAATATCCATAATCTCAACCCTATTGCAATCAAGAAGGAACACTTCATAGTCTTACACCTACCAATGGAAAACACAGTTGAGAGAGTTTGTCTCGCCTCGTGATACTCCAAGACACCTTCATCGTTCAGCTCCATTGTACCTCGTTTCCCATCTACAGAGCATTCTTCTTCAAAGTCCAAATCTGATGAGTTTGATAAGCTTGCTTTGTCATTGACTACCCGATTCTTTAAATGTATGACATACTTCCAAGCCTTGTTTTCAATAGAAATTAAATTCTTTTTCCACTTATAGTCGGCTTTGGTTGCTTAACAACCAGCCCCGACCCAATAGTGCATCACAGGCCTTCTTTTTCAATGAGATTACAAAATTCAACAAAAAGGATTGGGTTCCAATAAATACCTTTCGTCCCATCAAGATACCCAATACCTTATGCCATGTTTATCTACTCCTACCAATTGGAATGTTGGAAGCCACATAGTTGACTTCCCAAGATTCTTCCAAGTCTCCTCTATACGGAAAACATTCATGCCAAAACCACCATCAAAAGCAATATTTGACAAATCTTAGCCCAAATTTTCTATATGCACAATTGTCACCATCAAGCTAGATTCATCATCAATAGCATATGATCATACACTTGGTCATGTGGGAATGGGGGCTCACTATGGGTTCATTATTCTACCTTTTGCTCTCCCCATCACCCGACGCTACAACATTTGACATTAGGTGAGCCATTGGATACTCCATGTCCGAGCCAATGTCTTTTACGGTAGCACTTATAGCATTCTTGAGTTTTGGAATGCTTTGCAATAAGATAACTATCTTCACAAGTACATTGATTTGCAGCGCTTGTCTTGCAATAGCTTTGTTGAACTCAAGTTTTTCGTCATTGTCAACGGATGTTCATGCAAACGACATCTTTCTTCAACCATTTCTCTCTCAACTTCAATCCTTTCTTTGACCAGCCTTTCCTTCTTTGTACGTGGGTGCGATAATTAGCTTTCTTCACTTTTCTCGAGTAATTGTCATAGCCTACTTTCCTTGTGTTGTCATGCTAAATGTCTAGAATGCAAAATTGAAAATTTTGGTCATGACAACTAAGCCCACCATTTGAAAACCTCTTCCCGGTCATCGTGAACCCTTCCTCTAGCCAACTCGTCAGCTCACACAACCCCTTTGGGTCTGTGCCATCCTCATTCTAGCTAAGAGGAAAGTGCTAACATGGTTTTCAAGTGTGTTTCATGTGCGGGGAATGGATCCAAGTTGATTGCACGGTGAGAGTAAGCTTCGAGGTATAATAGTGCTCTCTGAAGCACTAAATTGGCTATTTTTAGCCATATGCAATGCATAAGGACATACTCCTGGGAAGGTTGACAAGGAAGACTCAACTCATCTAATTTCGCATTGGGATGATGACATCAGCATCACTTAAAGGCTTGAGCACACTTTTCAAGGTGGTGTGTCCCCTTGCACTTGTTCCAAGGTGCAAAGGGACATGAGGGACACCAAAGTGCACTCCCCTATGCATGTTTCTTTTTCATCACTTAAAACTTGTGACTTGAGTGGTTAGGTGAGCTCGATGCAAAACAGTCCCCCTCATCATGTTGTGGCCCCCTGGCGCATTTTTTAAGGTCAGTTGTCCCCTCGCACTTGTCCTAATATGCAAAGGGACATGAGGGACACAAAAGTGTGCTCCCCCTTCCATTTGCAAGTTTTCGTCACTTAAAAACATCAACTTCAAGTGTTACGTTAAGAGTGCAAACTTGAACCCAACTTGAAATCAATCCCCCTCCTCATGACAAAGCTAACCCATGGCACATTTTTCAAGGTTGTGTGTCCCCTTGCACTTGTCCCAAGGTGCAACGGGACATGAGGGACAAGAAAGTGCTCCCCTCTCTCTCAACTATCTCCCAAACACATGGAAAACCTCTATTGAGCCCCGAGTGCTAGTTTCCAGCCCCCGCATCTCACTCTCATGAAACCACAAGCTGACACTTGGCATTTGTCCCTATTTTTAGGGTGCAACTCCACATCAACCCTCATTCAACCCCGGTTAAGCTGTTTGAGTCAAGCATGAGTTAAGGTGTGCAAGTAAGATCAAAAGGCTTCATGTTCAAACACTTCACCATTTTTTGAGTTTCAAAGCTTCATTTTTCCCTCCCAAGCTCATTGCACTTGTTATGTTGCTGAAAATATGCTAAAGACCTCATATACTAAAAATGGAAAGTTGTTCATATCTTTCAAACCCCTTGTCCAATCCCGTAACATTTTAACAACAGCTCCTCAAAAACGCCTTTCAAATTATTCCAACCTTGCATCCAATGGTGGTCTACATTATTTTTAATGGCAGACAAAGTTTCTCGTTATAAAAACTCATTTTTCAAATCTACGGAGTTCGTGATTGAAATCCTCAAAATTGGAGCAAAGCCTCCTTGTGAAATAACAAAACTTTTGAGACCATTTTCGTTCCATTCCAACACCGGGAAGACCCACTTCTAAAAATAGTAAGCCTTCCTAAGCTTCATAGTCTATAAATAGTAAGTACCATAAACAGTGCATTCTTTGAGTTGTCATTGCTCCTTGCACATAAGAAAACTCAAAAGTGTCAAATTGAGCAACTGGTAACTAAAAATAGACTTCCTACATTAAGGCTTACTAAAAATAGTAAGTGTCGGAACATTGGTCAAGAAACAAGGATGTTGAGTCACCTATGTTGATGAAAGAGCACTGGATGTGATTGAGACAAAGTTGCGGGACATCATGGTGACTGGAAAGACTCAAGGTTTCATAATACACACTTTCAGTTGAGAACGGGAGTAATTCTTCTATCTGGAAAATAAGACCTTTTCCAATGAGTAACAGATGAGCAAGAAGGTGTTTGAGCATCTTGAGGTTGATTCCATTCAAAAAGGAGACATCTTTGTCACGGAGGTGAATCTTGAAGTCAAGAGGAGTAAGGTGATGATCTTCATATCCTAACTCCGACCTTGTGTTCAAAGAGGATCATCATGTTTGCAAGAATAGGCAATCATCTCAAGTTCACATGGTGCAAGTCACTTAATAGTGTTTTTGAACACTTATTCAATGCTTTGGAGTGTGTCCACATCTCAAAGAAGGAGATTGTAACCACAATGTTTCAATCCAACAAAAGGTCAGAGGCAAAGAATTTCATTCAAGGAGCATTTCCTCAAAGTCCATCGGAAGCAAATTCTTCATCAACAAAGGCTTCCCTTCTCGGATTTTCACTTCTCTCTCTTCTTCTCTCTCCCCCTCCCTCTCTAACATTCTATTTCTTCATTGGGAATGTACTTTTTCACTCTTTTGTCTTATTCACTTAAGTGACTTAATGTTGTATTGTAAAAGTCCCTTTTCAAAATAAGAAAAGGACTTAATTTCATTCCTAGGGAATGTGAAAGGTCACAAGTGGTGGTGAGATGAAAAGTCACATGGGGGAGAGGAAGAGACATTTTTGTAAGCTATAAATTGGAATGTCTCTCCATTCCAAAGGGTTAGCATTTGTTGATTGTTGATAGTTGTTGGCCTTTGTATCACTACTACTACAAGCAATAAGCTACATTCTTCTATCTCCTTGCCTATATTCTTCTACTCTCTTTACTTTTCAACTTTGCAAGCATTGTAATCTTGTACAACCAAGAAGGAACTTTGTGTCTTTGATTAATAAATCCATAGAACTTTGTGTCTCTGATTTATTAGTCTTGCTTATTGCTTACATGGTTGATTTCTTCCTATTGAATGTGGACCTACTCTGGTTAATATTGGTGAGAATCTACAAGTGCCTACTCACAATCTTAACCCCCTCTCTCTATTTTCCTACTTCCCTTTACCTCTTTCCAAAGCAAATTCCTCCCTTGTACATTGTATACAAGCACTTTGCCACAGGTTTAGTGGAGTATTCTTGTGTGATCCCTGGCCTAACAGCCAACCCACAGATTTTATTTAGTCCTTGCATTCAATAAATGGGAGCCTCCCCATACCCAAGAAGGAGGGGCCTAGCCCCATGACCGTTGGTGAAAACTAATAATCTTCTCTGCAACAAATTATTTCACCAATACCTCGGCTATGTCAATAATATGAGCATTGGCTTGTTTGAGACAATTTCCATTATTATGATTCCGAGCCCAAACCATCTATAGAGAATTTGTGTTATTTCAATTGGGACAATCTCTTGCAAAATGCCCCTACTCATTGCACTCCATCACTCTACAATTCTCCTTCTCGAGAGTCGTATTGAATTTGAATTCCGCCAGCCCTATTATTCTAACGTCCGTAACTTCTTGGTAGCATGGGATGTGGTGTGGATTTCTCTCTGTGTGAACACTACTTGGTCACTCTTACTTCACAAATTATATGGCCCAATCCTTGACTGCATACCATGTAACTTGAAAAATCTCATAGATTATTTTCTTTGGGAATTCACCTTGGTGTGAGCTTCTACCTTGCATTCAGTACACCAAGATCCTTTCCTTCATTCTTAGTGTGTCCCTGGAGTTCTTTCACCATTTAAAGCATGTCTTTCCTCAAGCCTCGCACCGATCTAGGTTCATTGTCATTGATGGACTAAAGGTCATCTTCTTCGCTCTTTCAAGTGCGAAGATGTCTTATTCTCATTGACAATGTCCATGGATCAATTGTTGGTGTCTTTGTAAGACAAGTGTGGGACCACACTCATCTTCCTGCATAATGAGGGTGCCAACCCTTCAATGAACCATAACTTCTTCAAGCCATCATTAGGTTCTTTTTCAAGTTTGCCCAGCTACTCTTTGATTCTTTTGTTATAGGCTTGAACATTCTCTTGTTTACCCTACCAAGTATTATAGATCTTATCTACATTCTAGTTTTCATCTCTCAAGAGTCTGAAATCCTCCTTGAATGCTTTCATGTCCCACGAGGCCTTATCACAAGCTGATTCATCTATGTACCAGTCGATGGCCATTTTTCATAGTGTGGCTGGGAAGCACCGCAGCCATAATCATTATTTTGTGTGTTGTTTACTCTTCAACTTGTCATGCATGTCTTATAGTATCGTATGGGATCCTTCAATCCATCACCAATAAACTTGAGCAGCTTTTGTTGTTTGGGAGATGGAGTTGATGGGATAACCGCGCTCTAGTTACAAGTTACTGTTGACATAGCTCTTTGGATGCAATTCTCTTCCTTAAGAAGGTTTGTGTTAGATGTTCCTTTGCTCTCTCAGCAAGGACACTCTCTCAGCACAAACACATACCCTAATCCTATTCTCAACCCTTTGACAAGGATCCATAAACTATCTTGCTCACCATCATATGTCCCCTTTATGTGTTATTCCCCAAGGCTTCCTCGAACTCTTCACTTGATACTCTTGCAGCACAGCCCAACCCGACCCAACCCAGTCAGCAAGGCCTACATGCACTTCCTATAGAGGGGCTATGGCAATTTCCACTCACTCTTGGCTCGTGAGTGGTGTAGGGTCTAACAGTTCCAACTGAACTGTCTCTTGGTTTCAGCTCTGCCTCCGCTTCCACCTCTACTTCATACTTCACTTGATGGATTCCAATCGAGTAGACCATGTAATTTCTTGGTCCCCTCCCTAACAATGTTGTCTTCTTCTCCAGCCTTTGTTTGGATTAAATAGCACTAATGTTTTCTCATACGATGCCAGCCCTCTTCTTCTTGAACTCTTTGTACCATTGTAATTTCTTTTGTCGTTGTGTTTCACGGTTACGTTCAGCAAAGAGATCTTATAAGTTAATGCAATGCCTCGTCGACAATAAGTATTGTTGATCGACATTCACTTTGAACCGAATTTTAACTTAATCTAACGTTAAGTAAAAGGCACGGTGCCAAAATGCTTGTAGAGAGTCTATGGTACGACATAATATCAATTACATAATAATAAATGCATGCAACATTATAACATAGAAGAATATGATAGTAGTCAATGCTTTATTCATAGGTAGTACTCTAAACAAGTTGTGTAATACAAGGAGGACCTAGTCCTCTGCGCCCTTTCCCTGACGAATATCATTCTATCAATATGACAAGAAGACATAGTAGTTATTGGTTAAACACAACCATCAATGACCAAGCATACTAATGAGAGTCATCACAAAACTACCCAAAGCCAACAATACAAGCATTAACCACATAACAATGTCAGCTATTAATATATAGTTAATACTAATATGACTATCTACATAAACAAGGTCTTTGAGCATTGTAGAAGTTGCACATTATTGACTTCTTGCTCGCATTGTATAATACAAGTTGGAAATATATCTTATTTAAGGTTTTGTACATGTTAAGACTAATTTCAGCCCTTAGGAACTTCAAAATCTGATTTTGGTATTCTCGTTGATCATGCATTGTAAACATATCATTGATTTTTGTTTTGGCATTCTCATTGAGCATTCATTGCATACATATCCTTGAGTTCTTGTTTTGACATTCTTGTTGATCATTCATTTCATACATATCATTGTGTCGTCATATAATTAAAAAACTTGAATCAAAAATCAAAAATATTGAGGTATGAAAATTACATGATCCCTTCGTAAAAATATCATCTCTTGGGATTTGACCATTTTTCTGAATTTTGGAGGCATTTTAGCCAAATTGGATTTTGGTGGAACAAAAGAATAGTTCCTTTCTTCCTAAGGTTCCCCAATTGAGCAAATTCACCGATTGGGTAATGAGTCTCAAAAAGGAACAAGAAGAAAAATTCGTCCATTTCCTCTATTCCCCACCTCCCCGCACAAGCCGAAACCTATTGAGGTTAAGCAAGTCGATAAAGTCAACTCTGGATGACACTTCAAGAACGGTTCCACAGTTCCTCCCATTCGCCAATTCATCAACTAAATTCACTTCAAACTTTTAAAGCATATTTCCATGAGCTTGCCCAATCATCTATTATGTATGTATGTATGTATGTATGTGTGTGTGTGTGTGTGTATATGGATGTATGTGTATATGTATATGTATATATTGGATTTCGCCCAACCCTTTTCATTTGGTAATTCACTCACAAATAATTTGCTCTGTCCCTACATTTTTCCGACATCGCCTAGCCGTTGTTTTGCCTTATGTGCGAGTCATTTTCAACCCAAATTCAAAATGTCAAACATCAAGGGGTCTCCTTGTGGAGAGCTTCATTTTCATCCGACTAAAGTAAGTGTTTTGGTTTCATTTTACCTAGATTTGGTCGTTTGTCCTCATTTGAACTTCCATTTGCCCCTATGTTGCCCAATTTTTTTGTGGTTTGTTTCCTCCTTTCATTGCTCCTAGAAGATTTAAACTATCAAAATGAAGTTCTAGTACGTTGGATATGAACCCATTTCTTCTTTAGAAACTCACTCGCTCCCAAAATTCGGGACAATGATGTCAAACACATGGACTTGCCTGAATTATGGAGCGAGAATGGGAGAGGAAAAAGAACTCTATTGGCTCAAAGGATTTTTGATAGTGGATTGGCACATGCAGCACTTTTCCTACCTCGATCCAAAGTGTACGAGATACTATTCTGGCTTGTGCATCCTATTTTGACCCTCAGACAAAGGAATTGAAAGATCCTCAAGGCCCGATAGTTGCTCGACTTGATGTTTATCATATAAATTTGGCTCTTGGAATCCTTCCCCTCGCAAATGCCAAAGTTTAATACGACTTGACCTCGAACAAGTACCAAACCATGATTGCTAAATCTTGGTTAAAAGCTAAGAAGGGTTCTTCCAAATTGCTTAAAACCCTTTACAGGAGTGATTTTATTGAAGAATTATCAAACATTTTACCTTTTGGCCAAAGTAATGGGTCTTTCTTCCACAAAAGAATTTCAAGAATGGATGTGTGTTTTCATCAATTTGATATGTGAAGGCAAACAAGCTCTTGAATTGGGGTGAAATCATTTGTGGAAATTTAACCAGACAACTCACCCAAGTACACCAAACCAGGTCTTTCTACATGACTTCCTATGTGATGTATACCATTGCAGGATATAGGATTTGGGTTGGTCTCTCGATCAACGTATAGACAAAATCTCTCTCGGGCTGTTTTGGAATATTACACCCAATTGACCTCGACAATGATAGAAGAGTCACTTGAAGTAAATGATGCATTTACCATGTTTATAGTCAAAACTTTGTAAGGAAACACTACCAATAGGATTTCTCAAGAAGCAAAGCGATTCTTAAGTTCAGCGTGTTTCTTCATTCAATTCCAAAGATTTTCCTATATCGGAGTGCGGAGGATTTTAAGGAGCCGCATACAAACTCCCAATTTATTGCAATGATAAGATCATCCTGATTGTGCTACGTAGATAATTGGATATTCTTCATAGGACTTACAAAGGCAAGAAGGTTTCAGGCATCCAATTTCCCTCGTCCCTCAGGAACTACATTTGCAAGTTAGGAAATGATGCTCAAAATATTGAGAGAATAATTACACCGTTCAATATGCATTATTTCCATAAGAGATAATCCTTTGATAGCAAAAACTTTATTAGTAACAATCTTCAATTATCGTACTCTCATGTTCCAACAATTGAAGATTATTGGGAAAATTGTGATGATGAATTTAAAGTTAGAAAAAGATTATTTGGGAGGATGACCCTCTACAATAAATTCAGAATTTTCAGTTATATCAGTTCTGAAGGTATGATTGATGATGGGTCAAATTTGTTTGAACCTGAATTTATAGATTCTATTCAACACTCTCCTCTTCCTATCATTGATTGGTCTCAAAAGGAAAATGATGTTAAGCACATTCTTATCTTGAGGGGGTGAATCAGTATAAGATAAACTTTTACTTATTAAAACTTATATCCACAAATAAAGCATTCAAAGGCATTCAAATAACATAACACAGATGCAACACCAAATTTACGTGGAAAACCCTCTCTCGGGAAAAACCACAAAATAAGACTGCTTGGATCTACCATCCAAATCCAGCCCAAAATTCAATGTTTTACAAATGTTCGTAGGCACCAACCTACTGGAGACACCAATCCCTAAAGCCAAGCACCAACTCAGCCAATTCATGAGCACCAACCCACTAGAGACACCAATCCCCAATTTTGTGAGGCACCGACCTCAACAATATAAACTTCCACCTTTTGTAGTTGCTTCTTCAATTGGATGATGGTTATTCCGCTTCTCTTCTTCTCTCAATGATATCCGTCCTTCATAAAAATCTGTCCTTCGTAAAAATCTGCTCTTCACTCACACTTCTTATTTTTCAATGATGTATCAAATTCATTTCTCTTGCTTTCCTTTCTTCATCCTCTCATCTATCTTTTATAGCCCCTTGATACCTCTTCACAGAGGGATATGACTTTTCAATGGACACATCTTTTTAAAAAGAGGTGACCCTTCATTTTTAAAATCCTTGGGCGCCAAAATGAATGTTGGAGATCACTTTGAGGTCCGAGGACAATGAGACCATGTCAAAGACTTGAAACTTCAATGACCATAACTTTGGCTTACAAACTCAAAATTGAGCGTTCTTTTCTATTTGCAAAATGTTTTGACAAGAATGCAATGGTGCCATCAAATCCATATGGCCTATGGTTATGTAGAGGATCTATACACTTCATTTTTACGCTTGTTATCCGTTTCTTTTGTGCGGGTTACTAATGCATCTTCCTCCTAGCGGGTGTCCTAAGAGGCCGAGGGCGAGATTGGGGTGTGATCAAACTTGGTCATGTGAGCTAGACCATAACATTCGAGAGGTGTTGCTTTATTATGCCATAATTACCCTACTCTTGCCTCGTTTCTTCCCTTTGTTCACACATTACACTCATTATGTACACTTGTCCCATTATGTCTACTTGTTTATGCTTATTACACACTATTATCCATGCTTTCAGTCACCCTAGATCTTCGTCATTTACCCTTATTTACCTTTTGGCCTCCATCTCACATGTTTTGCACCAAATGTCCTTAGGGTTTCCCCAAGGATGATGTCATCGCCCATGGGCGATGGTGTCAATTTTGGATTTTCATGGCCAGCACCATTGCCTACAAGTAAAGGCATCGGGTATATGTACCCCACCACCTTTTTTGTCAAACCACCACCAAACAATCATTTTTATCATACATGAAGACACTTATAGCTCGCATATTTTCACACCTACTTGTTGGACTTGGAGTCTTGGAACTTACCTCTTTTGCATTTGGGTCACCATAGTGAGTTAGGATTGGAGATCTTCTTGTTGAGCTTTCTCCTTCTCCACCCATAACGATTCTTTATCGGTATTGTTGTCTCTGGTGACGATTATGCATCAGCGGTCACACACACTCTACAAATAAGCATCTCCAACCCTTCTTAGTCTTTTATCTTGCACATGCATGTTGTTTATTGGTCATTCATTGCTATAAACTAGAGTAGATGTATGTTTGTTTTCATCTATTGCATTGTCTTATTATATTATGCCCCTTGTTTTATCCATTCCGTGATTACTCTTATTCCAAATCCTAGTAGGATACCTATCTTTATTTTAGGTATAGGCCTTGGAAACCTTTAGCTATCTTAGAGTTAGGGTCATTATCATCTAGAATTACAACACTAGCACACCTTGAACACCTTTGTATCTACATCGTGTGTCCATATTAGATTTGGTCCCTATATTTGAGAACCCAGTTGGGAACCTATCTTTGCCCATCATACACTCTAGTGAACCCGGCGTGAATCTCACTCTACCCTAAATTAGGTCAAATTCAACTCTTTTTTATTTTCCTCTTTTTTCTATGCCATCATTACATGTGCAAAACCCTACTACACGACCGCTTTTATCTTTAAACTTTGATGATTTTGTTTAGACGACATTGCCCCTATGCAAGTTTTTCATGATCGGTCTTGTTCTAAACCTCTTCACTTTCATATTTAACCTCTTTGACGCCATCATTGGCCCCTATACAAACTTCTTGTCGACCGATCCAATCTGTCGAAAGAACATTTTCGAAAACTCTTTTAAACATCCTGCTTCATATGGAGTATTTGGTTGGTGATTTCACTTGCATCCTCTATCAAACCATCTTTGTGTGACCACAATAAGCTCGAGGATGATGGTGTTCCCAATTCAATTCCTTTTTACACCGATTGTTTTGCCATATGACTTGCTAACATTAAGGAGCCAAAACCTCCACCCCAAAATGTAAACACCAAATCCAGCATTCAAAACCCTATCTTTGAAAATGAAGAAGGGGAACTTGAAGATGTCCCTGAGTCTAATTATAATCTCTGCTAAGTGAAAATTTCTTCAACAATTCCCTAAATATGTAGGAGAGTCACTTGAAATGCTACATAAAAGCGCATTGAAGACTATCTTTCTCAGAAGTTGGATTCAAATATTAATCATACTGAGCCTTCTCTAAATGGAACAAATATTAATCTAACCAATTAACACAAATCTTCCTCAAACTATTGATCCTCCTCAACTCATCATACAACTTATTGATCCTCTAAGTCAACAACAGATTATGATTTGCAAAAAGTTCTTGCAAATGCAAACCAAACTAGCTCAGATGGTTAGTCAACCACAAACGATCTCTTGGGGCACGACAAACCAAGGTCAGCCCCCCTCCTCTCTCAATTGGAATCAATGGAACACCCATTGCCCAACCTCCTATCCATAACAAGGTCATTCGAGCCATTCAAAGACAACCCCTCACTCCCTCCATTGCTTCTATGGAGATTAGAGGAATCACTCCTATCATTTAAGACGGTTCTACAGACCCTACCCTCCATATCAAGGCTTTTGTCAATCTCTACAAAGATTGGGTCAAAACCAATTTTACGCTGCCACCAAAGTCTTTTCTAAGACACTCACGAGGGATGCCTTTGGATTGGTATCATACTCTTCCTGCCAACTCTATCGTCGAGCTTGAAAGTTTGGTGACCGCCTTAGTCAATGAATTTTAGTATCATGATCCTCTTGAAAACAACATTAACGCTTTCATCAATTGCAAACAAGTGGAAAACAAATCTGCCTAACCCTTCATCAAGCGTTGGAAGACCTTATCCACTAAGGCCGAACACAACATGCCTGATGGGAGTTTATTTCAGCTATTCCTTAGGGCACTCAAACCTCACCTTCAATACAAGGTGAGATCCTTCTCTCCTACCTCTTTGGAAGAAGTATTCAAGCAAGCCAAATGCCAATATTACCTCATGAAGGAATTGAAATGCCTTATCGAAAAAGCAACCACTAATTAACATTCAAGTTCTCATGTGTCCTAGAAACAAGAATGCCACTGATGACGGAGTCACAAACACTCTTCCTCAAGGCACTTCTTCTAATAGACTATCCATAACATCAATCAATCTACCTCTAAATCACAAGGTAATTCTCTTTCTTCCTCCTGTGTTGAATGTACCAATATTTTTCCAAGGAAGAGTTGAGACAAAGTCTACCCCAACCATTCACCATGGTTGTAGACCCTTCTCAACCTCTTCCTCAATGACATGATGAAAGTAAATTTTTGTTGGTGACATGCTAATTGGGGCCACTCTTATGATAATTATCGTGCTCTTCGATCTTTTGCCTATACGTTCCTCCTTGGCAACAACTTTGAAGTTTGATCATGAGGCCATCACTCAAGAGAGACTAGAGAAAGCCATCATGGCATGCGAAAAAGCTCAACAACGTGATCGGCACAAAACAATTCATTAAGCCAATGAAAGTGTTAAAATCTACAACAATCCACTTCCCGATCACTCCAAGTCTAAACAACTTAATCTTGGTCTATTCAGACCAACAATACAACTACTAATGTTGTTGACACCTCATATCCCTCTACTAACATTTGTGGAGAGTGCAGTTCGCATGGACAATAAAACATATTATCACTTGTTTGAACCCTCTATCCTTACTTTGTTCAAACCAAATCCTACAAAGATATCTACCCATGCTCTTGAGCCAAAAGTTTCATGACATGGACTTCCATTCTTGTTCCCATTGTTCAAATAAATGCCATCGTCCCCTATCTTTGACACTCTCGCATGCCAATCCTATCTATGGCACCATCACATCTCCCAGACACTATCACCCATATCAATCTACATGGTGGATCCCATTTGTTTCAACTCGACACTTCTCACGATTTCAGCCCTTGTGAAGATATTTTTACCACGGTCGATCTCGTCGAAAAGTCAAAAAAAAATCAAAATCTAGAGCTTTATGCCAGTTCTTCTTGGAACCTACTCAAAGTAACCCTCCCAAGGTTCAAACTACTGCACAATCCAGCCCCGAAGATTGGGATCCTCTTGCAGAACTCTCTCGCCTTCCAAGTCAAATCCTTCTTGGAACTCATTCGTACCTCACCCAAACATCGTGAGAGTCTCATGTCAAAACTCTTCACTATGAACATCCCTTTTCCACCCATTTTGGGGCAAGAACTTGCCCTACATGGTTCGGAAGAGAGGATCATGTGTCAATGTGAAGAGCTATCCATTTCCACCAATCTCTCTATCAATCGGTCCTCGTACATACACTTTCCTCTTGATTCCATGATCCGACAAGCTTCTCTTTTGTGCATACAACCCTCCCCTTTTACCTCAGTTCAGATTGGCCACACAATAGTCAAGAGAGCCGTCATAGATGAAGGTTCGGGTAACTATGTCTCTTCTCTCAACTTCATTAAGACACTTAGTTATTCTATCAACAACCTAAAATCCACTAGGAGCATGTGTCAAGGTTATGATCGTAGACAAATGCCCCCGTAGGTTGTATTTAGCTCCTTATCACCGTTCCTCCTCAGACCACCCATGTCAAAGTCATGATCTTCAACTTCCCCTTGTCTTATAATATCCTCTTAGGTCGTAGTGGACTCATCACATGCACGTAGTCACATCATCTACCGCCGATGTGTTAAGTTCGCACACCTAGGGGCTATTTATAAAGTACAAGGTGATACTAATCCTTGGAACTTTTACCTCTTCCAACAACGTGGGACATTCAAAATTCCCACCCTTGAAGAACTCCCCACCATCCCATTTCAGGAATATCAACGCTTCAACTACCCTGTGGATTCCCTTCACAGATATAGTGGTCATCCTGAGGTTGTGGGTCGTACTCCGCCCAACCTTCTCGATTCGGATGATGAGGATCCCAATGAAATCAACCTTAGGATCAACACTTTTGATCTCCAAAATGCCATTATATCACAATTTGTAATGTCCCTTTTGGGCTTAAATCTGAAATATTAGAAAATTCCACAAAACCCAAATGAAAGTAAACTGAAATTTATGACAACAAAGTGCAGCGAACTGGATATGTATGACAGCAATCAGAAATTACACAAAAATAGGGCAGCGACCTGAATTTTACTGCAAACCCTTAGTGCCAAAGTGCAGAAATCTGATTTCTTCACATATTTATCTAACAACTCGATTACAAAGATACCAGGAAGCTAGGAACACTTAGAAATATTTGTAGAACATTTAGGGAAAAATAATAATCTTTCCGGCCACAAACTGAATTTATTTTATTAATTTTATGACAACAAATGGAAGAAATTACAGCTGACTGTTTGGAACAATTGAAAATGAAAGAAATGCTGCAATGAATGCCCACAGGCAAAACTTAAGGCCTGAACAAACCCTAGCTCTAGAAAAACCTCAGAAAATGGTTGGAATTGACCCCAAAGTGGGTCACCCAAGCTAGAAATGCAGTAGATCTGATCCAAAACCCTGAACCTCAACAAAACCTTGCAATGTGTGGTTGTTCCACACTCAAAACCCTCAAAATCTGATCTGTCCTTGATGCCCTAGCTGGAAATTGTGCCCTAGCACTGAAAATTCTGAATGCAGCTCTGAAATTCTGAATTGTAGCCCAAGTGTGACCCCCGTATGAAGCCACCAATGCAGAAATTGAGGGTTTTCGTCCCCAAATTCTAATCACAATGAGGGTTTTCGTCCTCAAGTGATGAATGCTAAGAGGGTTTCCGTCCTCAATAGCTGAAAGTAGAAGCACAAGTGCTCAACTCATAAAATCAAGATGATAGATAGATGATTGATTCCCAAATGAACCCCTTCATCCTCCTTTTATAACTTCTCTTTCCTCTTTCTTTTAATTTTGGTGGCCGACTTACTTTAAAAGTCACTTTTATAAGTTGCCTTATAATATAACATAAAGTTACATTTGGCTGACTTAGTTAAATCATTAATTTTACTTTAAGTATTTAAAAATACTTTTTATTTTATTAATAATATTATTATTAAGTTGCCCAAGGATTAGAAATGACCAAGCCCAACTTAAATAATATTATTAATCATCTTTAATTTAGAAAAGGGGACATTACATAATTACCTCCCACTCTGCATCCTTGCTCACGCAAGAAGGATGCCGACCGAGTTCCTATCACCACTACTCACACCAAGTGTCCTCACATAGAGCATCTTATTTAATCCGAGACTATTATCGATTCATGTGCTATCAATGTCACTAAACATGATTATGATGATGGTTATTCTCTAATGATCCCTTCTTTGCAGGCTACGCCCAGGCTAAGAATGCGTAAATACTTCATTATCGGGAATCACTACACTCTACCTTTAGTCATAGCATCAGCACTATCATTGTCTCCCCACGAGACACGCATATCGCCTTTGATCTAGACGAGGATGACTTTATGGATGACGATGATGCCTACTCTAATTTTAAAGACAAGCTCATGAACTACACTCCCTTGATTGGCGATCCGATGCACGAGCCCAACCTGCTCCCTCGAATGACCCCTCTACAACGCTTGTTGTGACATCTCCCACTCCTTCCCCTTCTACTTCTCCACATGTCGCTACAACTCTACCTTCTATGACATCACCACCAGCTCTTCTTACCATTATGGCTCTTAGCCCACCTACGGTTGAACCATTTTGCACATGCCATGAGTCTCCTAGGCATGATGTTTCAGTTTGTAGAGCCTATTGAAAACATATGAAGAAACTTGAGATGGAAGTCAAACGAGACCAACAAAAGAAAACCACACAACCCTCTTCCACTTCACTAATCTTTTGTTCTCATCATGGATTTTGCTTGCATACAAACGATACTTGTTGGGTTATCCCCACAAGCGTCGAGTTCAAGAACCTTCTTGTGCACCTAAGCGTAGAGCCCAATCTCCTCCATCATATCCTTCTATGCCACCATCTAGTTCTCGTCAAACTCATCATTCCCCTCTCGTCCCTCCCTTGATGATATCCATTGTCATGTCCTCACACGGATCTCTGATCGGATTGACGATTCTCTCTTTTCCACACGATCAAAGTCCATCATGGTATCAACATCATACAAGACAACCTTGAGGACCTCATGATTCATACTCAATGTCAAAGCATACACGATGTAGCTGACATTATCAATGATGCATGTCAATCATTCGCACATCACCATTTAGTCACTTTATTCCACTTGGTATTTCACTATGTATCTCCCATTTGGATTTATCTCTCCCACTTGGGTTTCTACAAGCATTGCTTCTATCTTGGATACTTTGGTAATTCTCAGTATATCCTCTTGCTTGGGTTTCTCCATGGCCATTGCTTCCTATCTTGGATACTTTGGTAATTCTATACTATCTCCTACTTGGGTTTTTATCTCTCTTGCTTGAGTTTCTATGGCCATGGCTTCCTACTTTGGATACTTTGGTCATTCTTTCATATCATCTCCGCTTCGGTTTATCTCTCCCACTTGAGTTTCTACGGCCATGGCTTCCTACTTTGGATACTTTGGTCATTACTTTCCTATCATCTCCCACTTGGGTTTGCCTCTTATGGCTTGGGCTAGTCCTCCCATTAATCACAACCCATTCAATTTTACATGTTTTACCTACTTTATCATGTTAAACCATTTATCATTTCATTTCTCTTAGTCATGAATGCTCTTACATCTATGCACAAATAAGAAAATGAAATCATAAAAGTAAACATACATCCAACATCAACACATGATATCACCCAAAAATGATATCTCATATATATCTCAAAATGAATCGTTTATACATCATATACAATCTATCTCTCACATACAACAATTATCTCTCAAGCACCCCTCCCTCAAATGGAGGTCGTCAATGCTTTGAGTTGATGGTGCCTAACAAGTAACACACAAGGCTCGTGGTAGTGATGTGGCCTAGATCGAGCCCCCTGCAAACTCTCCCTTTCGATCTAGGGCTGCAGGAATCTCCAACTCCAAAATGTGGGATGCATCGGTTGTTTGGTGCATCACCACTCTCTGCTTGTGCATCTGACGGTCCGTTACTGCTCTCATGCTCAATGCCACCCATGCCTAGAAGACCCTGCACCAAGGCGTCATATCTCCTACACTTGTGCCGTTGCTGAGCATCTCTATACCTCTACGAAGTTCGTGAGCTACCTCTCCCACAAGTCTAAACACACTCACTCTTGAGTCTTCATTCGCCATTAATACTAGATTCACCATCACGGACATATCTATCAAGTCCAAAACGTCATCCAAAATCTCGTGGTGTGCACTCTCTCAATCAACAAGTGTCACTCGGTTGTGGTCCGCTCTACAAAACATACAAACCACATACCTCATTAACAATCTATTCAACATTTTATTCAACATCATCATCTATACCCTCATAACAACTAACTTTGAGGCTCACTGGCTCACCAAGCTGCTCCACTACAACGGCTCCATCTAATCGGCCTCCCAAAATTGACCCTACATCATCATATCTCAATCGACTAGCCCCTACCAACCGTGCCCATTTATCTTAGGGCATCGATATCATGTGGTTTCCTCGAAGCCTCTTCATTCTCGCCCTGCGGTTACAGTTACGGCATCATATATGTTGCTATATGGGCACTTGTATCCGACAAATAACCTCCCAGGACCTCTATAACCACCACTTATGATGTCATCATCGAGGCCTCTCTCGCTTTCTCCTTATCTGGGCACTAATATCTAACAAATAACCTCCTCCCAGCCTCTATAACCGCCACTCACGTTGCCATCATCGGGCCTCTCCACTCTCTCCTCCTCGGTGAACTTTGTCTCTCGGGGTTGTCCCCCACCTCTATCACCTAAGGTCCCTCTGCACCTCCTGCTCCCCTCCATTGTTGCCACCTAACACCTAGTTGTGGAGCATTGCTAACTCGGCGTGGTTCTGATAGTGGCATTGCGATACCACTAGTCATGCTTTACCCCTCCTTTCTACCTCTAAAGCATGTTGTGGGCGATACTCACAGAAGAGGTAGGGCTACCATATGAGCCAAATGCCCAAACTACAACGGAACTCGATTAATCGGGTGTGTCTCCACCCACCACACGTAATGCCATGTAATCTCTAAGGTTCCTCGATAACCACCGTAGTCGGCCGGTTAGGCCATTAATACATTGTCCTCTCTATACTGACTCCTATACTACTTGTTCTGTACCATAACATGTATCAAACACCTATATCTAATCAGTGTTGCCCTAAGCTTATTGTTGGGCATCTCTCCCACTGTAGAATCCTCGGGGCATCCCCTGCTACGTGTAGAGAAGTCCCTATTGATCTATACATCGGGAAAAACTCATAAATTCAGGTTGCCAATAGTATGATGGGCCCCACTACCCTTTCTTTATCTCAAATGAAGCACAAATCATGCACTAGCTACACCCATGTGCGCAATCTCCCAACTAAATTGTATGTTGGACTATAATGCATCCTTCGCATACCAATGATTCAAAGGTATTGCTCCATTTGTCTTGCGGTACAAAATTTGTGCCACAACCATACCGATAATCGCCTTTCGAAGATCCAGAATTTGCTAACAAACAAGACACACAATCGAACTATCAATGAACTCAGATGATACTCATTGCCTATGGCCCACCATGTTAAGGTCGTCCTCTCTGCGGTGCGCGATGGCACATCACAAAACATCACACACCCTGAATAGGCAGCCCCAGAATCGCATGAACATCCTCCAATGTCATTATGGCCTCTATCGTCATGTCCACCTGACCCTCCACTTGAAGGTGTTGATCCGAACTCCTAAAGTGGCCCAAAAACATTTATATCAAATCCAGATCTAGCAGAAGATCGATACTACCATCGCATAATGCTTCCAAAACCAATGCCCTATAGTTGTGCAATACCTGCATGCGAGATAACCCCCTGCAATAACTCTGGTAACCACGCCACATCCATTGATCTTCATAGTCGGATCCTCTTTGGTGCCTACAAAATATCAATCAACAAGTACCCATCGGATCTCAATCCAAACAACCATCAAAAATACATCTCAAATACCAAAAACTCAAACACAAACTTCCAAAACTAAATCGGCCCCACTAGGTTCACGTCATCGGCCCCCAAAGTAAAAATCACCATTTTTCTCTACTACATCAACCACCCCGACAAAGCGCCACCAGCCGTCTCAAAGCAATTTTCCCAAGTATAAACGCCATCGGCCATGTACGATCATTCATTCTAGCATGACCGATCCCAACTATCTCAGGGTCGCGACCTTTTCTAGCAATAAATTCAAAAACCTAACCTAATGACTCCAAAAATCAAAATGCTCCCAAACCCACCTAAACCTTGACCCGATCTACATTTGACTATCATTGGCAAAATTTTGCTAGCTAAATTTGCCCCAACATACAATTTTCCATTTTTTCCTAGTTTACCCTATTCCAATTGAAAAACAACACTTGCCATGGGGACTCACGCCAGTGCCCCATCTTGACCACCTCGTATGTTGCCTCATACTCTCACCATCATCACTAAAATTGCTCAAATTGGGTAAATTTAATCTCTCAAGTAAAGTGACAAATGAATTCCTCCTTTACTATTTATAGTAATCCTTATAATTGGTTTTGATGTGATTTCCTTCCAATCTTCAAACCTTTATATCTTTCAAATGACAAACCCTAAAAACATTCCATCAAATGTGAACCACTCATTTTGACATTTTGACATATTGCACATACCTCTACCAAATTCAGCTGAAAATCCCCATTTTCCATCTCTCACGCTCAAGTACATCCCTCTGGTGGCCTCCTAGCTAAGTGATTTATGTCTTATTTTATTGATTATCTTCTAGTGTTTCTTTTCAATCTTGCTTCTTCAGGGTTCCAAGTAGCTTTTGCGCCCACCACAGGCAAGCCGAGCGACACCGGCAGGTAAATATGAGGTAGGTATTTTTCATTTAGTGGAGTTCATTTATTTCTTTACAACACTTTCATTACTACTTTACTTTCAAGTATTTACTTTCGATTTTATGTGTTGCATAGATCTTTTTCGAAGACCATCACATGTTTCACTATTGTGACGCGTGTTGATCTTCGATTGGAGCATATGTATACAACTCATTTTTTACGTTTGTTAACCGTTTCCCTTGTGCAGGGCTTGTTGATGCACCTTCCTCCTAAGCATGTGCCTTAAGGGGCCTGTCAGGATTGGGGTGTGATCGGAGTTAATCACGTGGGCTAAACCACAACATTTGAGAGATATCACTATTATGTCATAATTACCCTACTCTTGCCTCGTTTCTTCCCTTTGATCACACATTACACCCATCATATCCACTTGTCCCTTATGTCTACTTGCATACACCTATTACACATTATTATCCCTACTTTCGATCACCCTGGACCTTCATCATTTACCCCTATTTACCTTCTAGCCTCCATCTCACATGTTTGTTACTCTTTGTCCTTGGGGTTCCCCACAAGGCTAACACCATCTCCCGGAGTGATGGTATCGGTTTTGGATTTTCCATGGCCAACAACGATGGCATTAGGTATATACACCCCACCACCTTTTGTCAAACCACCACCAAACAATCATTTTTATCATACATGAAGGCACTTATAGCTCACATATTTTCACACTATTTTTGCACCAACTTATTGGACTTAGAGTCGTGGCGCTTACCTCTTTTGAATTTGGGTCACCATAGTGAGTTAGGACTAGGGATCTTCTTGTTGAGCTTTCCTCTTCTCTGCCCATAGCGATTCTCTCTCGGTGTTGTCTCTTCGGAGAGGTTATGCATTAGCCATCTCACACGCTACGAGTTAAGTATCTCTAACCCTTAGTCTTTTATCTTGCACATGTATGTTGTTTATTGGTCATTCATTGCTATATACTAGAGTAGATGTATGTTTGTTTTGATCTATTGCATTGTCTTATTATATTATGCCCCTTGGCTTTATCCATCCCTTGATTACTCTTATTTTGAATCCTAGTAGGATACCTATCTTTATCTTAGGTATAGGCCTTGGAAACCTATAACTATCCTAGGGTTAGGGTCCTTTATCCTCTAGAATTACGACACTAGCACTCCTTGAGCACCTTTGTATCTACATCATGTTTTCGACTTAGATTTGGTTGCTATATTTGAGAACCCAGCTGGAAACCTATCTTTGCCCGTCATATAGAGGTAACATCATGTTGAAGTTGGCCTTACAATCTAATGATGGTGACAACTTGCAGGCACCATAATTTTACCATACAGACTTAGAATTGAGTGTCGTTTTTTTATTTGACATAATTTTTTGGGAGGCATGCAATGGTACCATTATATCCCCATGGTTTATGGTCCTGTACTAGTGAAACAATCTTGAAACCAACCTTGTGGTCTCACAATGACGACAAGTTTTTAACAATTGGTCCATATACTTGGACATCATGTGCTCCCTCCAACCACAATCAAACTAAGAGGCATTGTGTTGAGGTGCATCTATGAAGATACTATACTAAAGTATTGCAAAAGAGATATCGTGTTTGGGCCATAACACTTATGATCAAACTTGGCATGTAACACAATTCAAAGAATAAAATTTGATCATTGACAAGCAATCTAGGGACAGCTGGAACATGAATTGATTCATCTTCTTTGTCAACTGTTCTTCCCTCCAATAATGGACATGAGCCATCAAGATAATTTTTCAGTCGGAATGAAAGATGGGGACTTTTGGAACCTGGAAGAGTGAAAGCTAGCAAAGAGAGGGAAGCTGCAAGGAAGTGAGTGATTGCAGCGTGCAAGGACAGTTGCCAAAGGCCCACAAGTCAAGCTAGGAGTAGTGCATGTTTGTTGTAATCTGAGATTCGGATAATTGAGAATTTTGGCTCGTTAATTTATTTCCAAAAATTAGTTGATGCGTGAGTATTCTGAGAAATTAATGAAAAAAATCATATTTCTCCATTCTCTGTGTTTATTTTTAAGCTCCAATATTTTATTGTGCATTCTGATCTGCTAAGTGGTGATGATTGTTCACTAGACCCTCGACCATGCTCACCAAGAAGGAAGAGTGGATAAGTGCACTAATCACACCCAATAAGATGCAAAAGAGTACAGCCTAGGTCCTAAGGTCTACAGTTTTGAAGGATGAGCATAACCATTCAAAAACTAGTGACAATCCCATGGTCTACTAACAATAGAAAGGCTGGACTGATAGGTATTAGGACACAAGAGAAACTTAGAAAAGGGAAAGGGAGGCTCGACCAGATAGGTTTTAAGACTAAGGTAGGTGAAATGATTTGTTGTTTTTGATGTTTAGGATGTCTTTCAGAACATGTTTGGAGGTTGTAGATCACCAGAAATGTTCATTACAGACACCTAGAAACGTAATGCATAAGTGTGAAAATCTACGGTCGTCTAACTCATTCAATCTTTTTTTCTTTTCTTTTAAAAATACAGAGGAGATAAAACCTAGCTAGATGTGGCATTTTTCTGTTACCAAACACCAAACAGTGATGCACACACAAAAATATGGTAGATAAGGGTAAGAGAGGTGCAAAAGAGAATGAATAAGTACCTAAATGCATAGTAGCATACAAATTCACTATAAATGATACTTACATGACACCCTATAATCCCAACAAAACCTGCAAAAACTCATCACAACAACCAGGTTTGATGCTGATATTGGGGTGAATTAGCTACCATATCAATGGATGAGTTCGAAATCGGCTGAAAGTACCCTCAAATACTTACCATGGTGAGTTTATGACCATGTAACTGAGTCCTCGAGTACATCAAGAATGAAATAGAATGTGAAACAGGTGAATTTCTCCTCTGAAACTATCAGGAACGGCAGCAAAGAGTCTCCTCTGTCTTAGATTGACCAGAGAGCCTTCACTAGCAACTACAACATTTATGAAATGGTAGAGGATGGTGAAAATGAGAGTTAGAAAGACTTGATATCAAGCTGAAGACTCGAAGATCTCAAAAACTGCTAGTGAGTTCTCAAACCCTGAAACGGACCACTGAGCATTCCATATCCAAAATCTCCAATGGAAAGGTATAAGATCCGGCATAGAAAGTGAAACCAGTAATCAGGCTACTAATCGCAGTGAGTCTCACACACGAAAAATCTCATCCCCAAAGAGCGAAATTAGTAAATAGTGATCAATAGGCCAAGATCTGATTGATGGGTGAGAAAGAGACAGGTACCACTCAGAATGGGAGCTTAGCAAATTTCTAACTGGGGAAAGATGTGATCAATGACTGCAAAGCAGTAGGACAGGAGTCTCAGATCGTGATAACAGAGGAAGGCACCAAAAATATATTCAAAGGGTACAAGGAAATTGTTTTAAAGGTGAAATCAATGTTTAAATGTGCTTCAGTGTCTTTACTGCAAGTCCCTGATTGCACGGTACAATCCAAAGGCTGTGTTGTGGATGCCCCTGAAGTTGCAATATGGCACAAAGGTTTATGATGGGTTCCACCCAAAGCTGCAGTACAGTAATAAGGCTGTATCATTATTTTTCTCAGGGTAGCAGTACAACCCAATTAACACCCCAAATAGACAGCACGGCCCATCAAAGGTCATATTCTACCAGATAGGAGCCTTCCAATAGGAAAGGGAATATTCTAAGGGAAAATGCCATCTAGAAAGATCTGATCCAGCATAAAGAGACCAGTCAAAAACTCTAAAGCTGGTGGGCCTATGAACCAACCAAGTTGTGGCATAATCCCTCACAAGAAGATAGTGGGAAACCTTACCACAAGTGCATCTAGACTCCAAAGGAAAGAAAAAGAGAGTATAGTAGGAACAAAGAAGAGAGTATATTAGGGATGAAGAAGGGAGTACATTAGGGACTTAGGACCTAGGACCACAAATTGACCCTAAATGAACTCTAGGTGAAAGAGGGAGCCTAAGTCACATAAATGTCAGTTAGACCTTCTAGGATGTATTATGAAATGAGCATGTTGTAATGTCCCTTTCTAGGGCTGAACCACACAAAAAAGGAATTCACAAAAACCTGAACTGAATGTAATCTGATTTCTATAGCAGCAGATCCAACAATATTAGAAACCCTAGCAGTGAACTGAAAATTACACATTTAGGGCATCATACATCATCAAAAGCAGCTGAAAATTAGTAAACAAGTCCTCCTAATGCAGCGAACTGTAGTGGCACTTAATGGCATTCATTCACATGCAATATGGACTGGAAATTAACATAGAAATATCCCAAATACTCAATAAATCCAGCAAGATGAAATCTGGAGTAAATATGTATTTTATAAATTTATTTCAAGTGCAAATACAGCTGAAACTTCTAAAATTCATAACTCCATCAATACTTGGAGTTTCAACACAAACATGTGCTTAAAATGATCTCAGAGATACCAGGTATCCAATGAGAGTGAAATTACAATTTTCCAACCATGGAAACCCCTTCAAAAATGATCCCAAACTTCCCAAGTGGGTCACCCAAGAGAAGGAAGGGTGCCAACACCCTAGAAAGTGCCCTAGCTGAAGTAGAAGTGCCCTATGCACGGATAAATACCTTGTTCCAGAAATCTGCCAATTAAGTCCACTTGTGACTCCCGTATGAAGCCACCAATGCAACAAATGAGGGTTTTCGTCCCCAAGTGTTGTGACTATTGAGGGTTTCCGTCCCCAATAGGATCCAATGAGGGTTTTTGTCCCCAATAGGATCCAATGAGAGCTTGATGCTCCAATTTCCAAAAGAGGGGTATAAAATTCATAAGATGATACCTACAAATGAGCCCCAACATTTGCTTTTATAGCCTTTGCTTTCCTTTTTGTGGAACACTCCATGTAGGCCTCTTTGTTTATTTTTTAGTATTTGTTTTTCCCTCCTAAAGAGGGACAACCCCTCCTTTTTCTTCTATTTTAGTATTTCAAAAATACCTTCTATTTTACTAATAATAATATGAAGTTGTCCCAACATAAGAATTGGCTGGGACCAACTTAAAATATTATTAATTATTTTTCATTTTAAAAAGGGGACATTACACGTGTCCCAAAAGATCCAAATCAATGCAAAAGCATCTCAAAGGCTATAACAGGAAACCTGTAGCTGCATGGAAAAGTTACTTATGATAGGGACAGTCCAAAGCAAAGGCGGCCAGTGACATAAAGTCAATAAATGCAATATCGCCAGAAAAAGTGTGTCATCAAAGGGCAACAAAATGTTGCATATCAACCGCATGTGCTACTATAAAGAAGCGTCCATTAAAGACCTGAATGATTGCATTGGATAAGGTATGAGAAACTTGGAGTAGAGGGGGACTCAATATTTGTAATACAGTCAAGTAAAAATAGCCATCATAGAAATTGAACTCTTAGGGGGTCTTCAGGAGGAAGAATGGATTTGAAATGCAGATTTAATTCCATTGTGTTCAACAATTGTTTCACAGATGTCAATGGAACTGCAGATTGGTTTGCTAACTTAAGTAATCGCATGAAGATGAGAATACGTCGGGACGTTCGGTGGTAGATTATAAATACAAAAGAGTTGAAGCCTCTCAAAGAAAATACTGATAAGAATTATAAATACAAAAGAGCTTGAAATGTTCAGGCAATCTGATTGATTGGGAGTCTATATTCCCAAGCTTTCAATCTTCGAAATTAATTATTTATAAA
This sequence comes from Taxus wallichiana var. yunnanensis, assembly GCA_018340775.1. Classification (NCBI taxonomy): domain Eukaryota; kingdom Viridiplantae; phylum Streptophyta; class Pinopsida; order Cupressales; family Taxaceae; genus Taxus; species Taxus wallichiana. The sequence continues at coordinate 248,084,953 of CM031234.1, read as the reverse complement.
CTTTAAGAGATACTTCGAATTAAATCATGAAAGCTATGAACACTTAAGTCGACATGAGTAACCTTGCGCATGACATTGCTTCAATCCATGATAGCAAATCTCCACTGCCTTATCAGCATCATGAAGAGCAGCATGTTTCCTATTAAATGGGCTTCCATTTCAGAGTGCTCTCGTATCTCCTTAAAGGGTGATCCATGGGGTGATTGTCCCATAATTACTTACATGTGCCAAACCAAGAAGTTGTGTTTGGGGAGTGAAGGACGGGCAATGAGACAATTCGCAGAATTTCAGTACCATGTGATGTCAGACATGTCAAGTTATAGTCATGGTATCAGTCGACAGAAATCTATACTGCGTCTTGCTAAAAGATAGTCACATGATCGGGCAGATTATGATTCAGGAGAGGAATGGAAGTTATCTTCATATGTCATTTTCATTGTGTTCTATCATGCTCTAGAATGGTTAAAGCTGTATACAAATTCTGTATGTTTTAGATGTGAACATTAAGTAAGAACTATCTCTACAATGGAAAGTTGTGGCAATTGAATTGAGGAAGCTCAGTCTCTGGATCATCTTCAAATTTTGAACAGCTTGCCTTCTGTTAAAGAGCCTAATCTCTCTTAACTCAACCGAAGATGAAATCTTCAGCTAATACTTTTGTGTCTCAGTATGCTTATATATACATATACATACGTGTGTCTGAATGTATGTACTCATACACACGCATATGTGTGTTTACATATATGTATGTGTATATATATACAACACAAATGTGTTTGTATGTATGTGTACCGAACATGTGTAGACATATATCAGATATGTGTGCACACATATGTGTGTATATGCATGTATACATGCATGCATGTTAATATATATTTATATGTGTGTAGAAATTTGTAAATGCATATGTGTGTATATAATAAACTCTTGACGAGCACTGTTTGCTTGAGAGTTTTGGGTAAAATCTCAAAGTATATTTTCTATGATTTTGTGCTTGTGAGGCTCCGGCCCGAACACTAACCTGTGCTTTACTAGGACATGTTAGTTCAAGGCTCAGCTGGAAAGAAATTGTTTGGCGAGTCTGCACGCCTTGGGTGACCCTGGATTACTTTTATCCATCCTCTGATAAAAGCGCAACAGTGTCACCTCTGCGTATCCCGCAAGAGGGTTGGCCGTACCCGATTGGGCTTTGATTAGAGGCGCTTTATAAGGGTGGGCAGCTTCTCAAACGTTGGAGGAGTAATACATTTTTGAAAAAATAAAACAATAATGCTAAGTCAAGGTCTTGAGAAAAATCTGGAGTGTGTACTATGTAAATTACAATACGTGCTCAATTTTTTCCACAAGGCATTGCATAAATCGGGACGTTTGCATGAATTATAGGAATGGCAAGAAAAATGTATAAAACATAGTTTAAAATGTTGAACCTACCATGGACCACGACGCTCTGGGGAGTAGAAACCTCAGGGGTCATTCTGGAGAGCATCTCAGCCTCCAACTGTTGCTGCAATTCAACAGTATCTGCCATGAAAGTTTCAGTGTAACGATTTTCTTGTTGCAGATGATGAGATACAGCAGGGTCTTTGGCATTGGATATCCATTGATAGGGATCGTGCCATGTTATTCCATGGGCAGAGACTGCAACAGGATCCTTCCTTGGAATTGGAGGCTTCATCTCGTTGAATATTCCCCTGTATTGTGATGATATAGAAGAGATTCTCTGAAAGCAAGATAATGGAGAGGAAGAGAATGTGAATTTTGTCACCAATCCTTGCATTTCTCTCATTATTCGTGTCTGCATTGATCGAATTACTGGAATTGAGAGGGTGATTTTGCCTTCACGGGGTTGAAATGAGATAAAACCTCAGACAAGTAATTTTAAGCAAAACGCTTCCTACACCCTGACAGGGAAATTAAATGATTTTAAAGCGTCTCGGGAATGTTTTAGAGCAACCTGTAACATTATGTCGTGAATGATTTTAATGACTTCCATGAGGCCGGAGAGTCTAAGGGACCATAAGTGCATGTTTTAAGATGATTTCAGACTATTTTCAATATCAGATCTTCTATTATGAATCTTGAGCACAAAACCTTCAATCTTTTTAAATCTTGTTTCTTCAAATAACTCATTTAATCTGTCCACCTTCAAGTCATTTTCGTATTGGATACGAATATCATCATAAGGTAAACACTCCATGATGAAGTGTCATTCCATCTCTACCACCCCTTTGCTACAAGAAAAGACAAGTTCTCATTTCCCAATCCTCCTTGGGTATAGTCCATCTACCGGTTTCACATCGAAGGTGATGTGATCCAATCCTCATTTGAGCCACTAAAATCCTTGCTTTACCCTTGATAGTTGCCCCTAGATAAGTTTTTTCATCATGCTCCTAAGTGGGGTTAAATTATTTGATGTAATATGTTTTCTTTCGACCAATCTGCTTTCTGTCCACATGGCAGTCCTAATTTTTCTATCACATAGTTTTTTATTTCTCTGTTGTTATTAGGACACTCCTAAAAGTTGATGCCCCATTTGTTCATCCATTTGTTGTTCTACTTCATCCAAGTTTTCTTTCTATGCTCTAATTTTTCCTCCACAACCATTTTGGGTCAGCAATGATTATCCATGCTTTCAACCTTTTCAGATAACTTAGCAACCGAGTTATTGTTGATGCTTCCATCAGAAAGTACTCGCTTCAGCCAACAGGATCTCATAAGGGACTGTTGATTTGAATTTAAGAGTGCTTGTGATTAGATGTTTTTGGATTCTTTCTAATTGTCTCCACCCATGATTTGACATGCTACTTCCCCATACTTCGCAACCATAAAGGGCAACCAGGGTGACCAACAATCCAAAAAGGGTTTTCTTAGTTTTCCAATCCCAAAGTTCAGTTATCCTACACCTATTTTGAAGTAGGTAAGATGCTTTCCAACCCCCTTGTATCCTTTTTTTCTCTACAAGTCTCCCAACTAAGCTTGTTGTGCAAATCAATCCCAAGATATTTGTATTCATTACAATTTCCAATGGGCTCCCCTAAAAAAGAAAGTTAATTTGTTTCTCTTTCCTTTTTAAAGAAAAAAATCATGATTTTAGTTTTGCTAATGTTCACTTGCATCCCGACTTCCTGGCAAAAGAGTTCTAAGGCTTTCAAATGATCCCTCAATCCTTGTTGTTTTTGAAATTAGAATAAGATCGTCGCATATAAGAGTAACTTCACCACATAACTTGCCAATTATATGCCCCCTCCCTCATTTTTGCTTAATCATTCTTCAAGTTTGTCAATGTATAAGCCAAACAAGGTGGGAGAGAGAGGACAACCTTACTTGACACCAATGTCACTACCAAAACATTCTAACATACCCTCTTTGGTTCTGATTTTAGCTCTGACCTGCTCATAAAGCCTATGCACTGCTGCTCTAAACTTGTCTGGAATCTCAAGTTCCTCCATCCTATTCCAAAGTTTGTCTCTAGGAAGCTGTGTTGAAAGCTTTCTTCAAATGAACAAAGCAATAAAGATTTCTCTCTCCTTGAATGAATGAATGATTTTAATAACATCCAAGAGACCAAGCGGTCTATGGGACCAAGAGCAACAACAAGACTATTCCGTGTCAACACAACTAACTAGCACATGTGGTTGCCTTATTATTTTTGCTAAATTTCTAGTCCCTTCTCGATTTTAAGTCTTTTGTTATGGATCTTGATTAGGAAACTTATTGTTTTGTTTAATCTTGCCTCCTCAAACAAGTCAATCAGAGCACCGAATGTAGGTTGTCTTTGTACTTTATACGAATGTCATTGTACGTTACACACTCTATGATGTAATGTCATTTTGTCTCCACTACTCCCTCATCACAAAATGAACAAGTTCTTGTTTCCCATGCCTCCTTAGGCATTGTCCACCTGTCGGTTTCACATCTAAGATGGTGGGAGTTGGTCCTTAACTGTGCTATCAACATCTTCACTTTCCAATCAATTTTTACCCCTATGTATGCCTTTTCTTCGTGGACCCACTTGGGGTTAAATTCTTTGATGTAATATGCCTTCGTCCATCCTATTTGTTTTGTCCACATGGCTACCCTGAATTTCTCTCTCACATACTTTTTAATTTATTCCTTATTGTTTGGACATGTTTGTATGTTGATGTCTCATTTACTCATCTAGTTGTTGTTTTGTTTCATCCATGTGTTTTTTTCTATTTAGCTCTTCGCTTATTACCATTTTGGGCCATTGGTGATTCTCCGTATTTTGCGTCTTTTTAAATAACTTAATATCTGAGCCATTGTTTATGCTTCTAGCAGAAAATTTCGTATTTCAACTAATAGAATTTCGTATGGAATTGGAGCTTTAACTTTTGGGTTGTTTGTGATTAAATGTTTTTCGATTCTCTCTATTTGTCTTCAGTTTATCTCGAACACATTATTGTCCCAAACTTCACATCCATATAGGACCACTGGCATGACAAGTAGGCCAAATAAAGTTCTCTGGGTTTTCCAACCCATAGTTCTACATTCCTACGCTTGTTTTGAAGCGAGTATAAGGCCTTCCATCCCCCTTGAATTCTTTTGGACTGCGCAGTCTCCCAACTGAGCTTGTTGAAAGTCAATCCTAAGATACTTGTATTCATCCACTATTTCCAATGGGCTTCCTTCGAAAAGGAAATCAATTTGTTTCTTTTTTTCCATAGAGAAAAGATCATGATTTTGGTTTTGTTAGTGTTTACTTGCATTCCCACTTCTTGACAAAAGAGCTCAAGAGCCCTTAAATGCTCTCTCAAGCTATGAGTTGTTTTTGCAATTAGAATAAGGTCATCTTGCATATAGAAGTAACTTTACAACATATTTGGCTAGATGAACGCCCCCACCACCCACCTTTTCTATCCGCTCCTCTAGTTTATCAATGTATAACCCAAACAAGGTGGGAGATAAGGGGCAACTTTGTTTGACGCCGATGTTGCTTCCAAAGCATTATGACATTCCTTCACTTGTTTTTATTTTGGCCTTTACTTGGCATATGTCACTCTAAACTCATCAATAACCCCAAGCTCCTCCATCCTACTCCAAAGTTTACTTCTAGGAACCAGTCAAATGATTTTTTGAAGTCAACAAAGCAACAAAAAGCTTCTTCCCCCTAAGTATCCAAAGTTTTTCTATCAAGTGTCTAAGAGTGATGCAATGGTCAATAACAGAGTGCTTTGGTCTGAACCCTACTTGGCCTTTTGCCCTTTTTCCCTCCTTTTCTACCCAACTATTGATTATGCACTCTATCATGCTACCAAATAACTTTCTAAGAAGGGGATTGACCATGATAGTTTTGTAGTTAGACGGATTATTGATATCACCATTTTTGTAGAGGAGGATAATGACACTAGTCGTCCAATCTATCAGAGAGCCTTCCCGAATGATACCATTGAATATGTTTTTGATGTGTGGTGCGAGGATATCTAATTCCCACTTTAGATATTCAGTTTGCAGCCCATCTATGTCTTGCGCCTTACCCCCTGCTAGTCTTTCGATGCCTTGAGTAATGTCCTTTGTAGAGAAAAGTTTTGTTGGTGTATTGATGATGGGGGGTTTATCCTTATCTTTAACTCGCTCATAGAGTACCTTTTCATATTCTAGCTATTGAGTGTCCTGTAATGTTATTCTTCTGTTTGTTTTCTTTTTTTTTGTAGTTCCCTCCAAAAGCCTTCGGGGTTATGTTTTCCAAGAAAAAGTAATTCTTGTTGCCTTGTTTTCAAGTAGCTTTATTTTTTAGAGCGTATGATTCTTGCATAAGCCTTTCTATTTTCTTTGATCATCCCAAGATTTCTCAAAGTCCTTTTTGTTTCCTTACATTCTTCATCATACCATGGATTCGCTCGAAAAACTATTGGTGTTTCCACTTTTAGGTCTACTTCTTTTGCATGCCTTTAGAGCCTTTTGAATTAAGTGAATCAACATATTATTGTTTATTGTATCATTGTCCATAACTGAAGTACTATTCTTTGTTTCATGTAGGTGTTGATTAAGGGTTGCTTTGAAGAGTTCTCGGTTCTCCTGAGTCATGATGATTTTACCTTGAGGGGTCTTTTCCTTTGTTTGTGGTGGTCTTGTCCTTCTTGTTGGTTATTAATGTGCATGTTGAGGTCTACATATATTGGGTTATGATCTGATTTCATCTCAATAGGGCGGTCCCCAATTTCAAGCTTCCTCAATCTTGGGATAGAGTTTTGTGAACAAATAACATAGTCTACTACGCTTTGACCATTGTAGGTTTTACAAGTAATGTTCCCCGAATCCAGCCATGTTCTCATGCCATTGCATATAACCATGTCATATAAACTGCATACTCCCAAAAATTTTGCTCCATAATATGTAACTCCTCCATTTCCATCTCTTGATTTCCTTTCCCAATGTTGATCTTCTTCTTCTAACCATAATAGATTGTTTCCCCCTCCCCTTCATTCCTTGGGTTAAGAGCTTGATTGTTTGTTGTTCGTGCATTGAAGTCTCCTATTATCATGACTTCTCCTAAGGTGTTGAAAGTTGAAATGTCATTTTTTAGTGACACGTAAGGGTCTTCACAATCCAACTTCCTCTTCTTGTATGTTTTTGAGCCTCTCGGTGCAAAATAACAAGCAACAAGCCAAATTGTAATCTCATTTTCTATTATTTTCAACCATATATATTGCTTATTTGGGTCCTCTTTCTCTACTTCTATAATTCCACACCATGTTTCTTTGATTAGCACCATAACCCCTCCATGCCCCTTGCCACTTTTCATCCTTTTGTTCCACATTGATATTTTCTTATATCCTTCAAAATTTGGGACTTTGCAGCCTTCGTGTTCATGAGTTTCAAGTGAGAATGATAATGTCTTTTCCTTCTACTATGGGCCCCAAACAGAACCTCTTCTCCAAGGGTAGCCTCTGCAATTCCAACTTACCAAGGTCAAGTGCTCCTTGGGGGCCCGAGTCCCTATTTCCTGTATGTCATTTGGTGGCTGATTTGGGCTCTTCCATTTTGTAACCATGCCCATTTTCCTGCCTCTCTTGCTTTCACTTTCTCCCACTCTTTCCTTATTTCTTCTTGTTGTACAAGAGTTAAATCTTCATCTAGGTAAATGTGTGTCCCTCTAAGAGACCCTTTGTTCCTTAATATCTTGTTCTTATCTTCTATGTTTTTCATGATAACTCTTATGTGTCTGTCTTTTCCTTCCCCATTCAATTTTCCAATTCTATTTGCTTGATGAATATGTCATGTCCAACATAGCTGGTCCGCCAAGAAGTCTCTTGCTAGTTTGTGAGTATTCTCATTCTCTCCATAGTCCTTCAATCCTTTAATAATAATGTTTGCAACCCTATCACATCTATCATTTTCTTCTCTTATTTGCATTCTGACATGTTTTTCTATTATCTCCCTCTATTCATCTGAAGTTCCTCTTACTATTTGTGCCCAAGATTTGATCCCCTCATGTTAGGCTCTCATGTGACTTTCTTTAATTTTTACATTGGCAATTTCATATCGGGGCTCTTTTGTTTGTGGTGTGTTTATGCTTTCAAGTGGTTTATTTTCAATCACTTTTGATTTATTTTCTTTTGTTGTTTTAAAGTGGTTTAAAAATTGCTTTATCTCTATGTTCCACAGGGACATGTCCCTTGCCTTTTAGGCTCGTCCCCGTACCATGGACATTTCGGAAACTCGGGGACGGGTAAGAAATGTCCCCTACATGTTAAAAATTTTGGGGACGTCCCAGAAACTTCAAATTTGGAGCAGGGGGATGTCAACGTCCTGGTACATCCAAGGGACTTCTACAAGTCCCTTGATTGTACCAGAGACAGCTAGGCATCCCCTACGTCCCATAAAAGTTTAAACTTTATTTTAAAAAACACAAAGTTAATCAAAAATGAATGTGGGGCCCACAAGGATCCCCACATTCATTCCTAACTAACCTAAACCTAAAACAACCTCTCTTACAATTAAGTAAGGTTGTTTCTGGAAGCCTCATTCCATGATGTAAACCTGGCATTGAATTCAAGTGACATTGTTTGTTATGTACACCAGCTGTTATGGATTGTTATTGCAGTTCCTTTTGGCCTTTTGAACCTTTTGTAATTATACAGTTGGATGCCTTCTCTCAGTTTTTGAAGAGGTGGATTGTATGAATAAGAATTATGTAAGTGGCATTGTTTACTTAATCGCAACAATCTTGTTGTACATTGCAAAAGATGAGGTTGAATTCAATATTTAAGAATCATGCATTTGGTTGTATTGTGGTTGTTGTGGTCCTATCAGGCTGAAGTGAATGTTGGGAGTTGTTGATAAGTCAGTTACAAATCTCATTGGTTGAGAATGGATCCATTATAATTATCATGTCCGGATGTGATATGCTTTTATGGACTATGTCCTGAATGTTTAAATTGGTCATCAATGGATGTTGTGATGAGTAATTGTTGCATATTGTTCTTGTCTTGATTGCTCTGAGACATAGATAAGAGTGCCAGTGCAGGTTTATAAAACTTGATGTGTTGTGCATGAAGTAATAATGAAGATGTTTTGTTGATAAAGAACATATACTGCTTGAAAGAATGTTGGAATAAATTGGGAAAGATTTTTGGGTGTGATACGCTCTGTTGTATTGTATAATAACATGTCTTTGTTGGATGTTGTCCTTTAGAAATTTGTTGACTTTGCAGGTTGTTAAATAAGGAAAATATTGGAATCATGAATTAACTATGTTGTGTGTTACTGTAGAGACATTGAGGTTCGAGTCGCCCTTGGCAGTGATAAGAAATTGTAGCATGTTACACAAATGAGATTTGGAATTTATGTTGAGTTATGGAGCTCAATTACTTTAGATTAGCATGCAATATGAAACTTACTTGGAAAACACGAGAGTCGTCATCGGTTATGGAGGGATTGACATCGGTCACCTATGACCAAAGCATCGGTCAAGCAAGGAGGAATCGACATCGGTTAGGGCTAACCGGCGTCGGTTACCTGTGCGGGAGTGTTTTATTTAACTCTCAAGAATTAGATCTATTTTTAGTATTAAAGCAGATCTATTGATTGTAATTACATGGCTAAGTGCCCTAAGTTTGTATACGTCTATATAAGCATGAAAGCTAGGGTTTAGAAGTAAGAATTAAGAAGAACTTGCAAAAGTTGATGATTATTGTGAGAATAATTGTGAGAGAGAGAATTCTTCAAAGAAGAAAAAAACTTGAGTGAAAGAAAGTATTGTACATTTGAGAGGTGTGGAAGATTGTAAATCTTCAATTGTATATCTTGTCAAAGCTTTGGATAATATATTGGCTTGTTTCTTGGTGGACATATCCCACCTTTGGGTGAACCACGTTAAACTGGTGTTGATTTATATCTCTTGTTTTGGTAGAATATCCGCTTTTATTTGCATGTATGCTTAGATCTGATATATTATCTGTACAACCGGTGTGCTAACCCCAACAACTAGTATTAGAGCTTTGTTTGAGGGTTTTGTGTGTTGACATATTTACTCACAGAGGGTTTTTTGATTGAGTGGGAGCTACAACAATAGAATAAAACAAATACAAGGTAGAGAAGTTTAACGGCTGAAATTATCAACTATGGAAGATGCATATTGAGGATTATCTGTATCAAAGATATTTGTATTTACCATTGGATGAAAAGTCTAGACCTATGAAGATGATTGATGAAAAATGGAAAATTCTTGACATAAAGGCTTTGGGATCTATAAGATTGAGCCCGATAGCATCCGTGACTTCCAATATTATAGAAGCGACTTCTACGGTAGGGTTAATGAAATCTCTTGCTAATTTATATGAAAAACCTAGTGCTTCAAATAAAGTTTATTTGATGAAGAAACTATTTAGTTATAATATTCATGAAGGTGGATCTGTATCTATTCATTTGAATTGTGGAAAGAAAGGATTGTTGGTTCAAGGAAAACAAAGAGAATGTACCAGAGAAAGGTAAAGAGGAAAATGTTGCATCTTCTAAGGTAATGCAAGATGCCCTTATTCTCTCCTTGGATAATAAAATAGAATCATGGGTTTTAGATTTAGGAGCTTCTTTCCATGCTACCCCTAATAAGGGTTATTTCAGAAATTATGTCTAGGGTAATTTTGGGCATGTTTATTTAGGAGATGATGAACCATGCATGATTATTGGTAAAGGTGAAGTTCATCTTAAATTGCAGAATGGAAATACATGGATATTGAAAGATGTGAGGCATGTGCCAAGCCTCAGGAGAAATCTAATTTCTACAGGACAACTAGGTGAAGATGGTTGCATGGTTACATTCACAACCGATTCTTGGAAAGTTTCCAAGGGAGCTCTTGTTGTTGCAAGAGGCAAGAAGGTAGAAACATTGTATTTGTCTACACCTGTATTACTGATTCCTTTTCTGCTTTATCTACTTCATATTCAGATGCAAGCATGTGGCATAATTGGCTAGGCCATATGAGTAAAAAGGGAATGCAAATCTTAAAGGCTAAGGGTAAGTTATCAGATTTGAAATATGTAGATCTTGATTTTTGTGAGCATTGCATATTTGGAAAGCAAAAGAAAGTGAGGTTTCTTAAAGTTGGGTCAACAAAGGAGCAGAAATTAGAGCTTGTGCACTCAAATGTGTAGGGACCATCCTGTAACTTCTCATGGAGGATCCCAATACTATGTGACTTTCATTGATGATGCCACAAGAAAGGTATGGGTTTATTGTATTAAGCATAAATCTAATATTTTTGAGACTTTTAAAAGATGGAAAGCCCTTGTGGAAAATGAAACAAATTTAAAGTTAAAGTGCCTTAGATCTGATAATGGTGGTGAGTACTGCAGCAAGGTTTTCAATGATTATTGTTCAGTGAATGGAATACGTAGAGAAAGAATGGTTCCTAGAACTCCATAGGAGAATGGAGTGGCTAAAAGAATGAACAGAACTATCATGGAATATGCAAGAAGCATGAGGATACATGTTGGTTTACCCTTGCAATTTTGGGTAGAAAGCAATAGATACGACAATATATTTAATTAACTGTGGGCCTTCAAGTGCACTGGATGGTGGAATACCAGAAGAAGCTTGGACTGGAAAAGAGGTAGATATTTCTTTCTTAGAGTATTTGGTTCAGAAGATTTTGTGCATGTTGATAAAGAAAATAGGAAGAAATTGGATGCTAAATCCAAGAGATGCACTTTCATTGGTTATGGTTATGGTGATTTTGGATTCTATTTTTGGGATTTAGAGGATGCTAAGATTGTTAGGAGTTGTAACATTGATTGGAATGAAAAGAGAATGTACAGGGATCAAGTTTTGATACCCAAGAATGAACTGAGTGAAAATTTTGTTGAAGAAAATGCATTCTCAGATTTAAAACAATCACACACAGTACCGACATCGATACATTCATCTGAACCGGTGCGGTCAAGGTATCGCCGGTGTCGGTTGGGTGAACCAATATCAGCTATAGGAGCCGATGTCGTTATAGGTGACTAATGTCGATCTTGTCGAAATTGATACGAATGTGCAACATGCACAAATTGAGCCCCAGGTACCCCAGATTTTTGTGAGAAGGTCCCAAAGGGTAAGTAAACTTCCAGAAAGATTTACTCCATTATTTTATTTATTATTGACTGATAGTGGTGAACCTGAGAGTTTTGAAGAAGTAATGCAAGAGGCTACCCCGCGTAAATCTTTAATCGGACATGGATTTAGTCATGAATGAGGAGATGGACTCCTTGGAAAATAATCAGACATGGGATTTAGTCAAGTTGCCAGTAGGTAAGAGATCATTGCAAAATAAATGGGTTTACAAGATCAAGGAGGAAGAGGGTGGACAGAAAAGATACAAAGCAAGGCTTGTGGTAAAAGGATTTACACAGAAAGCATGTATTGACTTTGGTGAGATATTTTCTCCTATAGTTAAGATGACTTCCATTCGTACCATTCTAAGTTTAGTTGCAACAAAAAAATTGCATTTAGAACATCTTGATGTTAAGACGACTTTCCTTCACGGTGATTTGGAGGAAGAGATTTATATGCAACATTTGTTTGGGTATGAAGTTAGGGATAAGGAGAAATTTGTGTGCAGGTTGAAAAGGAGTTTGTATGGGCTAAAGCAAGCTCTAAGGCAATGGTATACGAGGTTTGATAGTTTTATGCACGAGCATGGTTATATGAGATGTGAAGTTGACCATTGTGTTTATTTCAAGAAGCTTAAAATGATAGCTATATTATTTTGTTATTGTATGTGGATGATATGCTTATTATAGGATCTAGTATGCAGGACATTGGTGAGCTTAAATAAAATTTAGCTCACACATTTGCAATGAAGGATTTGGGAGTTGTAAAGAAAATCCTTGGCATGTAAATTCACAAAGATAGGAAGAATAGAAAATTATATTTGTCTCAAGAATATTATATCAATAAGGTGTTGAAAATATTTAAAATGCAAGATGTAAAACTTGTAAGTACACCTATGGTTGGACACTTTAAATTGAGCAAAGATCAGTGTCCTACATCACATGAGGAGGTTGAGTACATGACACGGGTTCCATATGCTTTACAAGTTGGAAGTCTTATGTATGCTATGGTTTGTACTAGACCAGACATTGCACAAGAAATGGGAGTTGTGAGAAGATTTATGGCCAATCTAGGTAAAGAGCATTGGAAAGTAGTCCAATGGATACTCAGATATTTGAGAGGGACTTCCAACATGCAATTATGCTATGGAGGATTAGATACTTATTTATGTGGATATGTTGATTCAGATATGGTGGAGATTTGGATGGTAGGAGGAGCACCACTAGATATGTATTCACAGTAGGTGGGACGACAATTAGTTAGATTTCGAGATTGTAGAAGGTTGTGGCCTTGTCTACTATAGAGGCCAAGTATGTTACAACTATAGAGGCTAGCAAAGAGATGATATGGATGAGTAGGTTCATGGAAGAGTTGGGAAAGGAGCAAGAGGATTGTAGTTTGTATAGTGATAGTCAAATTGCAATTCATCTGGAAAAGAACTCAACATTTCATTCAAGAACGAAACACATTCAGTTGATATATCACTTCATACGATAGGTGTTGGAGGATGGGCAACTAAAGTTGGAGAAAATTCATACAAATGAGAACCCTGCGGATATGCTAACGAAGTTGTTGGAAAAGGAGAAGTTGGAGCTACACTCCACTTTTATTGGTCTTTGAGTTTGAGACTTGAAGAGGGAGAAACAAAGCCAAGGAAGAGGATCCAAGGATGGAGTTGTACATTACAGTGCAACAATTTATCTCCAAGTGGGAGATTGTTGAGATGTGGAGCTGAATTGCTTCACAAATAACTTATTTACAACTTGCAGGAGTTTACACACAAGTAACTAGCGTCGGTTGGCTGACCAACATCGGTCACCTAACAGACTAACCGACATTGGTTGTGAAAAACGGCATCGGTTGGGGTAACCGACATCGGTTACTGGCGTGAAATGTTTTTATTTAGAACACGGGATTAGATCTAACCTTTGATTAAAAGGTGATCTAAGGGTTGTAATTGCATAGCTAAAGTGCCCTAAGTTTGTATATGCTTATATAAGCTAGAAAACTAGGGTTAGAGGAAAAAAGAATTAAGAAGATTGAATGAATTGTAAGAAAGAATTCTTGGAGAGAGCTCAGAGAAGCTTGTAAGAGGAAAAGTATTGTACATCATGTGAGGTGTGGAAGATTGCAGATATTCAATTGTATATCCTTTGGAATAATATATTGGTTATTTCTTGGTGGATGTAGCCCACACTGGGTGAACCACGTTATATCTTGTGTATTGTTTCTTCTGGTTTTATTTCCGTGTTCATTGTTTGTATGCTTAGATCTGATTTATATATGTACAACATGTATGGTCTAACCCCAACATTGTAGGTTTCACCTGAGTCAAAATTCTGATTGGAAACATGAAATTCTAAGTGTTTATGTTTTTATAGCTTTGTGAAGCTTGATCTTTGTTTGTGTCTTGCTTTGAGGGCATTAACATGAAAACATGGCAGTTTCTGTGGACCTGAGATAAATTGAATCTTATGTGAAATCTCAATTCAGCTCCAATTTTATGTATTAAGGTTCTATAATGTGTGTGATGAATGTTTTATCAATGTTATCATATGAATATTTGAAATTTCCTATATTTTTTAAATTTTCCCTTATTTTTTAATAGCCGTCCCTGTCGTCCCCTAAAAAAAGGCCTCCAAAAAAAAATCCATCTTGGAAACACGTCCCCTCATCCCCTGTCCTTCCCATCCCAAAACTTGCGTAACATAGCTTTATCTCTCGTTAACTCTTGTTGCCCCTTTGTCATGTTATTCTACAAGTTGCTTATTTTCTCTTTGAGTGTGTTATTCTCTCTTACAAGTTTCCAGTTAGAGTCTATAACCTCTTTCATCTTTCTGTCCTCATATTGTTTCTTTTCTTCTAGGTCTTCGAGTCTCCTTTTCATGTTCAGTAATTCATTAACATATAACTCGGGTGACCATATTAGTGGCATTGATATTGGGCTATAAATTTCCTTGTTTTCGTAATCCTTCAAGCCCCAACTATGTTTTTGATTTGTATTGTTATCATTCCACGGTTGTGTACCCTGAGTTAGTTGGGTGTTTTGTTCCATGTTCTACTTTGTTTCAACTTTGTTATTAAGCAATGTATTCAGTTTTCTTGTACCTCCTTCTTGCTCTTGTGTTACCTGAGTTGTCTCTATTTGTTGCGTTGTGGAATTGATTGTTGGAGTATTGTGAGTTGCCTTTGGTAGGATAATTGTGAGTTTTTGCTCTTAATCTGTCTCATTTTTCAAGCCTTCCTACATTTTAAAATACCCTTATATTGCTTGGCATTGACGTAGAGCATTTTTTCACTAGTGTCTAATAAATTAGCGTGTTTAAAACCCAACATGTGAGATTGAATGTATGGTTGCCACGCCTTTGTTATTACATCTTTGCGTGGATAAAGGGGATGTTGAATCTTGAAATCCAACGGGGTTACCAAGCCTCCCTAAGGCATCATTCCCATCATTGTTCCTTGTGTTTGCGTCCTTGCTAGTGATCCACCTATCTATTCCTTATTGGAAGTTGTGTATTTCTTTGTGGTTAACATTTTTGCTTTATCTACTGTTTTTGTGTTATCATTTCCATCTATGGGATGATCTTTACTTTGCCATATTCTGTCATATCCCTATCCCCTTCCTATTTGTTTTATGTCATATTTTTGTTTTCTTGCATTCCCTCCGGTCCGATTTTTACCAATAAACACTACTCATAATACTTTTGTTTTTGCCATATATAAAAGGTGCAAAGGAGAGGGTTTATGGGACTCACCTAGGGGACCAATGAATTGTTTTGTTGCACCTACCTCTTAATAGCCTTTCACCTTCCTTGCCGCTCAAACCCTCACTTTGTTTGTTCACCGTCACTCCCGTGTCTCACCATCACTCCCGTGTCTTCTTCAATGTCCGGCCACTCGGAAAAATGGGTTTTCAATGTATCTTTCATAGCCCAAAATGATTGAAATGAAATGAAAGATTTTAATAACATCCAGGAGACCAAGTGGTCAATAGGACCAAACACAACAATAATAACAAACCACCAAGACAACAAACTAACATAGGTGGTTTCCTTATTATTCTTGCTAAATTTCTAGCCCCTTCTCAATGCTAAGTCTTTTGCTATGGATCTTGATTAGGAAGCTTGTTGTTTTGTTTAACCTTGCCTCCTTGAATAGGTCGATTAGGTTATCGATATACATGTTGTCTTTGTACTTGATATAAATGTCATCAGACGTTGCACACTCCATGATATAACGTCATTCTGTCTCCACTACTCCCTCATCACAAAACCAACATGTTCTTGTTTCTCATGCCTCTTTAGGAATTGTCCACTGTTAGTTTCACAACTAAGAGGTATGAGATGGTCCTTAGTTGAGCTATCAACATATTCACTTTTCAATCAATTTCTTCCCCATGTATGCCTTTTCATCATGGTCCCACGTGAGGTTAAACTCTTTGATGTAATATGCTTTCTTCCGTCCTATTTGTTTTGTCCACATGGCTGCCCTAAATTTCTCTCTCACATACTTTTTAATTTCTTCATTGGTGTTTGGACAATCTTGTATGTTGATGTCCCATTTACTCATCCATTTGTTATTTTGTTTCATCCATGTGTTGTTTCTTTTGTTTAGCTCTTCTTCTATTACCATTTTGGGCCATCGATGATTCTCCATACTTTGTGTCTTTTTAAGTAATTTAATTTTTGAATCATTGTTGATGCTTCCAACGAAAAAGTCATTGTTTTAGTCAATAGGATTTTGTCTTGAACTGAAGCTTTAACTTTAAGGTTACTTGTGATTAAATGTTTTTGGATTCTCTTTATTTGTCTCCAATTTATGTCAGACACATTGCTGCCCCAAACTTCACATCCACATAGGATTACTAGGGTGACAAAAAGACCAAATAAAGTTCTCTTGGTTTTCTAATCCCATAGTTTCTCATTCTTGCACTTGTTTTGTATCAATTATAATGCTTTCTACTCCTTGAATTCTTTTGGTTGTGAAAGTCTCCCAACTAAGCTTGTTGTGAAATTCAATCCCACAATACTTGTATTCATCCACTATTTCCTTTGAAAAGGAAATCAATTTGTTTCTTTTTTTTCCGTAGAGAAAAGATCATGATTTTGGTTTTGCTAGTGTTTACTTGCATTCCCACTTCTTGGAAAAAGAGCTCTAGAGCCCTCAAATGCTCTCTCAAGCTATGAGCCATTTTTGCAATTAGGATAAGGTCATCTACATATAAAAGTAACTTTACAACATAGTTGGCTAGATGAATGCCCCCTCCACCAACATTGTCTATCCACTCCTCTAGTTTATCAATGTATAACCCAAACAAGGTGGGAGATAAGGGGCATCCTTGTTTGACACCTATGTCGCTTCCAAAACATTCTAACATTCCTTCACTTGTTTTGATTTTGGCATTAACTTGCTCATGCACTCTATGCATTGCCACTCTGTACTCATAGGGGACTCCAATCTCCTCCATCCTACTCCAGAGTTTACTTCTTAGAACCATGTCAAATTCTTTTTTAAGGTCAACAAAAATATTCTCATTGAGTATCCCAAAAAAAATTGATCAAGTGTCTAAGAGTGATGCAATGGTTGATGGTAGAGTTATTTTGCCTGAACCATGCTTGGCCTTTTTACCATTTTCATTCCTTTTCTACCCAACTGTTGATTCTGCACTCTATCATGCTACCAAATAAATTTCCAAGAAGGGGATTGACCATGATAGTTCTATAATTAGACGGATTATTAATATCCCCACTTTTGTAGAGGGGATAACGACATTGGTTGTCCAATCTATTGGGAAGCCTTCCTAAATGATACCATTGAATATGTTTTTGATGTGTGGTGTCAGGGTTTCTAATCCCCACTTTAGGTATTCAACATGCAACCCATCTATGTCTTGCGTCTTACCCCCGCTAGTCTTTCTATGCCTTGAGTAATTTCCTTTGTAGAAAAAAGTTGTATGTTTGTACTGATGATGGGAGGGTTATCTTTATCTTGAACCCACTCATAAAGTACTTTCTTTGCGTACTCGACCATTAAGTGTCTATAATATTGTTCTCTATTTGTTTTCTTTTTTGTTGTAGTTCCCTCCAAAAACATTTGGGGTTATGTTTTCCAAGAAAAATTAATTCTTTTTCACTTTTCTTCATGTAGATTTTTTTAGAACGTATGATTCTTGCATAAGACTTTTTGTTTTCTTTGGTCATCCCAAATCTTCTCAAAGTCCTCTTTGTTGCCTTACATTCTTTCTCATACCATGGATTCACCAGGAAACTATTGGTTCTTCCACTCTTAGGTTTACTTATTTTTCATGCCTTTAAATACTTTTGATTTAAATGAATCAACATATTGTTGTCCATAACTAAAGTATTATTCTTTGTTTTCTATAAGTGTTGATTAAGAACTACTTTGAAGAGTTCTTGGTTCTCCTAAGTTATGATGATTCTACCTTGAAGGGGTCTTTCCTTTTTGGTGGCGGTCTTTTCCTTCTCGTTGGTTATTGATGTGCATGTTGAGGTCTACATATATTGGGTTATGATTTGATTTCATCTCAATAGGGCAGTCCCCAACCTCAAGCTTCCTCAATCTCGGGATAGAGTTATGTGAACAAATAACATAGTCTACTATGCTTTGACTATTGTAGGTTTTACAAGTAATGTTCCTCAAATTTGGCCATGTTCTCATGCCATTGCATATAATCATGTCATACAAACTGCATACTCCCAAAAGTTCTGCTCCATAGTATGTAACTCCTCCATTTCCATTTTGTGATTTCCTTTCCCAACACTGCTCTTCTTCTTCTTCTTCTAGCCATAACATGATTGTTTCTCATTTCCCCTTCATTCCTCAAGTTAAGAGCTTGATTATTTGTTGTCACGCATTGAAGTCTCCTATTATCAAGACTTCTCCCAAGGTGTTGAATACTAAAATGTCATTTTTTAGTGACGCATAAGGGTCTTCACAATCTAACTTCCTCTTCTTGTATGTTTTTGAGCCTCTTGGTGCAAAATAGCAAACAACGAGCCAAATTGTTACCTCGTTTTCTGTTATTTTCAGCCATATATATTGCTTATTTGGGTCCTCTTTCTCTAATTCTATAATTCCACACCATGTTTCTTTGATTAGCACCATAACTCCTCTGTGTCCCTTGCCACCTTTCGTCCTCTCTTTCCACAATGATATTTTCTTATATCCTTCAAATTTGTGACTTTGCAGCTTTTCGAAAGGAATGCTAACTAGATCGTACCAAGCCAAGAACACAGATGCAAATCAAACACCACGATCAATAAGATGAAAGCAATTCGCCAAACTTTACATAAAACCTTTGTAAACAAATGAACAACAATATCATATATTATTATGGAACTCAATGAAATACAATGTTAGAGTTTGTATTTACCTTAGCTCATGTTCACCTAAGTACTTTATTTACTTTTATTGTATTTATTCTCACCCACTTATGTGTGTGGATATTTCTTTTATCTTATTTAAATATTAGGAGATATTATCTAGTTGTTAGGTATAGTTCTTGCCTTGATCTATGATATTGACTAGTTCTTTCCTAGATCTATGGTATTGACTAGTTCTTTGATGACTAGTTCTTTCCATGATTTATGGCTTGATGTATGACCTTGACTGGTTCTTAGATTGTTATTCCTTGCCTATATAAGCAAGGCCCATTCTCATTGTATTTCATTGAGTTCCATAATAATATATGATATTGTTGCTCATTTGTTTGCAAAGGTTTTATGTAAAGTTATTTTGGCGAATTACCCATTAAAATCCTTAGCCCTTGGTCATATGGTATGGTCATATGAGGGCTTAAAAATTGTGATTCCTACTAGTAGGTGCTTAACTTGAGCCCCTTTAATTTTATTTGTGTGGTGAAGGCAACAACAATTTATTTTGTTTTAGTGGCAACTAAAATAAATAACAGAGCAAAATATTAAAAAGCTTGTAACTTTTGATCGGTAACTCGGTTTTGAGTGCCGTTTTTGTAAAAGTGCTTGTTTTTTCATGCTCTTTCCATTGAAAATATTTATTTTGAGACTTTCACTATAATTATAAAGTGTCAAATATGGAGGAGTGTTGTAATCAATTGTGGACGCAATTTTGGCTGAGCCCGACGTCCTAAACTTTTGGGAGTTGCATTTTGTATCTATCATGGATTCTGAGAATGATATGTTTTTCTCTAAAGTGTGTGGACTTCAAGAGGATATTGTAAAATTTGTGGAAGAAAATAGATCACTCAAGAAGAGAAATTATCTTCTACAATCACTCATTCATGATAAGGATACAATAATACACTTCCTGCAAAACAAGCCTAGCCTACAACATCACCATCATATTGTGGACAACCATATCCATGCTCCTAGTCCACTTGCAGCTATTGCTCCTGAACCCACTAACATTGATATGTCAGTCTTTGAGTCTGTTCCTACTCTTGATGCTCATACACCTATGAAGCTTGTTATTGCATGCTCTTCCACATCTATGCCTATTACAATACCACATGTTGTGTATCCTACTTCTGCTCAATTGCATGGCTTTTTTGAGAAGCATACCACTGCATTTAGTTCTCGCATGCTCCGTTCTATGGGTCTCACTAGTGGAGTCATTGGCAGACATTCACAAGGTATTGTTTCCTCTATTCCACATGTTAAGTGGAATTCTCGTCATGACATTGGTTTTCGAGCAGATACTTCATTGGGATCACACATTGACATAGCTCCTTTTTTGTTCACTTGACTCTTTCTGAGGATCATGAGCAACACATGAGTTTTGCACCTTCACTCAAGCTTGAGAAACCTGAGATTTCAGTTGTCATACATGATCAACTTGACACACATTCTGATGTTCTTTTACATGCACCCATTGTGCATTTTGCACCAAGTCATATGTAGGCATCTTCTTCATCCATCCGTGTTGATTTGGGGTGGATATCTGATCACTCGTGGTGATGACATAGGCATTCATTGAGAGGACTCTACATGCGTGGCTCCTCCACCATTTGGCCTCTTGCTCCACTTTCTATACCTTCTGCATTATGATGCTTCTTATTTTGAGCATTTTTCTTTAGCATGTGTAGTGTATCTCTCTTGTTTGTTGAGAGATTTTGTATCTGTATTTTCGACACTTTTGGCATGTTGACAATATCTCTTATGGGGATCTATTCTGGTGCATTCCAGTGTTAGTTTGTCAGTGTTCAAGTAGTTGTTTTGACAACTCATACATATTTGTAGCGTCACTCCACCCATTCAAAGCAGTATGGGAGGGTGTGGTGCTGATCTTGCTTCTTCGGGTTTTGTGTCCTTGCCTTGTTACCTTAGATTTTCTTGGATCGTGACACTCTAGATTTTGTGTCCTTGCCTTATTGCTTTGGTTTTTATTCTTGGATCGTGGCACACCTATTTGCAGCAGTTGATCGAATTATGTTTGGTGTTTTTTTGCACTTTCGACATCACTCCGGTGTGATCTCCTTGTATGGAGCTATTCTCGTGAAACCAAAGTGTCCGTTGTTTTTAGTTTTGTGATTGAGCGGTGGATTGGACCACGTGCACAACAAACTTCTTCAACATTGTACGATTTTTTGAGCCAAGCTTCTTGGGATGCCTTGGAGCAGGTCTTTACTCTCTTTACTTTATTATATCTTGGTTTTGGGTACCTTGTGGTGTCTCTTTTTCCCGGTTATTGTACATGAGTACCTCGTCAAACCTAGTTGCCAGGACTTATATTGTGGACATGCCACTTCTATTTTGGCCCCTAGCTTCACTTGAGGGGGTGTTAGAGTATGTATTTACCTTAGCTCATGTTCACCTAGGTACTTTATCTACTTTTATTGTATTTATCCTCACCCACTTATGTGTTTGGATATTTATTTTATCTTATTTAGATATTATGATATATTATCTAGTTGTTAGGTATAGTTCTTGCCTTGATCTAAGGTGTTGACTAGTTCTTTCCTAGATCTATGGTATTGACTAGATCCTTGATGTCTAGTTCTCTCATAAATCTATGGACTTGACTAGTTCTTTGATGACTAGTTCTTTTCATGATTTATGGCTTGATCTACGACCTTAATGGTTCTTAGATTGTTATTCCTTGCCTATATAAGCAAGGCCCATTCTCATTGTATTTCATTGAGTTCCATAATAATATATGATATTGTTGCTCATTTGTTTGCAAAGGTTTTATGTAAAGTTATTCTGGCGAATTGCTTTCATCTTATTGATCGTGGTGTTTGATTAGCATCTGTGTTTTTGGCTTGGTACGATTTGGTTATTATTCCTTTCACCTTCGTGTTCATAAGTTGAATGATAATGATGATTTATTTTCCTTCTTTTATGGGCCACAACCCTGGACCTCTTCGCCAAGGTAGCATCTATAGTTCCAGTTTATTGAGTTCAAGTGCTCATGGGGGGCCCCAAGTCCCTATTTTTGTGTGACATTCAAATGGCTGATTTGGGCTCTTCCATTCTATAACCATGCCCAATTTTCTATCATTCGGTGGTTGATTTGCATTTGACTTGTGAGTGAGTGAATGAAATGAAATGGTTTTAACTAGCAATCACATGTGAACAATGTGATAGAGATACTAAAGGGAATGCATAGAAGATAACTTTTATGGAGTGAGGAGGGATAGAGGTGATAAAGGGATTTAAAGGAGGAGAAGTGTAGGGAAAATTTTTGGGGTGATATAAACCTCTTCTTTGCAATGCCTAAGCATATATGAAACACGTGCCATTTTTTTCAATTGTTTTTAGGAGAAATGGGGTGTGGTGTGCAAGCTGTTAAGGCAATGTACTTTGGAGATATCTCAAAAAGTAAGGTGTGGTTGATCAATACTATCAATGTAAATAGTAGTTTTTCAATGTCAACGATTACAATTTGTAAGGTCTTAACATAAATCAATGTTTAGTTTAACTACATCTTTGTGCTTTAAAACCCTCTAGGGAAAGATAAAGGAAAAAATATTCTAATAGTTGTTTCTCTACAAATTATGTAGGAAAATAAATTGTAGGAAAAATTAAATAAAATTCAACAAAAAGAAAATTTTCAACTTATTCAAGAAAATCTCATTCACATCTCTTAAATGGCTTCCTTAAGGATCCACCGTAATCAAGCTATTATGTCACTATTTAAACAATGAATAATATAGGAACTATATGATAACAAAAAGTAAGTTGAGGACAATTAGAAGAGATTCTACCTCATATGTCAATGCACGAGGACATGTGTAGCTTGCATCGTTTGTAGAGTCAACCAATGTAATGTTTAACCACTACTTGCAAAGAAAAAAAAAAGTAGGCAAGTTTAAAGATACAAAGTCGATGATTTCATCGGTGGTGCGAGGAACTCATCGGATGTGAAATTATATTAATCATAATACTCAATATGGGATCCATTATAGAATTCATCATCGAGCTCGAAGGATGCTTAATGTAAATAGTGATGCCCGACATCCCAAAACTAAATGAAAATCCAATACAAATTGAAATTGGGGGATCGAGTCAAGCTTTGTGAAACTAAAATATTTGATGTAAGCATGATAATAAGAGAAGTGGAGGGGAGATATGTGGAATTCACTTTACAAGGCATGTGAGGAGGAGAATGTGCTATGGAAAATGGGTAACCAAAATTCTTCATCGCAAACAAAATTCTTGAATATGGTTATGGAGCTTCAATAATGTTGAGATGCCAACCCGATTGCATGTCATGGATGCCTCAATTATGAGAGTATGTGTACTTGAATTTCCCTTATTTAGTTTCATCCTTGCCCTTCCCACGGTCCAAATCTCACAAAGAAATTCATGCCACCACATTCATAGTCACCATATCATTATTATCACCATCACCATCACTATCACCACAACCAACTCCAAATGACAATCCATGTTATGTAGATATGGATATCGACATGGATATAATAGGTGATGTGGATGTTCACAATATGTTATCAAACATGGTGGAGGGAATGTTCCTTACCTCTCCTTGCCTCTATCAACTTTCTCTTAATTATTTCTCAAGTTGAAATTACTTATAATGACCATATGATAATTATTAAGACTTTTTGTAGCACATGTCAAATTATTTGCATTTGTCTATTATGAAATTCCATCATTCCAGCAGGGTGGGGCATGTTGATTCACATATTTATTTCAAAAAGTGAGTATTTATGTAGGAATTAAGTGTAAATCTTTTTTCAATTTTATCTTTTTTAAATCTCTAATCGTGTGTTAAGTAATAATCCAAAGTGTTTTGTTTTGGGATTATATATAGGTGGACATGTAAGAAATAAGGGGATATAATACCATTGTACTTGATGCGTAAATAATTACACTGAGAGGTGTCTCCTTTCAAGAGAGCCTGCTGAAAACGTCAAACTCCGGCGCAGCCTCCTCACGGAAATATTTTTGTAACACATTCTAGGAACATTATTGGCAAGAGTTTTATTAGAATATTGACATTTCTTGACACATGTAAGGAGGAAAGAAAGGCCCATCTTTCCACTTCCCATTAGCGCATACTACACGTCTACACCCATACTTCTCAATTTTCGACTTATGTGGATCAAATTCTTATACACTTTTGACCATCGATTAATAAACACAAATGTCTAAATCTCATTAAATTTCTAGTGCAAAGTACATGCGACCCTTTAGTGGGATCTTCTATCCTAAATTAGAAGCTCTCTAAAATCATTTGCGATGAAGTCTCATAAATGACCACTAAATCGAATGGAAGATAATGACATGTATCACTCATGAATAGTAAAATAGTAAAGGTGTTTATCCTTTCTAACATAGATTTGGTTAGGCATGCACTATTACGAACTCTATTATAACATCCAAACATCACGTTTGTATTAAATTATAAATCGTAATAACTCTGCATAGAGGTGCATTTATCCTCGCCTTAAGTCACATTTTTAGCATTTAATGAGTTTATAACAAGTGGGCTAAGATGGTACAAGTTGGTGGAGTCGTAGGCCCTCTCGCCTATGACTTGTTTTTTCTTCAAAACATTATATGTAGGTCTGTCTTTGTGATGGATGGTTAGAGCACATGACTCCAATAAGACTTTGTGGGGCCCAACAGAACCAATTCAAGTGGATGACATTGATATGGCCATATGACAATGACCAACGAAGCCAAATCCATCTAATATTTAAGTCCTGGGAAAATTTTAGTGGAGATTCTTTGCTAATTCACGAATATTTAGATTTTTGAAATTTGGATTTGGTGATTTTTAAGAGTTATCTGGAGTAACATTTCACCTAAAATTTTGGGAGCAAGTTAGTTTGGTAGTTTGGCTTACCTAATGTTTATATAAATTTCATATAAATACATATATTCTCCCAATGCACCGATTACATATGCCAACATATACATCTCGAGCATAGAGATCTATTCTTTCGACAACAACATAGGCTAGAAACATGACCCAACAGAATATTCCAAATGCCTAAATGTTTCCGGATGCTCGACCACTCCGGATGTGTGGTTTCTTATTCCAGATGCCCTGGATGTAGTAGGCACCCATTCCCTAAGTTAAATTGTGTAGACGCCTTGGTGACATTTGTAGACACCAGACTCCATTTTTTTCAGAATCTGCTTTCGGTTGCATTTTTACGATGCCTAACTACTTCTTCTTGTCACTTAGATGACTATTCAGATATGCTCGGTTACATTTTCATAGCTGCCCACTTGCTTTTACAGATGCACATATGCTTTTTCTATCACCTGGTTGTTTTTTCTTGACGCCCGACTAGTGGCATACCAAAGAGTCGCATGACCGCACACAAGGGCGTTCGGTAGCATATTCCAGATGCCCACCCCTTTTGCTTGATTTGGATTGTGCATATCGGACACGTGACAATGCCTTGACATGAATCCTCTAATTCTTGCTATGTGGAAGGCCAATAAAAAAGGAATATTTTATCATATTTTAGCCAGCCACAAAAAGGGATCAGGTAGAATCAGATGCAAGTGCAACCCCCATACACACCAAATGTAGGTACTGTATGAACTAAATAATTAAGCCTTATTTATTTTCAAATTACAAATTCCAATAATATACTTAATAATACAAATTTCAAAATCCCCTTTTTTGCAGATGCAACATATCCCACTGATGATGACATGCCTCCACTTGAGGACAATCCTCATTATGTGCCTACATTAGACATATAAGTAGAAGATATGTAACAAGCTGAAGATATGCCTCCCCTTGAGGACAATCCTAATTACGAAATGGAACAAAGAGAAGACATTTCCAGTCATCAAACACCAACTTCAGTTGGAATCCCTACTCTCAATTATTTGAAAAGGAAGAGAATAGACAACAATCCCATTGATGTTGATGAGATCCAACAAACTGAAGATATTCCTACACGAGTGTGATCAAACACCTATTACAGGTGATAATGCAACCCAAAAATTTGTGTGAAGAAAGAGAAGCACATGGACCATTGGAAGGAATTTTAAGTTCAATTGGGCAGCTAAGTTTCCATTCATTGAACCATTACAACCAAAAAAAGGTAATGATATTCCAACCGAATGTAAATGTACTATTTATAGTTGGAAACTTAGAAAGGATAAAAAAATGCAACTCAAACTTGACACAATTGAGAAATCATTGTGGTAAAGTATATGTGTCAGTTATAAAATCATATGGTCAAATAAAATGAACACACATATGGAAAAATGCAAAAGAATGTATGCATGTCAGATATGTAGAAGAGTATGAAAATGAAAAGAAATGCCTAGAAAATCTTGTTGAGAAAGGAGGAACAATTACAACTCACCTAGGAAAAGTTGTTCAGACTAATCTGCAAGCCAAAAATATACAGTTCACAAATATCTACCATATTCTGAAAAAGGGTAGACCTATTTACGATTTTCAGGATTATAAAGTTTTATTTCAACTTAATGGATTTTCTAATCTTCCACAATCCCATTGGTCAGACAACAATGCTTGGGAAATTGCCAAATGTCTAGCGATGATTGAGGAGGATTTGAAAGAAAAGTAAAAATGTAAACTTTTTGTCACTGTCTATTGATGAGGTCACACTGTTGACAACACATCGTGGATTTGCATTCATATCTATACTTTTGAGAACCATCAAAGGATACCTCATTTATTAATAGTACATAAAATGACATAAAGCAATGCAGAGAACATTTACAAGTTGGTTATTTCAAGTTTGAGAACTATAGCGGGAATGGATGATTATAGTATCACCACTAAATTGGTGTGTGTTGGTACAGATGGTGCATCAATAATGCGGGGAACATAAATGGTCTGTGCATTCGACTATAAACCTCTGTTGCACCATACATGATTCCAATCCATTGCATGACACACAAAATGAATATTTCATATAGAATAGTTAACACATTTGACAGTGTTGCAAAAGTTGAAGAGTTGATCCACGACCTGCATGCATATATGTCCAACAGTCCCAAAAGATTCCTAGAGTTTCAGAAATTTTCAATTGGTGTGACTGATGGTAAAAGATGCTTAAAGATGTAGATACAAGGTGGATTTCTATGTATGAACCTGCATGCAGAATTTTTCAAGAATATCCATCGTTGGCAGGTTTTATGTACAAATATCGTAGAGAAGTTGACAAGGAAAAAAATTTGTTGTACCGTTTCATTTTTTTGGAAACGCTACTAATATTAAGTGGAATTCTCCCCATGTTAAGTGAAATTAACTGTTTGAGTAAACATGCTCAAGAGAGGTCAATATATATTATTGATTTCATACGGTTGAGGAAACGTGTCTATCAAACTCTAGATATGTTGTACATGTCCCAAGAGAGTTTTAAAGGGCCTATATTTGAGAACTGGAAAATGTTAACAGACATCAAGGATCCGAACTGCTATCTGAAATTAAATATTAAGGATTATATTTGTATAATTGTTAATGGGAAGGAAATACTAATGCATATGTTTCAACAAAGAGTTGATTTGGTTGGATCAAAATTGAAGAAGTTCTGTTACACACATTATATGAGAATGTTATTTTTGATACAAGGATGAAATTGAGAAATATTTCAATATTGACACCTAGATAATCCAACAGAAAATGGAGCTATAACAAGGCTATGGAAAAAAATGAATCCAAGCAACGTCCTGCAAGAAAGTCTTAGTGAATATTTTTGGCTATATGAGATTTTCCAAACGATGATTTTGGGATCAATAGAAGATGAACATGTCTTTAGTGCATTATATTTTATGAAATCAAATCTTCGAAATAGGTTGGATAAAAATTTGGAGACATGTTTGAGATTATATGTTTCACATTATCCAGTGGATGCATTTCCTTATGAAAGGGTGATTATGACTTGGACTTCACTTGTTGATAGAAGAGGAGTCACTAACACAACAAGAAACAAAGATGATCTTAGTTCTAAACCAGGAGGTGGATGCTCTGCTGAGCTTGACACGACAAATGCAAATGTCTCTAAGGAAATTGCTCAAACATTGTTTTAGCTATCTTGATTTTTAGGCTTGACACTTGTACCTTGGTAAGAGGCATGTTTTATAAATATTTATATAATCCTATCTATAAACTTCATATGAAATTTATACATATTTTTGAATAAATGATTTCAGTATCTTTATTCCTTTTAATTTTTTTATACAATGCAATAATAAGATACAAAAACATTAATTATGAATAGAAAACATATATATTATACTTTACAAATTACATTGTTTCAGTTTGCGTTGTGAAAAACAAAACACCAAAGACGCAATGAAAACATTAACAATATAATAATAGTGTTGATTCATATTGTTTCAAAATACTTTACAAAAGTGCAAAACGTCTCAAGTAGATATTTGAGACTTATATTTCAATTATACATATTACAATGTCACACAATATAAAAATATTGTCTCATTGTATGATGTTCCCTTTGGCTCTTTTTTTTTAAGTACTCTGATTTAACAAGATTTTAGTTGTGGCATTGATACTAGCAAGATTTTCAATATCTTGTTTCACCGCATCACCTGCTGAAAATAAATTGGGATCCACATCACATTTCGCTTGAACAATATCTCTAGATCCATGTCGTGCTCCTTGATAATTTTCTTCAATGTATTGTTTTGTTTATTTTGGAGCACAAGTTTTTCCTTTAGTGAAATAACAACAATTAAAATTTTTCGTGCACTCTTAGATGAAGATCTAAAACTGTGCTTCATTCTTCAATTTTTCATATTTTTACTGCATTTGAAAAAAAAATAGTTACAAATTTAAATATGTAAAACTAAAATTTCAATGCAAAGAAAGAAAAATTATGACAACTTTATCTTTTTCCACATTTACAATCACAACCAGGTTTTTGTCTCTAGCCCATTGGTTATAGTAAGCTTGGGCTTCACCATTTAAATTTTTTAACCTATTTAACATTACATCCAAAACATTATCATTATATCCATTGTCTATCATTGTAATGATACCGGAAGAGCCTTATTCACCATTACATTAATCCAAATAAATAATTTCTTTGGGAATGGTTGTGAAAATGATATTTATTTCCTTCATCAAAAATTTTGCCCGCAATTCCCATGTTTTCAATGTTTCTATATCAAGCATAATAACTTCATTCATGTTAGCATAACAACTATCTGCCAACAAATTATTCAAAGGAAAATATGTTAATTGATCATCGGACTGTGGTAATGTATGAGGTGTCATTGTCTAGCAAAATAGGTGAATGAGCATGTAAAACAAGATCTATTTTGGTTTGGCCTTGAATAATATTATGGGGATTAAAGGTAGTTGGATAACCAATATCACTCTTAATACCAAAGAAAACATCATCAAGATCAATTTGTTGCAAAATGGTGGTGCCCATTGCACTTGGGAGACCATCAAAGGAGAAATTAGGAAACTCAGTTCATGTCAAATGAACTGTGCCACCACTATGAGCCGGAAAAGATATTTTTCCCCCTTGTCTAAACCTATCTCTATGGTGGTGGAGGTGGCATCTTTTTCATTCGAGTATGAGAAGGAACTAGAAAACACAAGAATTCAATATTTAGTAAATTTAATGAAAAGTTAAAGTTTGAAGTAGTGATATTGATAATGTACTTTATACTTACTAGGTTGAGGATGTCTAGGGGTAGTTGTTTCTTCCACTATTAGTGGTTGAATCCTCATGGAGACCATTGGTTCAACTTGATGTCGGGAAGTTTCATGAGTACTATCAGATGAATATGTAAATATGTTGTAATGTTTAAAATTACACATAGTCGATAATCGATTAATAAAAAATTAAATAATATATGTTCCATTACTTCATTCATAAATCGATCGTACAATTACATAATGGTATTAATACCTATAATAATTGATTGACTCTTGTCTTCTTGCATTCGATGCAAGTGCTTTCTTCTGAAAGAAAATTGAAAATTAGCTGAATTTTGCAAATAAATTAATTAATTTTTTTACACAAATTGAAACTTTAAACTTACGCTCATCATTAGAAAGGCAATTTACTCTCATTCTTTCATCAAGTGTAGTAGGAATATTAGCATCAAATTTCAAATTATGATAGGCTTCATAATATAATGCAAGTATATAATTACAACATGACAATGTTGCACCCTCACTACAAATAGTATGTGTCAAATCATGTTGTATCTTGTTGGATATATTTGTACACCAATCAAACTGTTGGCAACTTAGGGAATGTAGGATGTAAACAAGAGCCCAATATGGTATGTCTGATTGTCTACCCTACAAGACTATTCTATCCTAAATTTTTTTATCATGTCTTGCAAAAAGTGTGTTGAACAACTTACACAGATAAGCCCCGTCTTGATTTAGAGGTGTTAGCAATACCTGCACATATGTCATTGAGAAAAGGAAAATTCATTATTCATGTTATGAGCTTATTAATATTGCGATAATAAAATACTAAATAATGAAAAGCAGATTGTTACCTTCGACTGTACATCGAAGTGGGACTCAGATACTTTTTATCCTCATCTGAGAGCAATTATTTTATTGTCACAAGGTTGACATTTGTGTATGGAAGCCCAATTAAGTGATGGATATCTTCTGGAGATGTCCCAAAAGAAAATTTTCATGATGGAAGGTTCACTTTGAAGACATATGTGGACTTGTTAAAATTGGATAAAATAAATTGTAGTAAACCGGTGTCAGTGTTGTATTGCGACATGTAAATTATCCCTCGAAAGCAACATTTATCGACCCAGTCACTGAATGTGTCCTTTAGGGTCAACAATGTGCAAATTTGGGGGCACATAAGGTTTTTGAACCGAGTTTTAGGTTTATCCTATGAGTGGGAATGATTTTGGGAGGATGTTGAATGGGAAGCCATATATGGATTAGAGTGTAGGATTTTGATCTCGGGTTATATGAACATGTACCTTATAGCACGAAACCTAATTTGATAGAATGGAGATGTGAGAGGAGTTTAGAGTTGGAGGTTGGAGAGAGGAGAAATGATAGAATGAAACAGGGCTTAAGGACCCGAGGATATATATAGGCGAGGGAGGGGCAGGGCACATGGCAGTAGACAAGGGAGTAATCAGATGGACTAGGCACATGCACGTGCAAAGTAGATGAGCGATCGTAGTCACGAGCATCCGAATACACATGTAACCAGATGGTTGGACATATAGCCATCTAAGCGTCTGCATATGTAAATGCCCGATTGCATATGTGGTCGCTTGATTGTACATGCAAATTGAACGGATGCATGAGCAACTGGATGATCGCATACGCAACTGTGCATCTATGATATGTAGATGTCCGATTGCATATGCAACCGTCCAGTTGCATATGTAGCTACCTAATTGCACATGTAGCCAGACGTCTGCATTTCCCATGGTGCAACCGGTTGGGTGCATTGCACGTGTTGCAACTAGGTGTCTTTACGGTTTCACCACTTTTCCCATCTTTTGCTGAAAATCCATTTTTTAGGATATTCACCACTTTTTTGAAATCCCGTTTCGAAGATTTGACACCCGCTTTATAATAGTTTTTTGGAGTGGGTTCGTAAAGTGAACTCTAATTTGGGCCCTATGAGAATGTGCTCACATTGGTCTAATTCGGAAAATTGGCTATTAGTGTAATTACTTGTCAACGTTACAAATTCAACAACTAGTCTCCTGTAATATTGTTCGTGGATAACTCGTTACTTATCTCTATTATTTTGTGTGTGTATATATATATATAAGTGAAGAGCCCATGTTCATTCATTTATAGTAGGATGTGAAGAACAATATACCAAGATTTAGTATAACAAACCATTTAGAAGCTAAAAGAACACAGATGTGGAATACACAAAAGAAACCCAATATTAATATTTCATTTTTCTTGAAATTTATTATATTTATACACACATTCTATTTTACCCATTTTTTGTTCTCCATATTTAAATTATTTTAAGAAAATAAATTTATTGGAATTCATTTGACAAAATTTTAGTGGTGTTGGAAATAATTGGGCCCTTTGTTGCAAAGGGTAATATTGTTGTAGACATCGATGGAAAACCTTTGAATTTTGGTAGCAAATACTATATTTTGCTTGTAAATGGCAATGGACTTGGTCTAAGGATTTAAAATAATCTCTCTAATGTACCTTAGTTATAGTGAGGATGGTGATGGCCTTATTTATTAAGGAACACAATTAAGGAGAATGTCAATTAGAAGGTGGTGGTGTTTGCTTTTACAATATGCATTTTGTCAATGTAATGGAGGATTTGTGTATTGTGGGTTTGTTTCTATTATTTGGTGGAGAGAAAAAGGTTATGGAACAAAATATTGGAACTTAGAGTATTTCCACCCCCAATTCTAGCAACTACATTTACAAAATCCACCTTCCATTAAGTTTCAACAGTTTCTTATGCCCTGATCTAAACTCCCATTTTGGCTTAGCTAGGTGGATGGTGGTATAGTCTGAAAAGGGTCAGATGGAATCATGTAATAAAACAACATGAAGTAGAGATGTTATCCCATAATATATTTGGAGGACCTCAAATAGGTCCACAACATGTTGCGAATGAGCTCAATAAATATCCCATAAAAAAGTATAAATATTCACACAATGCACGTGTAGTAGAGGACACAACAATGTCAAACAAGATTCCAAATCTTAGCTCTTTATAGGCTATGGAGGGGCCACATCATACTTATCCAAAAAAATAAAAGGCAGATAGGATGACCTTTCCTTGGTTTACAAAGGGTTAGTTATTTCTAACGTATGTAGAACTATGACACTTTTTAATATACTAACTTTGATATGAAGGTTTAGTTTTATAAAAAAATATTTTTGAGAGGTGTACAATTTGAGAAGATATTTTCATGTATATCTAGAAGGTTTGATTAAAATATTTTCGATACTAAGGAGAAAACAAGGAGATAATATTTTAAGGGTAGTACATGGATAGGATGAAATAAGTATTGGGTAACATGAGTCAACTTAATAAAAATAGTATCGAGCTTAAGAATAAAATTGTATCAAAACTTTCTTTAGCCATATGGAGGGTCTCTCAATTAGTGTCATTAACTTGTCCATCGGTGTAAGGGCACCAATTGAATTTCTTTTTGAGAAATATGGGAAAAACAAGAGTCGGTATTTTTAATTTAGTTTTTACAATGTTAAGGTTTTTGATTAGATAGGGTTTAATTATTTACATAAGATGAAGACATATCTATGAGCCCCTCTCCATCCTCCTCCCATACTCCCTCAATGTAGGTCATTTGATACACCCATCTTCATATACAAGCCATCTAATTCCCAAATCCTAAATCCATACCAACCACTCACACCCCTCGTTTAACACGAGAAAGAAACAAAAACACATTTGTAATATAATCCCACTATCTATAAACATTTTTTTATGCTTATAAGCATCACAAAACCCAAAAAAACATGATATGCACCCAAATAATACTCTGTGTGGGCATCAAATACAATCTCCTCCACGAAACCTTCCCAAAGTACATCATTAGGGGTGGAACAGAAGAAAGAGCATGATCGGTGCTTGGGTCCGTTAATGGTCTACGACTGTGGTGGCTCTGTTAGTGCATAAAATTGATCAAGAAGATAGAAAAAATTGGATACCATATAATTAGTGGTGGTGACAAAGGTGAGGTGGGTGCAAGAGGTAGTTGTGAATGGGTGGTTCAAAGCATGCCATGTGGATGGTCCTCATGAAAATGCACTTCAATGAGAAAAGAAAGTTGAGCCTTTTGATATCTACAATTGTTAGAGTTTACTTAAGTCAATCCAATTAGGAAACATCTTTAACATAATATATATATATATATATATATATATATATATATATATATATATATATATATATATATATATGTATGTATGTATATATATGTATTTGTGTGTGTCTTGTGAATTAAGAATAAAATAACATAGTTTTCATCATGCCAATAGGCATTTTTACAATGGGCCTCATGACCTCGGTTACGTCGATCGACGACCATCTTTGCATTTGTATAGAGCACAACCATTCCATCGGTTCTAGTAGTTCGATTTGTGTTGTGTAACAAGTTTGATGATTTGAAATGCGTAGACATAGAAACAATGGTTGTATAGTAGATGCGTTAATAAACAA
Source organism: Taxus wallichiana var. yunnanensis (assembly GCA_018340775.1). Lineage (NCBI taxonomy): Eukaryota > Viridiplantae > Streptophyta > Pinopsida > Cupressales > Taxaceae > Taxus > Taxus wallichiana. The sequence continues at coordinate 248,050,778 of CM031234.1, read as the reverse complement.
TAGTCATGTTCTAAATTTGGCTTGGTCCTATTCTAAGTCCCATACTTGATCAATGCGCCATACTACCAAACAAACACACCATTTTCATGGATACACACGGGAACCTCAACCCGCGTGTTACACACTTTGTGATATGGGTGTTTATTCAATTGAAGAATTTTCCCTAGTGGTGGTTGAGAGAAACTATTCATGCATTATGGAAAAATGAATGACACACAGATAATGATATGGCTTGACACCCATGGGAATGTTGCAAAGGGTTTGCTAATAAAATGTGCAGTGACCCAGATTAGTAACTTTTATTTTTTACCCTGGTAAAAATAGGCAACTTGGGAGGAGGAACTGGAACATCGGACATGGCTCCATGGAGCAATCTAGGGAATGCAGCGATTTTTCACATTTGGAAGCACTGCAAGTGATTTTGGGAAGTTGGGAGTCATTTAGGGAATTTTTTCATCTTCTAGGTTTTGAAACTTGGTCAATTTTGGAGAAAATGAGGAAAATAGTGAATTGATGGTTGTGGGACACCTTGTTCATCTTCACTGGCTCCTTAGCTTAAAAAATTGTGAAAATGGGAGCAGTTTAGAACCCCCATCCTCTTCGTCTCAATTGCAAAAGAGGCAAAAAAATTGATTAAAAATGGCAAATAGGGTTTTGGGGCACCTTTCTTCATCTCTTCAAGCTCATAGTCCCTAGAAAAATCCAAAAAATGGGTTGGAAGTTGTAAAAATGCCAAAAATGGCTCAAGAGCACAAATCAACTCGCCGAGCCGCTGACGAGTTGAGAGGCGGCTCGGTGAGCTAGCTATGTGGGATCGGGCTATGCAGAGTTAAAGGTGGGTGGCTCGGTGCCATGGAGGAGGAACTCGGTGCAAGAGACTTGGCATGGGGACTAACTCGGTGAGTGTTTGCTAGTGCCCGATGAGGAGTTAGAGTACAACGCGATGATGCCAAGGAGGGTCATTGGGAACAAGTTACGGTCGGAGAGAAAGATGCGGGAACTTGGGGGTGAAGAGGAATGGGTAATGCAAGCATTCAAAGTTTGATGCGGGTGCAAGGAGAATGCGGGGAACTTGTTCCCCATGGGAACAAGTTCCCTACGAAGTCAAATGATCCACAATAAGAGCGCTAAGGGCCCCGCCAAGTTAGAAAGGGTGGTCCGTTGAGGTGGCATGCCAGGTAGGTCAAAGGCAAGTCAAGGAAGCGTGAAGTGGGGAGCATGACATGAAAATGAAACTCACAGAGATGCGAGAACCAAGCCCGGCAGCGAGCAGGTGCCCAAAACTTAAACAAAGTCACCTCCCCTTTAAATTTGATGAGATTAAAATTTGTGGGCCCCGTGACAATTTAAAAATGCCTTCCCAAGACCATTTAAAAATATAAAAATTTAATGAAGGAGAAAAGTGGGAAAAATAATCATTTCTAGCAAGCAAATTCATTGCATGACAAATCCGTGACATGGTGAGTAAGCCTCGGAAATGGATAAAAAGTAGTCCACACTAAAATAGCCATAAATTTCTCATTTCTCAGCCAAATTGGACAAAATTGGATTCATTGGAATCATGACTCCACCCTATACACTTAGAAATCAAGAAATCAAATATTTGGTGGAGCTTGGTGGGTGAAAATTACAAAAATGACCCCAATTTCAAATAACCACTTCCAAGTGGTTGAAAATGCACTTAATGAACATGGGAAACCTTTTTTCTTGATGCAAGTTACAAGAAAACAAGGGATGGATTTTGTAGGTTTCCCATCATGTTTTTCGCCACTCATCAGTACCTTGCAAGTTTGTGAAAGGGTGATTTCGATATTTTCACCTTCTCCCTCTTCTCTCTCATTTTGCTATAAATTGTAAAGCACCTCTCATTTGAGGGGGGATTCTCATTATAGTGAAACTCTACCAAAATTGTTTCAAAACACCAATGTGCTATAGGCCTCCATTTTGGAATTCTTGCATGATGATCCTGGCCTTACTTTTGTAATGAAATGCACTGTGTAAATCTATGGAGCAATAAACTTACGTTTGTGGATATTATTCTTCCCTTGTTGATTTTTTTACATTCTCTTACCTCTTCATTTGATTTGCATGAGATGTATTATGTCTATTGTATTAATCTTGCAGGGGTCTATTTTTGTCATGCCTTCATAAAAATGGTGATGTGAATGCTGTTGTTGGAATCTAGTGATTATTTCCACCTCCCTCCCCTTCATTTTCTTCCATTTTCACTCATTAAAGAGATTCCCAACACCCTTCTCTTGGTGCTATCACCACTGTTAGTGTTGGATTTCTCTATTTTCATTCACTCTCCTCTCTCCCGGTCCCTTGGAAATTGTATATTAGGAGGCATGAGGATGAGTTCTACACTACCAAGGATCAGTGCAGTACCTCTCAAAACCAAATGCAGAGCAACTAAAAGAGGTATTTATCTTGTTTCCAGTTGATACCTTGATGATTTAGGTGAAATATTGGCCTCATTTTAGTTTTTACTCATGCACAAGACCATGTCCATTGCAAAATCAGTCACATGGTCTAAATTTGTGAGGAAGGGAAGCTACTTCTCCTTTTCAGTGTCAGGATTTGTTTGAGATTTCCATTTCTCAAGTTAGAGTAGAGTAGGTAGGTTTTCTTTCAGCAGAACAAGTTCTTGTGCACACTTTGCATGCTTCACTTGGGCATGTATGTTTTTCATCTTTTGTACATAGTTTTTGTGTGGTTGTTGCTCTTACATCGCACGTTTGATCGGGACATGTCATGAGGAAAATCGGTTTTAGCAGAAATTCCCAAATTGCCTTCCAAATCAGCTTGTGTTTCCAAAATTCTCAGTAGTATTCAATGTCTACCAAGAAATCATCACCAATTGTGCTTCATACTTGGCAATGATCAAATTTTGGGACAAGAGCAGGTCTTCATTTTCAACCCCAATAGACCACTTTGTAGAAATGAAGGAGAAAAGAAAAGTTTTCGATTAAAACAATTTTCCACTCTCACAAAAATCTTAATTCAAAATCTTGTAAGTGAGATGGTCAATTCAAGTCAAGCTTCAGGTTCAAGCAATAATGCTTCAATGGCCCGGGGACAAAATTTAGAGTTCAGGATCGGTTTTGTGTGTATTAGACTGACTCCATGCCCAATGGATGCTTTAAGGTCACCGGTCACACATTTAGCAGGCAAATGTCCCCAAGACGTCACCAAATTGTTATCTATTTTTACCCCATGGTAAAAATAGACACTTTGGGAGGAGGAACTTGAACACTGGACATGGCTCCATGGAGTAATCTAGGGAACGCAGTGATTTTTCACGTTTTGGAAGCATTGCAAGTGATTTTGGGAAGCTGGGATTCATTCAAGGAATTTTTTCCTCTTTTAGGTTTTTAGAATTGGTCAATTTTGGAGAAAAATTAGGAAAATAGTGAATCGAGGGTCTTAGGACACCTTGCTCATCTTCACACGGCTCCTTAGCTCAAGAAAATTGGAAAAAGTGGAAAAATTTATGAAAATTGGAGCAGTTTGGAACCCCATCCTCTTGGTCTCGCTTGTAAAAGAAGCAAAAATTGATTAAAAATGGCAAAAAATGACTAAGTGGTCAAATAGGTTTTGGGGCACCTTGCTTCATCTCTTCAAACTCCTAGTCCTGGAAAATCCAAAAATGGGTTGGAAGATGTAAAAATGAAAAAATGGCTCAAGAGCACAAATCAATTCGCCAAGCCTTGGCGAGTTGAGAGGCATCTCGACGAAGCTGGTTATGGGGGACCGAGGTATACAGAGTTAAAGGTTGGCGTTCAACGCCATGAAGGAGGAATTCGGCGAGAGACTTGGTGTGGGGGCCAACTCAAAGCAAGTCATTTATAGTGCCCGATGAGGAGTTCGAGTACAATACAATGCGACCAAGGAGGGGTCATCGGGAACAAGTTGCGGCCGAAGAGCAAGATGTGGGGGTGAAAAAGAACGGGTCGTGTGAGCGTTCAAATCTCGATGCAGCACAAGGAGAATGTGGGGAACTTTTTCCCTGTGGGAATAAGTTCCCGTCGAGTCAAATGATCATGTAATACGAGCGCTAAGGGCCCTAGTGAGTTGGAAAGGGTGGTAGGTTGAGGTGGCATGTCGGGTAGGTCAAGGCTAGTCGGGAAGTGTGAAGCGGGGAACCTAACATGAAAATGAAATTCACGGAGATGTAGAACCAAGCCGGCTCGACGAGCCAACCGGTGAGTTGGCCAAAAACATAAACATAGTCACCTCCCCCTTTTAAATATGATGAGATTAAAAGTTATGGGCCCCATGATAATTTAAAAATGCCTTCCAAAGACCATTTAAACATTAAAAAGATTATGAAGGAGAAAAGCAAAAAAATAATCATTTCTAGCAAGCAAATTTATTTCATAGTCCCGTGAAATGGTGAGTAAGCCTAGAAATGGATAAAAACAATCCGCACTAAAATGGCCATAAATTTCTCATTTTTTAGCCAAATTGGACAAATATGGATTCGTTGGAATCATGACTACGTCCTCTACACTCAATAATAAAGAAATCATAGATTTGGTGGAGCTTGGTTAGTGAAAATTGCATAAAATGAATCTAGTTTCAAATAACCATTTCCAGGTGGTTGAAAATGCATTTAATGAGCATGGGCAACATTTTTTCTTCTGCTGCAAATTATAAGACAACAAGGGATAAATTTTTCAGGTTTCCCATCATGTTTTGTAGCCACTCATTGTACCTTACAAGTAGCCACTCATTTTTATATTTCCACCTTCTCCCTCCCTCCCTCCCTCCCTCTCTCTCTCTCTCTCTCATTTTGCTATAAATTGTAAAACACCTCTCATTTGAGGGGGATTCTCATTGTAGTGAAACTCTGCCAAAATTGTTTTAGAACACCAATGTGCTATAGGCCTCCATTTTGGACTTCTTGCATGATGATCATGGCCTTCCTTTTGTAATGAAATGCATTGTGTAAATCCATGGAGCAATAAACTTAAATTTGTGGATATTCTTCTTCCTTTGCTTGTGTTTTTTGCATTCTCTCACCTCTTCATTTTAGTTCGCAGATATATTGTGTCTATTGTATTCATCTTCGCAGCTCTATTTTTTTCTGTTCCTTGATAAAAATGGTGATGTGAATGCTATTGTTGGACTATGGTGATTATTTCCACCCTCTCTCCCCTTATTTTCTTCCATTTTCACTCATTGGAGAGATTCCCAACACCCTTCTCTTGGTATTATCACCATGGTTAGTATAGGATTTCTTTATTTTCATGCACTCTCCCTCCCCCTGGTCCCTTAGAAATCATAGATTAGGAGTAGTTAGTAGATTTTCCTTCACTAGAGTTAGTTTTTGCATTAGTTTAGGAAGAGGAACCAACCTTCTTTAGAGAGTTGTCTCAACTGCAAGGTCCCACACCTTGAGAAAACTCCATATTACCTTGTCACACTACTTGCCTTAGTAAACTCACATGCCGCCAATCGAGGGTGTTGTGATTATGTGATAATAGTAAAAACAATTTTCCCTCGCAAAGGTGGATGCCAAAGAGGTTATTCGTGAGCACGTTTGAAATCAGTAAGATCTCCGGTATCTAGTTTTGATACTAAGTTTCACAAAAATTTCGAGAAAAAAGTATTTTATGCCTTCAAAATGTTACGAGACACAAAAATGTTTTAAATGAAATTGTGAAATGTTTAATAGTTTCCAAGGCCTCTTCGATAGATCCATTCTATGTATATCCTACTACCGTAGTAGCCCATGAGATCACATTTCTTTGACCCTTCGTGCCTTATACATGCTTCCACGCCCTAGAGCAAGCGAGTACTTTTGTTTTGACCACTTTTATTCGATGCATTTTGTCAAACAATTGTCATGCCTTCTACATGCTTGCATGCCCTAGAACTGTTGGCTACAATATTATTTTCAGGGATTTGTTTTATTTAATGTTGGGAGAAAAATAGAATGAACAGGGTTTTGTTTGTTTAATGTTGGAAGAAAAATAGATCTCTTTGATCTTCATTTCCTTAATTCTTTGTGTTTGGCCCTCCATTTATTATTTGAAATATATATACATCCGTAACTTGCATGTTCATGCCCATTTTGAGCATACCCTCCAAAAATTGTAGTCCACGAGAGCTTATTTCATCTGTGGTCATTTTCTCAAACATTAAGGGTGCAATGTATTTACCTCCATGTTTGAAATACAAATACGTGAATGCATTTTTCACAAAATATCCAAATCAAACCCATTTTTTATAATGATTTCCTTTTCCCAATATTTCCATCTGCTTTAAATACGTTATCTCTATTTTATTGATGCTTTCTCTGCCTCTCAAAGCTCCCCAATCCTTCAAAGACCATGAGTGCATTGAGGCATTTTGCATCCGATTGAATCGTCATATGTACATATTTCCCCTGCTACGTCAAGAAAAGAGCTTCCGTATCTAGTTTCCTACAACCTTTTTCTGACAATAAGGTAACATGGTGTTCATGCTCTTTGAATCCCGATTCTCAGACTTATGAAACAAAATACTCAAATCTGAAAAATCCAGTTTACTACAACCTTTTTATGACAATAAGGCAACATGGTATTCATACTCTTTGAATCCCGGTTGTCAGATTTATGAAACATAAATCTCGAACCTCAAAAAACCTTTCCTTTTTCTTGCTCTAGCTGCCAAGTAATAAGATACAAGTATTCTTTATATTTTCTTTGATCAAGATATTATTTGGTTGTATCTTTTCATATTAGCAAAATATAAATTTTAAGGTGGCTCAGAACTAACAACATAATCATATTGATTTAAATAATTTCTTATTTACTTCTGCTCCAACTTTTACGTGTAAATCAAATCGATTTAAAGAATTCTTATATACCTTTTATTTTCAATTGTTACATACATTTCAAATTACGTAATTTCTTGAGTCAAATATGCATGTATATAGTTGGTAAATACAATTAGATAAGGGAAATAAAAAATAATATCCATATTAATTGACCACGCGTCTAAGGAGTTAGAAATAAAATTAACCTGCCACTCATTTTAGTGTGGATGACACATAATAACCTCGATAGTTTAAAGTTCCCCATAGTATACGCAAGTGCCAAAATTTTGTTCCAAATTGATACTAATTGTAAAATTGAGCAGACCACCTTTGAGTTGGAACTGAAAATAAACTATTCAATCATTTTTAGGTGGAAGAAAAAAGAAACAATATAACTTCATAATAAATAGGATATGGATATCCCTCAAAGCATAATAGGAAGTGTGTTTTGTCGAAGTTGTAGTTGTAATTTCTTTAGTTGATATGTAAGAAAAATGTGGAGGTATATACAAGGAATGTGAACTATTTGACAACATGCCTCGAGAGAGATGTCATCTCATGAAATGCAATGGTTTTAAGATATTCAAAAAGTGGGATTTCTATTAAGGAGTTGAAACTTTTAAACAAATACATTTGGTAGGTGTCAAGACAAACTCTGCAACCTTTTCAAACATCCTCTTAGCCTTTGCTGAAATGGTTTTCTTAGAAACACATTTGTGCTTTAAAGTTAAAGATGTGTAGAAAGGTTTGTAGGAGAGTTATGCAGTATAAAACTTGATGTGTAGAAGGTTTAATTATTCTTATAATTTCTTATAGTGTTAGTTATAAGCCAACAAGATGAAGCCACATTTTTTTATTGTAAATAATACCATTAATGGAAAATATCTCAATTCCCTTGAAATTTGATGTCTTTGTTTTATCTATTTTTAGAATGTAATCTCTAGATGGATTAGGTTCCAATATGCGAGATAATTCCTCTAAATTTCTCTTCTCAACATCAAATGACGAGTTAGAGTCAGTTTTGGGAATGAAGAGCTAAGAAAAAAATCTTAAGCCTACAAATAACTTGAAGGCAAGGGAGTAGAATAAAGAAAATCTAGAGATATTATCTTGGAGAGGGATGAAAGCAGAGCTAAGAGCTTCAAGTGTGATGTTCAATAAATTGTAATTGATTGAATATAAATTGGAATTAAATCTTATTGAGAGTAACTACTATAATTAATGGTGTACAAGTGCTAATATACGGTAAGACGTGAGTAAAAAAGTGTGTACAAATATGAAACCCTAAGAAAGAGGAGGAGATAGAGTGACATAGTTGATTTTTGAGTAGTCCAGAAGTGATCCGGGAAAGTGAATAGCTGAAACAAATTGAGAAGAGTGTCATTAATGCTTGTTGGAGGTTCTAAAGCTTAGGAATATCTTTGGATAGGAGTGCCAATGGGGGACAAGAGCACACTGGCGTTAGTGTGCATTCGGTGGTGCTAGTGTTTGCGTGAGTGATCTAGATCGGTCTCTTATGTGTGAAAGGAGCTTCACTACTAGTTTCTGTTCGTCACTCTAGTTTCGCTCCTTGATCGTCAGATGTACCTATAACCTGTAAAACAAGTTATCTACCTGCACATGTACATAAACCACATCAAATATAATAAAAATATGTAGAATGTAGAGTCAGATTGATGCGATGGTCACCCGAAGAGTGAACTTAGTATCGAGCATTGCACTACATTTCAGACTCCATGTATTTCTATGTGAGAGTGTGTGTAATGATTCCCTAGGATGCCCTTGTGCAAGTTGCACTAAGATAGTAGGCTAGATCTAGAATGCTCCATGATGCAAATGTGTGTAATGGAATAAACTTCCCCTCCTATGTTGTGTATGCTAGAAGAATGCAACCCTTGTCCCTTGAATGAGTGTGCTAGATGGATGCTTTGAAGTGATTTTGTGCCTTTGGATGCAAGCTTAGGTGATAGTATGTAATGCTTAGTGTTTGGTCCCTTATTTTGAAAACATAACTGTGTATTTATATGATTCCCTTGTTTGAATTTCGTAATTGAAAACTGAAAGGCTGACCCAAAGTAATAAAAAGTAATTAAGAAGCAAAAGGGGTCCAAAAGGATAAGAAAAAGGTAAAGAGGGACATGAGCACCCAGGAGGACAGGAGTGCTTGACGTTAGTGTCCTAGGCAGCGTCAATGTTCGAGGCCATAGAAAGATAAACCAGTCAAATATTAGCAAGAGTGCAAGATGTATGAAGCCAATAAAAGTGCAGAAGATAAAGCAAAAGGCTAAAGGGATTTTTCAATTACTAGTTTTCTTGCTTAGGAATCATGTAAATGCTAGCATGCTTTTAGGACCTATAAATGTACCTAGGTGAATAGAATTTGTGTCTATAATAATTAGCCATTAGCTTGAATGTGTATCTTCTTCATAGTTTGCGGTGTGGTAGGGAATGTGCATGTTTTCTTGTACATCTTTATAATGCTGCTAATTATTAATGAAATATAACATGTTTTTTCTTAAATTGTGATTTTGTTTCCATGTTTACCCTTAAGTGTGGGTTTTGTGTCATAAGCTAGGGATTTTGGCAATTGTTTACTTACCCCCTCCCCGTTTGCATCAATATGTAATATATATGATAATCCACCACTTTGTATAATGTTTATAGGTTTGTGTAGTGGTGATGGAGGTGTGACAAATATTATGCATGAAAATGAGTAAAATGGAAGTTAAAAAGGATATGGATTCTAACAAAGTTTGGAGAGGAAATACCATCTAAGGTAGCACCTAAGACTATAAAATATACATATACATCTATTATCGCTTCTTTTTACCACATGACTACTACATCAATATTTTTGAATGTCATGTAGTTGTAGAGATGCCACTTTAGTTAAAATATGCAAGTGCTTAAGTGTCATGCAAAAAAACCTATTAAAGTCTATAGTCTTAGGCTGACCACTGGATGTTATTCCCTTTCCTAACTTTATTATGTGACCTCCCCATTGGCTATTTATTCACTCACATTTCACTCATTCCCATGCATGATACTTTCCATGTATTTCGCCACCATTAGAGCCTCTAAACAATGTGTAAAGTGGTGTCTTGTCAAAACATTTTGGGTCTAGATAATGATTTTTCCCTTTTCAAAATAAATAATTAAAAATTACTTCTTTGCAAAACAAACCAGAAGTGATAATATAAAGCCTAAAAAAGGTGTTTTTGCATGGCAATTAGCTACTTTTTGTCACAAATGACTTTGAGTTTTAAAATTAAGAAAAACAATCAAAATGCTTACTATGTGGTCTTTTATGTTTTTATAACCCAAAACACAACAAAACTTCCTTTAATATGACACGAATGAGTATTTAATCTTCACCACTTGTTAATTAAGTGATCATTTTATTATAGGTTGCACGAATACAAATATTGAGGGATTTATTGTGATTTAATTATTGTTAAACAAATTTAGCACATTTTTATTTTTTAACATATGCATGCAAGGATATGTGGACTAATTTTTAAAAAGTTGTTATGAAAAGGAGTAATTTTTATTATTTATTTCTAAAAGGGGAAAAACATTATCTATATTTGCAACGTTTTGAAAAGACACCACTTTACACAATGTTTATAAGCATACATGGTGACAAGAGAGACATGAAAGGGATCACATATGGAAATGAGTGAAACACAAGTGAAACAATGGTCAAACGGTGAGGTAGATGCTAATAGAGTTGGGAAAGAGAATATTGTTGAGCAACGTGTAATTGTAAGCGCCTATACGATAAGTTTTTTTCATGGCACTTAGCAACTTGCGACTCAAAATGGAATTTAGTAAACAAAATGAATTTTGGAGCATGTGGAAATAGTCATACGAACTTATAAATAGTTATGAATAAAAATCAATGTTGATGTTTCATGGATTACAGATTTTACAATGTATAGTCCTCTGGTGTGTAAAGCATTTGTTGCTCCAATTACAACATAGTTTCAAGTACAGAGGCACATAGTGTCATGGATTTACAATACATTTATGAGATTAAGGCCATTACTTGGATTCTTTGATTTTCATATTTTGTCTCAAAATGTTAATGTTGCTTAAACTTTCAAGCACTACTAGGATGAAATGCATCAAATTATTTGTCGGCCTCTCGAATAAAATTTCATGTAAATTCTACGCATCATTTACTTATCGAGCCACTAAATTTTACATTTCTTGCTATGAAATGCATAACATTAGATTCACTTCTTAGTCAAATCATTAATGCTCGAATTCCTATGTTAACCTCCTCGGCACCATCTCATTCTTGTCTACATGCACTACTATTCGCTATCCATCGATGTACACATTGCACCCCCGGTGCAATTTATAGTAAGTATGTATTCATTAACATAAGTTAACCCCAAAAATAAGATACTAAATATGAAAAGTCTCATAAGTGAATAAACTCTTCCTTATGTAGGTGTTTATTGCAATACTTTTCTAATAGGTTATAGTGCATAGAACACAATAAAAACTATATAAATAGTTTTGTTAAATTTAAATGTCTTATTATGGATTCCTTGTGTTCAAGGTCACATAAAGCCTTCCTTTCATACAAAGATTCAATCTAATCATGTACTTCACATGTATCCATATGGTCATTCGTTTTAATGTGAAACAATACAAAATGGACGTTCATGTAATGTACTTAAACTATAAAAAATAAAAAATCCTTTCCCAAGTGAAGGCAAGGGCTAATACTAAAACTATAAATACATATGTAGAGCGATGCACAAAACAACCATTGTGAATTCATCTCTCTAGCCTAAAGTCCATGCACTCTTTGTCGCATATGCTATTCATGTGTCCCATGGTGTATATAATGTAGAAAGGTACGGTCCTTTTTTCACACACCCGTTGGGAAAAATGAAGACTTTGTTAGCTTGCTTTCAATCTAAGGGAACTAGAGGGTAGAGTCTTATGGTCTTGACGTGAGGGTGGGGAAAGAGTGTTAGAATATGCTATATATTTTGTATATTATACATTCAAGATTATTGTACACCTCTACCACAAGTGTTAGCTGGGGTCCTGGACTGGCTCTGGCTGGAGGGTTTGTGGGGTTAGCCCCTGAGAATTTTTTTGGATCCTATTTTTCCTAGAGTGTGTATATATATATATATATATGTGTGTGTGTGTGGTTTTTATATATATGTGTACCCATGATATTAGCAACCATAGTATTGTAAACCTAATTTAATGGTTTCCTATTGATGTGCTTCCATATAAATGGACATGTAGTAGGGTAGAGAAGAACGTGAAAGTACATTTCTTGTATTGTAAATTTGTAAACGGTTAAGTTAATGGAATAAAAGAGAGAAGTTATTACATTGGATTTTTTTTCTGAAAGCATTTCCCAAGATGAATCTTATGTTATCTTGTGTATGCCATTTTCATTTTCTATGTATCTTGAATATTATGTTAAGTATTTATTCTCTTGTATTTGTTTATAACATCAAAAATCTACAAGGAGCAATTAGAAAAACTAGGAAAGGACCATGGATGTCATGTCACAACTTATGATGATGAATTTGACGCAGCCATCAAAAAGGATTTAATTCATTTTGCAGTCCTTATATTTCATGAAAGTGGAGAACAAATATTAATGTTCAGTTTTTGTTCACGTGGTTGAGTAGTACAACATGTGGATGATCTAGATGAAAGCATACTTCAACCAACAAAGAAAGTTGCACCAATTGATATCTAATAATGTCGAGTTTACAGGTTGATCTAGTTGGGAAAATACCTTTGGCATAATTAGTCCATGAGATAGAAAGGTCTATGGGAATATGCATTACATTATTTATTTACACGACTTAAAGATTATTGAGGTATGTGATATCCTTTAGAAGAGTGTTATTATTTTTGTTGATTTTCACTAGCATCATCCCGAAAGAAATTTTTTTCCTCGAATATCTCTATCATGGAGCTTACTCTTAACATTTCCACATATTTACCTTTATGTCCATTTACTGAGGACATTTGAGGATGAAGTGATCCTCATTTTTGACCTCCCATGTGGTGCAAAAAACATAAACCTTCTCTTATAGCTACTTATTAGATACCATCCATCTCATTGTCTCACATGGTGAGCCACGAGACCTAGTGCTCAATTAAATAATGATGATTTTTTTCCTCCATTTAATTTTGGCCCTTATATGTGCTTTTTCACTATGTTCACGGGTTGGGTTGAATAATGGGATATAGTGTTGTCTTTTCTTGTTTGTTTCTTTCCCCACATTGTTGTTATATACCTTTCACTCACATAATTTTGTCTCTCATATTACAATTTGGGGTGTTAACTAAAGTAATATCTCATTTACTCATTTATATGTAGTTTTTCTTCATCCAAGTGTTCTTTTATATGTGTAGTTCTTCATCTTTTGTGTCATTGGGCCATATGTTGGTATTATGTTCCATATTTTTAGTAACATAATAGCCTAGTCTTTATAGTTTCCTCAAAGCGAAAAGTACCTATTTCAACAAGGATGATATCATAAGGAATTGAATCCTTAGCTTTGAAATTGTTCGTGATAAGGCATTTTCGGTCTTTTCTATTTCCCTCTATTTCAAACTTGTTGTCTTGTTAGCCTACATCTCATAGTGATATAATACCAATGGAGTGACAAGTAACCAAAAAGGGTCATACTCTCCCAATCCTATAACTCAACATTTTAACATCTATTTTAAAGTGCATAAAGAGATCTCCAACCACATTGTATCATTTTCATCCTACATGTATCTGATTGAGCTTGTTATGAAATTCAATACCGAGATACTTATATTCTTACACCACTTTAAGTGACCCTCCTACAAACTAAAAATTGGGGTTTTGAGCCTTCGTTTTTGTTTAAAAAATCATGATTGGTTTGTATTGCATTGGGTTTTGAGCATTTTGATTTTAGCCTTGACTTGGGCATACAATCTGATTGGTTTGTATTGCATTGGGACCCATAGTTCCTCAATTTTTCTCATAACTTTCTCTAGAAGGTATTTCAAATGCCTTTTGAAGTTTACAAAACAACAATATGCATCCCCTTTTATATCTCAAACCTTTTCAATTAGGTATCTAAGCATGACATATTAATTAATAGTGGGATTTGTGGGTCTAAAAACTATTTGTCCCTTTTCCCTCTTTCCATTTTCTTCTACATAACTACTAATTCAACATTATATCATACTTCTAAATAGCTTTGCAAAAAGATGATTGATAATGATACTTTGGTAATTTGAGGGTTTATTTATATCTCTCTTTTAAACAAAGGTATGGTTATACTAGTTGTTCACTTTGTTAGGAATCCATTTTGGATGACCTCATAGAGGATCTCTTTGATTTGAATTTATAGGATATTTTCTTCCCATCTTAAATGTTATGCTAGAAAATTGTTTATGTATCAAGCTTTACTTTTGCCTAGCTTTTTAATCCCTCACATGATGTATTTTGTCGAGAAATTATCTTCACTAAAACTAGTTGTGGGTGATGTTTCTTGATCACTTTCCCACACATACAATTCTTTGATTACTCCAAGCAATGTCCTAATTTTATGATGTTCTCAATTTGTTTTTTTGCACATTTCCCTTTAGAATATTTTTAGTTCATATTTCCTAAGGAAATAACCTCTTTCCTCCTAGTTCTTTTGTAATATTCTTTTTCCCCTCACTATTTACTGATGTTTTTCTTTTTTACCTTTGTTTTATCTATTGTTTATTTTAGCAATCTCCATGTTTCCTTGCATTCTTCATCATACCTTGCACTTGTCATCAATTTACTTCTTTCCTTTTGTTTGATTTTATCTCTCTTCTAAGTTTTTAGTGCCTCTTTAATTTTGTGTGTTAACCTCCCACTTTTAGTGTAATCTATTTCATTAGCATGCACTCTCATTCCCATTTTAAGGTTTGTTATCCAATGTTTCCCTGAAATCTTGTTGATTTTCCTCTATCGAAAGGAAGTTTCCTCCGAGTGGTGATTTACTTTAGTGGAACCCAATATGATCATCATGTTGTTTATTTCTTTACAATTGGAGTTTCATAATGATTGGGTTGTGATCTAAATTAAGTTCTAATGGAGAATATTTTATTTCTAGCTCTTCAATTCTAGGTATAGAATTTTGTGAGCAAATAACGTAGTCAATTTCACTCTAATCTATGTGAGTCTTACATGTGTAATTTCCTGATTTTTTCATTTACTCATGCCATTACAAATAATAAAACTATTTATATTAAATAAATGTAGCAGATCTCCCCAGGGGTGAGTGATAGCCCAATGCTTATTGTATGAGGTCCTATGTTATTGATTTTCTTCTTTAGTAATTTTAAGTCATATCTAAATCCACATTATTTCCCATAATGTTAGCTTGTTTGTTTGTTTTACTTGTATTAAAGTCCTCAATTGGAAAACTATCTTCAATCTTGTAGTAGGCTGAAATGTCACTCTTTAAGGATAAGTATGGTCTTCACAATCTAGAACACACTTCTTATAGAATTTGGAATTCTTGGGTGCAAAATAACATGTATCTATGATATTTTTTGCCATTTTTGTGAATCTTATCTAAATGCACTACTTATTTTTATTTACTTTTTATATTGGGATACCTTTGCACCGTGTTTATTTTATTAAAACCATTATTCCCCCATAACCCTTGCCATTATTGATTGCTTTCTTTCATATTTTTCTTCACCCTTCAAAATTTGGTGTCATGCACCCATCATGTTCATGTGTTTCATTCAAATTGGGCCCTAACCTAGGTCCTCTTCTCTAAGGGTAAACTCTACAATTTCAACATAACATTGTAAGATACTCTTAAGTGGGCCATAATCCCTATTTTCTTCAGGTTTGATGATTTGTGATATAATATTTCATGTTGTTTAAGTATACCCATCCCCCTTAATTCCTTTTTACCTTCACCTTTCCCCACTCCTTGTTTCTCTCTTCTAATTGCAAAAATTTGAAGTCTTCATCAATGTAATAGTGGGAGCCTCTCAACATCCCTCGTTTCTTACTATCGTTGTTTTATCTTCAAAGTTCACTAGTGTGACCCAAAAATTCCTAACTCTTCCTCCCTCTCTCACCTTACCCATTATGTTTTCTTGTTTAATTTGAGCCCTCCAATATAACCATTTTGAAAGGAAGTCCCTTGTTAAACTACTTGTATCCTCATTTTATCTATAGTATTTCAAACCTTTGATGATTATATTTAATAGCTTATTATGGAGTTCTCTTTATTCTATCATTTGATTAGTAACTTACTTATCTATCAAATCCTTTACTTTCTCGTTGATTCCTTTGCTACATGTGCCCATGTCTTACCCTCTTGTAATTTATTTATCAACTCATTCTTTCTCAATTGCATGTTGCAAAGTGCCTCTTGAAATTATTTTATTTGTGTTGCATTAATTTTCACCTCCCATTCGTTGATGCTTATTGGAGTTTTGATGGTTTTTTAGGACCTTCCCTTCGTGTTGTTTAAAAATTGTGAGATTTTGAGGTTTTGCCACTTTCTCTTTGAATGTGTTTTTGTCTTTTTTTCCCAACTTTTTCTTAGTGCTTATAAACACCCAAAATCTACCACTCATAAATAATTCTTGGCTAAATTGATCATATTCACACCAATACATTAATTAATTAAATTGCCTTCATCATGTCACACATCCCACAACATCCCATGATCAATTAATCACATCTAATCACTCTTAACCAAGAACTAATCCTACATTTTTATCATGTCACATCTACTAAAGTCAACTAACCCCCTCATCTAAAACCTATATAAAGGACCTTCTAAAGGTACATTGTACACCATCATTTCATGAAAATGTTCCATTTCTAGAAACCTTAGAAAAGTGAGAAAGCATCCTATACAAGAACCTTTCCAAATTTGGAAATCCTTCCACTACGGAAAAGTTTCTTACCTCATCCTATTCCTTACAAGCACGTTACCAGATCTTGTAGAATTTATTTGATCATCGAAATCCATTGAGAGAATCCATACAATAAGGAGAGGTTTTACATTATATTGTGTTTATGTGTTTATCTCTCTTCTTAGCTTAATCTTGAGGTCTTATGTTAAGTTTTAGACTAGGTTTTGCTTAGTGTTGATTTCTATTTTGAAGTCTTTAACTTCATATGCATATATTGGCATGCCTAGTGGGACACCCCTTTATCCTTTCTAAGTTTTCTTGAGTTTTTATTGAGGTTTTATAGATTTTATGGTTATTGTGTGTTTCTCTCAAGTACATAAGTGTCATCATTCTATAAAAATTCTCAATTTGTCATTAATCTTGCAAGTTTTCATCCTTTTTCTTCGATTTCCACTTGTCTACAGATTGATGTCTTTGTCTTGGGTGTCAATGTATTTGTATTCAATGGAAATGTATCTCATAAGATCAGTAACATCTATGATTTATTTTTCTATGCGGGTCTATTAACAAAAATGTCACTATTTTTATTATATTCATATTGTTTTTATTATTATATAGCCCCTATGACTACATAAGCAACATTTTTTTTATCTATGTGCTTGTGTAGATTGGCTTACAAGGATGCTAACAATTTTGTTTTCTATACGGTGACTTCAATTTTATCGTAGCATATATGATCATATATGTGACATTTTTATTTTGACATTATTTCATAGGGTACCAACGTTTTGATGTTTCGTGACATTTTGATTTCATAGAAGTGTTTCGTGTATATTTATAACACTTTTAATTTTCTAAAATTCATCTACAAGACGTAACACCTTTATTTTATTTGTAACATCTTGTCCTAGGTTGTTGCATTTTTACTATTGTAGTGACGTTTTTAATTCAATGCTTCACATTACACATCTTATCATTTCTAATCATTGGATGACTAAATTAGATGTTTTATTTCCTTTATTTACATCTTTCTAACATGTTTGCAACTTAGATGATGCGAAGCATGATTTCTTGCAAATAGTCAAATTTTGGTTTTCATAAGTGTTTAAGGTGTAGGAGGTCCTTTTAGGCATTTAGGCATAGTTTATAGTCCATTTGGACCTCTTTTGGTATGTAATAAGATGGATTTGGAGTTTCCCTCCAAAACCACTATTCAAATATTTGAATTTACCTAGGTTGTGTTTAGTGGTATTAATGATTGTTTAGAATAAATAAATGTCATAAATGGATGTCAAGGAACATTATAAAACCTAAGTCATGAGTCTACATGATCCTTGCTTGGTTTTGCAACTATGGTCACTCTCACCATTGTGAGTTAGGTGAGTTTTAGACCTAATTACCCTTTTTTCATCATTTTGAGAGGGCCTTTGAATGAGGAAAAAGGTGAAGGTGGTAGATAGGGGGTTTTATAAGAGGAAGAGAGTTTTTACTGAGCCAAGGGCTCAAGAAGTCTGTAATATTAAACTGGTGTTATCGAGGAGAAGGCTTTTTGAGTACGAGCTTATGTAAACATGAATGTTTGTGAAATGGTGAATTATTTTGGTTGTAAATGACTTAATGAATGTTGTTACATATTGTATGAATATTGTATAGGATTAAGGATATTCTACGAAAGAATATTTTGTAGGTGTTAGGATAACATTGAAGTTAATTTCTTTAAAGGAGTTGAAGTGATGTGTTACACAAGGTAAATGAGTGTATTAACGTCATGAATGAATAAGAACACTCTAAAGGTTTTAAACTATGAGAGATCACATTTTCATTGTAATAAAGGATATGGACTATTAAATGGAAAAAATTTCATGCTTATTCTAGTGGTTGTATGAACAATAATCTAAAACTAAAGAATATTGTTATACGATGCCTGTGTGAGGGTTTAGTAAAACAAGAAATTATCATAACTTGTGTTTGAATTAGTAAAGGTTGATAAAAATTGGTGAGAATGAGGATTTATATGCACGAAAGGGTCCTGTTAATTTTCAGGTTAAATGGATTAGGAATGGTATGTCAAATGGTTAAAACTTAGACTGTTAACATGTAGGAAAACCCCAATTTTGAAGATTTAAGGAAAATGTTTGATAGAATAAGTAAAACTACTCATTATTATATGTGGAAACATTTATAATAGGATGAAAGAGACTTAATTAAGGTATAAGGAGGTGTAAAATTGGTTGTTTAGGAAGAAAATCTTAAAAATATAGTCTAGACCCTATTATGAGAACAAAAATCATGCACATACCTAGTAAAATGAGCATAACTCACACTTTATGAGGAGATAGGTTCTGAAATTTTGTATGGAAGAGTAAGAGGTTAAGATATAACTTTTCTAAGTGGTTTGAGGTCTTAAAACCATCCTATGTAAAATTTATTGATTTTTGAGTGCTTGTTGCCATCACAATCTCGGGATTTGGGACAAATTTCTAAAAACATCATAATTTGTGTTTTATCAACTGGGTTCTTATGAATCTTAGACTATAGGGTCTTTATACTACTAAGAAGATGTTTGTAAATTTTTATTAGTATATTCACACATGGGAGATATCAAATTTTAGTTTGAAGACCTAGTAAAGACCTAGAAGGCCTAATTGCAAAGGTGATTAGTGAGTTGGGGGAATGTATGCAAGATATGGACTAAAAAAATTGGTGAAAAGCTAGACAAGGATAAAGGGTATTCAAATGTGTGATTACTTTTTCAGGAGTGTTAATGATTTGTTCCCAACTATAAGGTTTTCAGGTAAATAGGGCTAGAAGAAGAAGGCTAGTTGAAAATGGTAAAAGGAGAATAAAAAGAGTTGGGCTTAGAGTTGGATGCTAAAATTTTAAGAGGAATTGTATGACCATAAAGGGTGTTTAAAAAGGTTAATAATAGCCTCTAATTCCATGTAAGGTGTTACAAGAAATAAGGTTTGAGTTTAAGAAGGGATAGTAGTATGAAAACAAGGATTATGAGGTGAATGAAACATATTGATATCTTGATTCCTATTTTAGGACATAATAAT
This sequence comes from Taxus wallichiana var. yunnanensis, assembly GCA_018340775.1. Classification (NCBI taxonomy): domain Eukaryota; kingdom Viridiplantae; phylum Streptophyta; class Pinopsida; order Cupressales; family Taxaceae; genus Taxus; species Taxus wallichiana. The sequence goes on along the minus strand of CM031234.1, from coordinate 248,031,020 downwards.
GTTTATTTTATATATCGAGTAGGTATGAGGTGGATGCAACCCCTACTTCAGTCTTGATGTGAAATCGATACTTTTGTGCATTTAAGAGTTCTTGAATTTTGACATTATTTGCATGTTTTGATAAACTTGACTTTGAAATAAAATTGTTGTTGTGGTTTTATTGGGTCCACTACCCTCCTTGCATCATTAGAATCACATCTTAAAGGATTAAAATAATAAAACTACTAACATTTGTTAGTAGGGATTTTAAATTTAATCATTTATTGCATTTAATTGTTGTTCATTTACTTTGTGTATTGTTTATACCTCATCCCGATTGTGTATGCCCTTCTCTCATACATGCAACATGACCTTGAGGATAAAAATAATTAAGATGCTTCTTTTTCACTTTCTTAGGGTCTAGTGATTTGGAATTGACCACCAAGCGCTTAGCCAAATCTTGTTTTTGGCTCGCTCCATAAATTACTTAGAGGAGTTATCATTATTGACTAAAAAGAGTTCAATTTTACTTGGATCTTATGAAGTGAGGTGGTTTCCATGAATACCCAAGCATTGACAACACTCGTGTACCACAAATTTGTGCCTCATGAATCTTAGGCATATTAAGGAATTTCTTAGAAACCTTGTTATGCCTAACATAAAACATTTTGTTTCTGAATGTGTAGTAGTGTTAGGAACACAAAATTCCTAAGTTACCCACCCCATACCTTTGAGGTATATTGGTGGGATATTATAAGGTTGTACACCTATTTGACTAGTGTAGGTTGTGATCATGCCATGTTTTTTTAATCCATTATGTTATACCCGTAGTCAAACCAAACAAAAATCAAATAATTTGTGACACCTACCACACACCATTGACTCAAAAATCCCAAAACCAATCCTTTTATATGTCTCGAACTCCTTTATCCATATGATGATGATGTTAGTCTTTGATGTAAAGCATCTAAGATCATCAACCACTCAACCAACACAAGTAGTCCGGTCTTATCAATGCATTCACCATTGACTAGGAATTTACTAGTTCTTGACAACTTAAAATCTCTCTAAGGATTTCAATATGGATTCAAATGGTCAAATGGGCTCAAACAACCTTCTCAACAATTTAAAAAGTCTCATACCATGCTAATACACTCAAAAAATTGAATTTAGGCAACCAAAATCTACTATTTGCTTCACCTTTGCCTATTCTGCTTACTTGGCTTCTCAAGAACATGGTTGTTGAAATGGTAGGAGTTGGAATGGTCCACAAGGATTAGGAGGGAAGTATTTGGTGTTTTGAAAACCATTTTCCAAGACACAAGTGTAGGTAAAATTTTTGATCCAACTCTTCAAGCAACTGCTACTTCCCTCAATGTCCTCTAATGTAGACCTCTTCTTGCTTACTAGTCCTGTCACAACACCAATTTCAATATAAATTTTAATTGTAATACACAATTCAAGTAGTAATTCAAACAACCTTTATTCCCAAGGCTCTTTTTACAAAATTTTAGGCTTACTTCTTTGGAAGAATTTACTAAAAATCGCAATTTAAAGCCTCTAATAAGGTCTTCTCGGTTTCTTTATAGTACTTTTGGCCAACTTTCAATAAGATTTTGTATTAACTCAAAGTTATTTCAAAATTACTTTTGAATTATAATGTGACAATATTCAGGGTGATTTGTTGAGTTTAATAGCTATTGTTGGAATGATTTCTAAGCCCTAAAATGCTTTTATTTCTTAAAACCCCGAGGGTTTGTCCACTTACTGTGCCTACAAGCACCAATTTTCTCCTCGATCACTTACACCCTTTTTCAATGCCTTTGATATTTCAAATTAGGTTTATTCATACTGTGTAAAGGTTATTAAATTACTAGGAGTTTCTTCACACTCCCCAAGCATGTGTTTGTTCCCAAACTTTCCCTACCTTGTCCCGAGAGCGGGGTTCCTAAATTGTACCAAATGTATTCAATAAAACCACATATTTTCATACTCCTTGGTCACAAAAGCTTCTTAAATTCTTCTTAGGCTATGTGCACCTCCAAGATTCTTACCTTGTTCACTTTCCCTCCTTATTTATCAACTAAACGTCCTTATCCTGCAATTTTCACAGTCTTCAAGACTTAGACACTAGCTTTTTTATGCGAGTCAATCCCACCAAACCCTAGTCATCAAATAAGATCTAAAATACACATATAAGATTTCTAAGACAACATGCTCAATGCTATCACAATGTACTTCCCCTTTATTTCACAAATGAAAAATAAAATCCTTGCTTCCATGTTCAAGAACTGATCAACAGTTGTATATATGCACAAAATAACAAAAACTTATCAACAACACTTATGGAGCTCCAAAATTCATTCACCTCGATTGATCAATGATGAATAAATAGTTACAATGTCCTTTTATACTTCCTCCATTCAAATTGATCTCATGTAACCACCTCCATGATACATGCACAAGGTCACATGTGGAGTCTTGAGTTGACAAGAAGGAGATTATATGAAGCTTTGAGAGCTTATACATCAACTTAAACCCAAAATGAGGCTCCAAAAACATAAAATGTCAAGAAAAACCTATACACATGCTATAATGCACCTAAAAACCCCATACACAACCTAGAAAGCCAAAAATTGGCTCTAAGAATTCAAATTTTCAAATTAGACAAAATGAAGGGAAACCTCCTAATTCAAAAATTGAACCAATAAGGCCTAACAAGACATCAAAATTGACTCATAGACATCTCTAAGGACTAGAAAAACCAAAATTTGACCTTCACATGCCCTTGTAGTGATGCCCCTGCATAAGTATTTCTAACCAAAGTGAGGAAAATGATGACCAATACTTGTTCATAACAAATCATGTTAAAATCAATCAATTCCTATATCAAAATAAAGATAACATCCTTCTTAGACTTATTGACCTAGGAACGAAACTCATTCTTGATTTTAGTCAAAAATATTAGTAAATATCAATGGTGAACAAGATTTGTCAAAGTTAGAACCACCCACCACATATACCAAAACTCCAAATAAAACTCAACTAAATAGAGGGATCACCGACAAAGATCTCGAAACATATAATAAGAAACAAAATCCAAAAATACATCTTTTAAAATCAATCATGAAAAAATAAAAATGGTCAACTACACCCAACATACTCCTTGTAATAATAAACAAAACATACAAGATCAAATGCCAAAATTGAGTTTCTAGTTAGCCCACTTAGACTCCCATAATAGTCTCAAAAATCAAAACCTTTAGAGCATACCCAAAAACCTGTAACTAGGGCCTTGACCCAAACAAATGAAATTTCATCTTACCCCCATCATAACCAATCCATATATTTTCATTCAGAAGAATGGAAAGCTATGAAGGACATCCTACAAGGACTACAAGAACATAATCATGGTCAAAACAATAAATATAGATTTGAGGAGTTGTGTCCATGTCCTTTTAATAAGAAATTTTGTGTATCCCTTTTCCCCATTATTTGGAATTCACAAAATTTGAAAAATACAAAGGAAAGGGTGACCCATAGTAACACGTCAAAGACTTCTTTATGTCATGTCAAGAGGTTACTTATAGTGACAACTATCTAAGTCAACTCTTCCCTCACAACTTAGGTGGGAAATAATTATAATATATCTTACACCTTTTAAAAGGTTTCTTTACCACTTTTGTTGGCCTATAAGAGAAGTTCGTTAGACATTTCTCCTTTTACATGGGTATGACATTGCAATGTTGGATCTTTTAACACAAAACAACACAATAATGAAATTTTCTCTTCATTCTTACAATGATGGAGAGGTCGAGAAAGTCACTTCCATTGTTTTATATTAGAGAGTTAACATTTTTGTGCCTAACCTCAATCAAATACCTCCTTTCAACTTTAACTCCATTACATTGACACATTCAATGAGGTCACCCAAAAGGGAACCCAAATTGAAAAGGCCCTCCTCGTGAAGGTGTTAGCTCTCAAATTTGTTCCATTTTTGAAAAGAAGTGAAGAGAGTAGGACATGCCATTGTAATTACTTTCTTATTTACTAATTGGGGGAATATTTAAGGAAACACATGAGAAGGTGGTTATCTTCTTACTAGGCTTTGTGAAACTTGTGAGAGAGACACTCTAACAACCTTAATGTGTAAAATAATACAAAGTTTGTAAGGCTAGTGCAACAAACCCAGATAAGAAACACAACCACTATGGTTTCCCACCCAATTTTTGTCACTAGAAGGAAGAATCATAAAGTTTTGCAAGCAAACAAATGAATAAGATGTCCATGATTTATAGGATAATTGATCTTAAGACAAGAAGAATGAATAAAGGAAATATTATAAACCTTAATATGAAGTTATAACAGTTAAAACCTCAAAGAATTTGTAAAGCTAAATGGATATTTCAATAAGGTATATAGTTTTATAGAAATATTGCTTAAAAGAGTGGTCAAGTTAACCACGATCAATGCTTAGAATCCATTACGAAAAGAGCCACAAAAATTTACACAAAGTTATTTAGTAACAACCAATAGAGGAAAATAATTAACAATTTTTTAACACACTCCATCATAATTCAAACATACAACAGAGATCTTACACAAACCCCTCATTATGCATCGAACAACACATCATATAATTTCAATATGTTAAATACATTAATATTGAATTATTTTATAAAAATACAAATAAGTGAGATCATGTAAGGATTTTTAAATCAAAAGCTACAAGTGTCTACACAACAAAAATAACTACCTCATTACTAGACAATGATCTTCACATTCAATGTCTTCCAAAAAAATTGCAACACTTGTTCAACATTCTATAACATTAGTACTTTGAATTAAAAATCCTACCACTAGCTTAAAAACCTAGGAAGCAAAATGCTAATTGTGAAAATGAAGTTTTCTCATGAGCCAAAAGACCAGGATAAAGGATTTTCCTCTAATTTATAGTAATTCCCTTTGCATAAGTAGATAGTAAAGGTACTCATAACATTCCTCTAGGAGTAATTAGAGGATTAGAAGGTTCCATTTGTAAACTCTAGAAGAGATCAAACCATCCACCAATGAATGAAGAGAAAAGATCATGCCCAGATCACTCTTGCCAAATAAAAGTGGAGAGAAATACAAATATTGCTTAAAAATAAGTAAATTCTAACAATCTATGAGGAAGAACAAATTGAAATACATTGAAAACAACTCATGCATATATATGAAATCAAGAGAAGGGATGAAAATGAGGTCGACACTTGTTCAATTGATCATAATTTCCACATGGTTCCAATGTGAGAGCTTTAGTTGATCTAATTTTGAGACTAAAGGGACCTGGAAACTCTGTTATAAAATGCTAAAAATTCTTTAACCTTTCCTCTTAAAAATTGTACCAAAGTGTAGCTCTCTGAATGATCCTTCTAATGGTACTAATCATTTGTCAACCATATCTCTCTATTAAAAGTTACAAGTGAAAAATAGAGCTCTATTCATTTTTCCTTGTTTAAGCTTTGACATCCACCTCCCTCACTTACATTCAATTTGAAAAAATTAAATTTAATTCAAAACTCGTGTCGGGTTTAAACTTCAACTATGGTAGATACATGTAATCCATTGATGTTTTCGCATTCAACGGGGAGGAAGAAGATTTTAAAGTTTAAGACATTGCAAAACACCGATTGCTAATACATGCCTACAATCAACACTTTACTAGCCATAGAAACTATATATGCAAGGATTGAGGTGGTGTAGTATACCGATGGGCACCACGTGTTGTGATCCATCACATGAGAGATTATGCATCCCTTAAAAACATTCATCATGTGCCGATTGATGCCAAGTGTCCTCCATTAACACAAATAAGCTTATAGTCCATAAACACTTAAGAGGTTAATTGTTGCCATATGTTGATGATCAACACTCTACATGAAACAAAGATCCAAAGCCAAGGCTAAAATCTTTCTCACACACAAGATAATTAATGACTACCAAGTGTTGAAGATTGGTAGCACTAAAAATAATGAAAGTTTATTCCAAAATATGTTGATCGAGGGAAATACGATGGTATCCATGCATCCACAATTAACACCAGTTGGAGATTTCATAAGAAAATAGAACCAAGAATCTAAAATTTAGAATGTAGCCCAAAATATCAAACCTACAAGCTGAATGTAAATAAAAATAAGAAGAAACAAGCGAGTTTCATGAGTCTAAAATGATCGTGCAAAAGAAAAATAAAGTGTTTTTTCATTTTGGGCTCCAACATTAGTTCCAATTGTGGGAAATATTCCTCCCATAAGGACCAAGAGATCATAGAAAACTCATGGTAGAAGAAGACAAACTCCTTATCTAAAATAGAATAAAATATCCTCAATAATTTTGAATTCCACAACTAAATCCTTAGTCAATATGAAATGATTTTCTTTAAACAAGTCAAAGTAAGCATTTGCATTGTGAATAACCTTCTAAATACATAAAGGTGGGGACACACCCTTGGGCACCAATACAAAATGAGAAAACAAACCAAAATAAATAAGAAACCCACACAAATCAACACGCGCACACACATATGCACAAGAACAAAAAAGAGAAACACACACATATGTACACTATATAATAACTTCACTTCTCATACCATATTAATTGAAAAAATGTTTAAGATACCTGCTATTGACAAACAACTCCAAAACCTCACCATGAAGATCCCACAAGAAATAAGTATTATCTCCAATGCGTATGTCCACTCCATGTGGTCCAATCCAAAGTGGATCAAACTTCCCATGTTTTCCTTTATTTTCATGCATGTTGTCCCGAGCAACATCAAATTATTCAAATCAAATTCTATAGCAAATTTTTTTCTATCAAACATTATCTTCATTTTACTTTTAAACTTCATGTGATTGAATTCTACTTTATCCAATTACATAAGTTGGTTGATTCTCTTTGCATATGGGTCAACATCATCGATATATACTTCTTACAACAATTGGAAAGTAGTTAGCTCCAAATTTGTAGAAAGAGTGACATTCATACCATAAACTAACTCAAAGGGACTCTTTCCTATGGCTTTATTTGAAATAATCCTATCTTCCCAAATGGCCTACCTAAAATTTCCTTCCCACTTTCTTTTGTTCAATTCTAGAATGCTTCTAACAAACCTCATTTATTAGTAGACTCAACTTGACCCTTCCCTTGTGGGTAGTAATTGGAAGAATATGTCAGATTAATCCCAAACTTATCACACATTTTCAATAGAGGGTCAATTCTGAAGCACATGGCATTATCAACTACAATTTTACTAGGCATGCCAAATCTAGTGCTTATATTATTCCGTAAGAAATCCATCACCACTTTTTAAGTTACATTCTTTGTTGGGATAACTTCAAACCACTATGTAAAATAATTAGTTGCAACCAAATTCCATCGATGGCCACAAATAGATTGATCTTTAATTTCTCAATAAAACTCATTTCCCTTTATTGAAAGGGATATTTTATAACTAGAATAAGAGGGGAACACCAAGCTCTTTTAATCTTCCTACATAGAACTGATATGGGTCACACTTCCGAATACCTTAACAACATCTATGAACAATGAAGGCCACTAATAACTAGCTCTATTGATTTTATGAGAAATATTTTTGCTACATAATTACATCCACATAACCCATGGTGGAATTCTTTAATTAACTTTGTAGAATCCTCTTCATTTACACATTACATGAGAACATTCCCTATATTTATCCAAGATAGCCCTCTTTCAGTTATCACATACTTTTGAGCAGCCAATATAAGAGATCTACATTGTACTCTATCCAAATTGTGAGGAAAACTCAAATGTTTCAAGAAGTATATAATGTCTATGTACCAGTCGATTCACATAATTTATCGTAGCTTGTATATCACCCCTTTCTTGTAAATTGAGTGCAACAACATCCAAATTTTACTGTCACATACATAGCTAGTCCTTTACCTCTTATAAGCTTTCTAGTATGTGCCTTAATGTCAAATTATTTTAATTTATTCACCAATCTACATCTCTTCCCAAAAGTTTCTAACCGAGTCAAGATATCTTTAACCATGGTATAAAGCTCATATGATTTGATCTTTCGGATGAGAATGTAAGATCTAAAATATTTCACCACTTTAATCAAATCATATGATTGTTTCTCCATAAGAGTATAATTCACCTCATTATGTTGCGACTCCCTACTCTAAAAATATATGGATTGTGGATGCCCATCACTATTATTTTGTAGTAGGATAAATCTAATGTATGAGGGGAAACAAAAGAAAATATATAAAAATCCTTAATCGAACTAGAAAGTACAAGTTTTTTTCTTGAGAGCTTCTTTCACATCAGCAATGATCATTTTGCTTCATTAGTCCATTGAATCACTTGGTACTTCTTCAACACGTTGGTAATTGGGATTGTGATCTCAACAAAATTGGATAAAAATGCCTAACAAAATTAATTTTCCCAAAAATGATTAAAGACCATTTTTGAGCATGGAAGAGGAATGCTAATCATCACACCTTCTTTAGACACAATGTAACCAAGTAAGTTTCCTCTCTCCACCCCGAAAATGCATTTTTAGAATTGAGAAATCCCAAATTTTCTACACTACTGAAAAAATCTCTCCAAGTGCTCCACATGGTCTGCCATTCTTTTGGAAAACATAGTTATGTCATCCTGATAAACCACCATGATCTCATCAATCAAACTAGAAAATTAATAATCTAGAACTCTTTAAAATATGGTTCCAACATTAATAATACCAAATGGTATACATACATACACATAAGTGCCCCAAGGAGTAGTAAATGTTCTTTTAAATATATCTAATTCTTTAAAAACATCCTAATTTAGACATTTTATTTTAATTTATAAAATCCACACATAACTAGATGTTTCCATTCTTCTTTCTTACTAGAACTAAGTTAGTAACCCATGATGAGAAGCTTATAGGATAAATATTTCCTCCTTTCAACTTTTTAAAATCAACATGCATCTTTGTTGCCAAATTTGGATTAACCATTATTCATTTTCTATCTAAAAGGTTTTGAATTAAGATACAAAGGGATGTGAAGATGAAACAAATCTTCCATATAATCTTTTAATTAATCATATAGCCATGTCATATAATCTCTATACTTCCATAACATCTTGATTAGAGCTTTCTTTTTACCCTCCTTCATGAATTTTCCAATTAAAACATACTTGGGTGATACATGGGTACCCAAATTATCTTCTTTGATGTCATGCATTGTTAGGAAATCATGTTGTTTTACTCTATCAATAAAATCAAAATTTATTTCAGTGTCACCAATCCTCTCGGGATTTTTTTATCTTCAATTGAATTACCTCGTGTCCCAAGATAACTTCTTTTGCATCTTGATTCTCAACAAAAGGTTCTAAATCCATGAACTAGTCCTTAAAATCATTTGTGTCAATCATAAACCTGATAATTTTACTATCCTCCTCAAACACTTGAAATGATTGAAATTGTCGGGGATAGAAAATCACACCAAGATCTCAACATCATATACACAAACAAGGGAAATGACTTTATTGTGATAGACAACAACATGAATAACAAGTTGATATATGACAACATTCAATGACCATTTCACATGCATGATATTGAATGAATTAAAAACTCAATATAATCCTAAACAACAATGTTATATTACTTAATCCTTTCATTATATATTGTGTATAATTTTATTATACATTCAAAGTTAATTCATAATCTCCCTTAACACAATGTCCTTGATATTAAACTTGGAAGCGACATTCAAACCAATCGGTAAGGATTCATATTGTACCACATTATTTGTGAATTTAAAATATAATTTGTATGCAAATTTTGATAAAGTTAAGTGTAGGGAACACGACATAACTCCAATCCCAACCCCTCCTTTTTAACAAGTTCCAAAAAAAAACATAGTCCATAAATCATCAAAATTAACATTATCAACATAGGGATAACAATCGGGATCAATCTAATTTACAATAAAACAAGTATTTACCAAAAATTTCTCTACATACACATAAATATATAACACCTCATTCAAGGGTCTTTATAAATCCTCAATAAAATGTAACATCCTTTTATCCCTACAAATCTTAACTTGTTCTCCCTCAAGAGGGATGGTGGAAAAAGAAATCCATCTGAATAATGCCTTTTACTGAAGCAACCCCTTTACTTGATAAAAACATAGTCCATTTAGGAAGGAAAAAAACTGCCATAACATCCATAGCCAAGAATTTCCTAGTGTAAGTTGCAAGCTACAAGCTAGATCACTAACCCCCAACACATACCACTATAGGCACCTCTATGAAATCCATAACATAACACTTACTATATGTTATTGAGATCTTTATACCTAACTCATTCATGACAACCAAAAACATTATATTATAAGAGGCCCCTGAGTCTAACATGCAATTATGTAACAACCATCCATTCACAAGAAATTTGGTATAAAATGGATCTACATCTAATTGACTTTAAACAAGTGATGTTCCCGATAAATTTTAGGTAAATCTTCTAGTTCTTCACTTAATTATTTGGATTATACAATGATGTGGGTGGAGGGGTAAAAATTTGGGCATTAAGGAAATTAAATACTTTATTTTTATGCTTAGGAATGCACAATAATTCAATTAGTGGGACTGCGAGTTTAAATTGGTTCAAAACAACAACCATATCACATGCACTATACTTGGGCATGGGTGAATTTGGGGGCAATGTAGTGATACTAAAAATAAATGATGCATGGGGGAAGAGCTTGTGCAAATGAATGTATTGAATCGGAGAGGATGGAGTGAGAGTGATGTTAGGAATTATAGTGTGCACATATATGATTAGTGTGTAATAACATAAATTTTTGTTTTTGATAGATAATAATTGGAAAAAAGGCTCCAAGGGCCTATTACATAAGAGATATTACAATAAAGATCCACTGAAAAAAAAGTATCTATTAAAAAAACCCACAAAAATGGCTCAAGTCAAAAATATATTGACCCAAACAAAGCCCGACAAAAACAAAAATAGTAGCATAATAAAAAAACACAACACCAGTAAGCAAAAAGTCAACAACCTGGCCTTAAACACACTTTTCCCTAGTTCGTGAGCTTGGACCAACACCATCCACATGGAAATATTCCTCATTTGAAGAATTGATATCTAGTTGCCTCTTCTTACCTTTATCCTCAACAACCATCCCCTGGAGGGTCTCTACCCTGTTTTCTAAAACTTTCACCTCGACATTCGTCCTCTGCAATCCCCACAAAAATTATGATTCTGAGCTTTAACCTAACTAACCGTGTCCTTAAGGGCTTCAATTTTATTAGAAAAGAAGTTAAAAACTGTGTTTCCTTCCACCAACCCTTCCTTAGGCATATACTCTTCAGCTTCCCCAGCAAGGTTTTGTAATGCAATCACCGCATCCACCTCCTTCACAACTCTCTCCTTCATTTTCTTAAGCCTAATCCTATTGGCTAGAGAAATATGGTCTTCCCAGTCATCCCCCAAATGAATGCCCCCCTCATTAGTCTACAAATTCAGCTTACCCAATTTAACCAACAAAAGGATTAAGCCTTGATGAAGAAGGACCTCCATTTTTTCCTCTTTAAAATTTTTAACTAAAAATTGCAGAGAGTTAAACAAATAAAAAGGAATACTCATCCTCCTGCCTCTACAAAAATGGTTCAAAAGCATTAAATGTTGAGAATGTAAGCTTCCGGTACTTCCCATCCAAGGTAATATACTTCATGATGTAGAAATAGACTTCAACCCACCTCCCGTGACAAAGATATTTTCGAGTAATACCATCCTCCATGAAACAAATCTTCTCATCACTATCCATAAAAATATGAACTTCCTCCTGAAGCTGAAACCTATCCTTGAACAATTTACAACCCCCACGATCCATCTTAGTCACACTGCTAATGAAATCCTCAGAAACCAGGAAACTCACACCCCTCATAGAAACAAACCCATTATCCCAAGCCATAGCAAATTCCCTCAAGATAATTTCATCATCCCCCTTAAATATGAATAAAATATGAAATACCACCATCCTTAAAAATATCCCAAAGAAAAGAATCCCTTTCCAAGCTTGCCGACGAAGAAGGCTCAACCCTAACCCTAGCCCCACCCATCTCAAACCAACTACTAAAACAAACTTGAAAAAACCTATGTAAAAACTTGAACCAAACCTTTAAATAACTAATCCAAACCAACGCATACCTTGTAATGATTTTCACAATAAATATCACCCATGGTGAAATTATTTCCAGGATGTCACATATCCTTTTCTCACGCCTGAATCTGTCTTTCTACATTCAACGCAACTTTTGTACTTTGGGGAAACTCCACCTCATCCCGCCACCACCTTCTATGATGAACCCAACCTCCAATATTGATAACATGTCAGACACATATTAGCTTCCGAAACATGTGATTAAAAAGAATATTATCAAAATTTACTAGCATAGTCTTTGCATCTCTTATGATAGAATCTATATTAATATGATGCTTAGAAAGGCCCTTCATCACATTAATAATGTATAAGGAATCTCCCTCCACCTAAATTTTCTTTATTTGCAAAGAATTAGCCCATTGTAACCCAATTAAAAGAGCATAAGCCTCAACATAGTTATTTGAATTATTTCCAATAGGTTCAGCATAAGCTAAAACCAGGCACCCACTTCATCTCTAATAATACCACCTACGAAGCTAAACCAGTTCTTCCTTTTCTTTGCTCCATAAAAATTCAATTTCATCCATCCTTTAATAGGAATTTCCCATTTAGCACTTCTTCTACCCATATCCTTCACCAGAGGAGCTTGTTTTATAGACTTAGTGATACCTAAGGCTTGAATAATCTCCTGCTCATGTCTAGGAAATCCACCTTTCTCTTTAATCTTCACAATAGAAAGATTATTTATCAGAGCACCTAATATACCACTCCCCACCCTCAAAGAGTTTTTTTATTTATCCCTAAAAATTTGACCATTCCTTTCAAGCCAAATCCCCATAAAAAATGAGGCAACACAAAACTCCAAGCCTTAGAAAGACTTAAAGAAACAAAAGGACTTGTCCATTGCCCATACTAGTCAACAAAAGTCTCCGGAAAGACCCACAAAGTTTGGAAGACTTTCATAACATGAAACATAACCCTTATAGAAAAAGGGTAGTGAAGAAAAAGGTGTTGAACTGATTCACTATCATTTTTACACAAGACACACCAGTTAGGGATCATCATTCCTTTCACTGTAAGTTATCAATGGTTAAAATTTTATTCTGGACAACATGCCACAGAAAAAAATTAACCTTTGGAGTAAGATTCTTATCCCATAAAATTTTCCAAAACAGGTTGAGAAGGAGGACAATTTCTTGCTATACCATACCTAGTTTTAACCAAATACATACCATCCTTTGTTAAAGACCATATCAACTCATCCTCTTTCTGGACAACAAGTATATGTAATCCTCTAAGATTAGCATTTAAAATTATAATTCTTTCCTGAATTTATTCATCCCCACCTTCCCAGTCCAGTTCTTTCCAAACCCAACCCCAATTAGATCTCTCCCAATAATCTCTAATCCAATTTCCCATAGCCAACTGAAAGTGAACCACCACCTCTCTCAAGTGAACTCGGATTAGAGATCCTTTCAACTTACTACCTTTCAAAAAAATATCCCTGCATTTACCCAAACCATTCCAAAAAAAGGATCCATCCGGAAGAGCAACATTAGAGACAAAAGAGGCTTGATCAAAATATAAATACTTAGCTTTTAGAATTCTAACCCATAAGCCATCTTCATGCTCCAAACACCAACCAATTTTAGCCATAAGGGCTAAGTTCATACTTTTGATATCTTTCAATCCCAACCCACCAACATACTTTGGAAGGGTAACTTTTTCCCATGCCACCAAAGGAATTCTATCTTTTGATTTCGTTCCCGACCATAAAAACCTTTCGTTGAATCTGAGTAATAATCTGTCTAATTTTAGCTGGCATTTTGAACAGGGACATCAAATACACCACCATACTCTGAAGGAAACTTTGAAGTAATTGGATTTTACCTTCCTGAGATAACAAAGTTCCTTTCCAGGTTGCAAATTTTTTTGAAACCTCATAATTAAGGGATTCCAACTTTCCAACTGCATCCTTCCCTTAAACAAAGGCATTCCAAGATAAGAGCATGACAACACCTGAATATGACACTCTAGAACCATGGAAATTCTGTTTTGAATTTCAACATCCACATTAAAAAGAGAACAAAGATTTTCCTAAAGTTAATGAGTTGACCTGTAACCTCCTCAAAATCCTGCAAGACCTCCTTAAACACCACAACTTCCGCTTGAGTTGCCTTACCCAAAAGGAAAGTATCATCCACAAATTGCTGCAAAGCTATAGGGTCTAGACCATTAGAAACAACTAACCCATGCAACTTATTTTTCAAAAGTCTTTCTAAAGTATACGCCACAATGATGTAAAGAAAGGGAGAAAGAGGATCCCCTTGCCTTAACACCTTGTAGATGAGAAAAAACATTCAGATTTCCCATTGACTAGAATTGAGTATTTTAGAGTAGAAATACACTCCATTATCATATCAATAAAATGATTATGAAAACCCAATTTTCCAAGAATTATTTTAAGAAATCTCCATGATACTCTATCATAGGCTTTATTCATATCTATTTTAAGCATCATGACATCCCTTTTTGAAACATCCACCGAATGAAAAACTTCATGAATAGTTATCACACTATCCAAAATTTGTCTACCCTCCACAAAAGCTCCCTGATTTGATGAAATAAAATGTTCCAAAAAACCTTTAATTCTTAAAGAGATAATCTTAGTTATTATCTTATAGACCATGTTACATAGACTTATTGGTCTAAAATCTGTCACTTTTTCAGCCCCAGGCACCTTAGGAACAAGAGCAATGAAAGTACTATTAACTTCCTTCAGAATCTTACCATACTTGAAGAAATATTGAATAGCCTCTTCCACATCCTTATGAATGATTTCCCAAAATATTGGAAAAACAGCAGGAAATCCATCGGGGCAGGAGATTTATCCCCTTCCAAATCAAAAACTACAGTAGATATCTCCTCAGCAGATGGAATTTTAATCAATTCAACATTATCCTGATGAGAAATGACTGATTGAAAAATATTTGCAATATCACTTTCCTTACCCATATCAGGTTCCTTCTTTGACCAATAACTGAGAGAAAAAACTAACAAATTCCTATGAAATATCACCTTGATTCTTTAATCTAACTCCTCTTCTATCTTCTATTTCCAAAATAGTGTTGCTACTCTTATGCATAGATGTAATAAGATGGAAAAACTTTGTATTCCTATCACCCTCCTTTAACCACAAACACGAGAATTTTGTTTCCAATAAGCCTCCTCTTTAGCTTCTAAATTATGATATTCCAGTCAAAAGGAATTTCTCCTTATCTCTCAACTCTTTTTGCAAACCTTTGTTATCAATCTCATCCTCCACCTTCTTTAAAGCTTCACTAATCTCAATTTTTTGAGAAAAAATATTACCAAACGTTTCTTTGTTCCAGACTTTCAACCTAGTTTTAACATTCTTTAATTTTTCCACAAGCCTGAACATAGGTTTACCTTTAACATCAAATTGCCAACTCGACCTAATCTCCTCCTCGATACTAGGATGTTGTAACCACATCTTAAAAAATCTAAACGACCTTCCTCTTACACCATTACTTATACCAGTTTGAAGGAAAATGGGACTATGATCAGATCCAATTCTTGGTAAAGCCACCAAAGACACATCAAGATGTTGTAACCAAGATAAATTAATGAGAAACTGTCTAATTTTATTTGAATCAGATTTTCCCCAATTTCATATTCAACCATGTGAAAGGAAATCCTTTCAACTCAACATCCACCAAATTACAGTTTGCAATGAAGTTAGCAAATTCCCCATACTATCATTGTAGACACCTAAACCACCTTTTTTATCATCCATACACAATGGAGTATTAAAATCACCTCCAATTAACCAATTTAACTCTTTAAATTGGCTACGAAATTGTCAATATCAATCAAAAGTTTTCTTCTTTCAGCCTCCGAATTGGGAGCATAAATATTTGAACAAATCCACACAGACCCATCTTACTTCTCTCTAAACAAGATAGCAACATGATACTGAGACTGAAAAATCAAACTCCCTTCTCTATCATTCTGATTCCAAAAATAACCAAACCCCCAGATGCACCCACTAAGGATACACTCTGTAGCTCAGATCTAAACCAAACTTTATTCTTTACCTCACTCATTTTTTCTTTAGACATCTTAGTTTCTTGAATCAAAAGAATATCAGGCTTATTCCTTTTCCTGAAAGAGGATAAAATACTCTATTTATTAGGGTTATTTAAACCCCTTATATTCAGGAAATAACCTTCATCTCAATTTATTTGGTGAAATTCTCTCCTCAATGGAGCCTTTGCCTTCTGAATCTATTTCTTTAGCCACTTGCTTTCTCCCTCTTATCCCTATTTGACATATTTCCTTTTCTTGCAGGAGCTTTCCCATAATCTGCTTTAACTTTGTCTTGCTTCTGAGCACTTCTTGTGTTTACCCTATTTTCTTCCAACACCTCCTTAATCCTATCTAAATTTAGAGAACATGGGACTTCCTCCACCTGAGACAACTCTGCTCTTCCTTTAAAAAGATTCATTCTGTTTTGATAGATCTAAAAAAATTGGATCTAAACCTTCCTGACTAGGTTGTTGACCCTCCACAACCAAACCTTCCACATTCAACTCCACCTTTTGGTTTTGAGACCCAATTCCTTCAAACTCCTGATCCGCACCATCCATAACCTTACATTATTTAATCGAGAATCCATTTTTAGTTCCATATTTTCTTGAGCTACAACTTCCTCCAACTCCTCTACTTGTAGCAAATGAAACTTGTTTAAAGACAAATTATTTAGAGGTAACAAACTGGTTCCTTCTTCTCTCATTGATTCCTTTTCTTTTCTTTCCCAAGTCTTCTTACCTTTCTTACCCTCCTTACATTGTCTCTTCTCATGTCCCATCCACCTACATTTATGGAAGAACAAAGGAGAAGCTTCATACTCTATCTTCTGGATCCATTCACCAAACTTTGATTTAAGTTCTATTTCCTTTCTCAACAAATTACCCAGGAACAATAACAAAAAAACGTGCATACATTAACCTCATTCTTTCCCTAGTAATCGGATCAAACACCACCAAAGACCCTATAGCATTTATAATGGCTGTTAAGATCTCTTCTTCCCAAAATTCCATTGGTAATCCAGGAAGTTTTACCCATACAGGAAACTCATCTAGTTTCTCCTTAAATGGATCAAACACGGGCTCCATTTTTGGATTAGAAGACTTGATCTTCCCATAAACCAAGGACCTCCAACCAAGATGTTTTTACAGTCCTCTAAATTTGAAAGATTAATGATAAAAAACCCATTCACATAGGAAGCAATTTCCATTGATCCCTTCAGGTTCCACTTCCATTTCACCCATTCCTGAAACCATTCCACATTTGGTCTTGATCCATAAAATTTCCAACCAAAGCATATTCCATCCTAGATCTAGATTTTTCTGCTAACCCATCAGGGATAGCAATACTTAAAAGCCCATCTTTTTCCATAGTCATAATGTTTGAATCAAACGGTTGATTCAAAACTTCCATTCTACCTAAAATCCTATCATCCCATGAGGTAGAAAGAGAAATATTACCTCATGCTTATACCAAACATGGGTCTCCTTCTGTACCACCTCGATCCGAGGGTCCACGTGTCTTACAATAGTTCCTACCCATTTTTTTTTTGAAAACCTTGATCCTCCTGCTCCCACTCCATCAGAAAACCCCCTAGGTAATAATATAACTAATGTTAAGTGAGTTGTGTTAATAGCTCACACATATGGGCTAATCCATTTGTTAGTTGGATTGTTGAACCAACCCACCATTCTTGGGTTTTCCAAATAATACATGCTTGATTGTTTTTTGAGACTCCTTTAAAATAAGAGCTCATATAATCTATATAATGTAACCTATGTTCTTGAATATGCCAAATACAAGATTATTGTTGTATCGAATTATTGGTGAAAGCTCATACCAAAACATTTGGTATTAGAGATAGGTTGCATAAGGGTATACTATCATGCATATATAGATTTGAATTCTTGAGTTTTAATTATTTTTGATGAGTATTAATGCCATTCACGTGTTGCGATCTTCAACTCATTGAGAAACTTGTGTGTGATTTTACATTAGATTTGTGGTTTTGATATCAATTCATAATCAATCCGGTGACATCTAAGAAGGGAGTTATTAATTGTAACCCATCATGGATATTTAATCATTTAATAATATGATTTATTTTGCTTGGCTCACTTACAAACTAGATCTATTAATCTATGTGTAGTCTCAAAGACTTAGTTTCAAGAAGATGTGTCTTCATCTAATTTTCAATATGACCTTCTATCACCATTAGGTGCGATCTATATTATGGAAGGTTATTCGAGGTCTATTATTGTTTATTTGGAAAACATATTCCTCCAAATATCTGTTGGTTGTAGTTCTGCTAGTCTCCATGTCTACAAATGGTCTTCAAAATTTGCATTGGATCAATATTTGGTTTCAAGGACCTTGACATTGGCCTCTCTTGCATTATATTGTTTGTAGGCTAAGGCATATGAGTTTTCATTGATGAAACATATCATTAATGAAAAATTGGATAGTGGAGTAGAGTCGAGCATGATGATAACATGATGATTCATCGGTGTTCATGGATGCATAGGTTGATTCAATGAGAATTGTTTGTTCTTGCAAGCCTATTCAAGTGACCTAGCTAGCCTAGGTGATGGTGCATAGAGGTTGGAGCTTATTGGTGGCTTGAGAAGCATGTTGGAAAGATGGAGAGAATGTTTTGGTAGTTCTTGAGCACTCATATGAGCTTCAGGGTAAAAATACATGTTGGTGACCATGTTTTAGGTGCTCATTTGGACTAGGTATGGTTGTTAGAATGCATGATATTTAGTTATAGAGATATATATTAGCTCCTAAATGCATGTATGAAATTTATTTATGATGTATCAGGTATGTTATGGAATTTTTGAGTGTTTTCATGATGAGTTACAATGTTCTTTGGTTGACCCTAGCCTTTACCGCTGCAAAAGCGTAAGGGCTAAGCTGCGTAAGTCTCGATGGATGGAAATATTGAGAGATATTTGTGACATGGTGATGATTAGAGATGTTATTAGGGTGTGTAATGATGATGTGAGAAAAAATTAAGGTTTCCATGATGAATATTTTGCATGATATGTTAGTTTTTGTGAAACAGGGTCATAAACAAGGTCATTTCTAGCTTGAAATAGAACTTTTGATGCTCACCTTGAATTGTGTGCTTTGCATGGGACCTTTTGGATTTCACATATTTTTATAAATTTAGTATAGAAGGTTTTAAAAAAATAATGAGGTAATTTCATTGTCACACTTTTATGAATGAATGTTGAGAAGGTAAACAACTTTATGATTTTGAAACCCTAGCTCAAAATTGGTAGGAGAGAAAATGATTATAAGTGGAAAAAAATTATTGATAGTTATTGGATGATGATTTAATGGTGTAGAGGAATCCTCCATGTTTCCATAAAGGTATGGTAGAGCTTATGGTGATGAGTGGACCCCACTCAAACATGTTAGTTTTTAAAGAAGTTCAGTTTGGGACAAGGTTGTCCAAAAGAGTTGTAAACTAAATGACCATTATGGTGAGTACATGAGTTTTTATTGATTTACATGATGGTTTTAGGTCATGGTGATGCATTTGAATAGTATGCTTCATTTGTGTTGTAGTCGAAAAGGGTAGTTTTGGGGCAATTTCAGGTAGTTTGTAGAAATCAACTTGGTTGAAGGCCTACCACTTAGATTTGGAAGGAGATCAAATATGTTTCGTGATTATAATTTAGAGATATTTACATTGATATAAGTTTTGTCTCATTGTGAGTTGTTTTGATGTGGTTTCTAATTCATTTTGTGGATAAGAAAGTTTTTGGCTTTGCGAGATAGGACAACTTATGTTGAAAAATTGAGTTAGTTAGTGCATGAAATGGAGTGGGCGATGCTTTATATCACTTGAAAAGTGAATAGGGATTAATTTTGAATCCAATAACTACATTTGGAGATTCTGAAATTTTTAGGAAAGGTGTTAAGCAGTTACATTTGTAAAACTACTTTTTGGGTAACTTGATTTGGTAAAGGAAAAAGTTGATGTGGTTTGAACATATGATTGTTTCATGAGATCTAACTTGATTATAAGTGTTATACAGGTTATAATATTTCCATTTAGTGGTCACATTCCATATTTGAGGTGTTCTTGGTTGATCTTGAGGCCAAAAGGTGAAGACAAGGTGCTAGAAACAAGTGTTTTGTGAAGGCAATGAGCCACTGGGCCCATTAAATGAAATAATTTGATTGGTTCATGAAAATTGTGACCATGGATGATGTTTAAATGTCATATTACACATGTTTGGTGATTTTTAGAGCTTGAATAAAAATAGTTTTGGTGTTAGAGGATTTTTCTCATTCAATGATGGGATTTTGAGGATTTTTGGTGCATGGATGAAGGGTTTTGGCTAGGATGACCTACTTGGGTCACTTGTGAATGTTGTGATAAATTTTATGGGATTTTTAAAGATAATGAGGTCAAGATAAAGAAGGGAAATTGACGTTTTTAATTTGAATAAAGAAGAGGCTATAAAAGTGAAGTTTTGGGTACAATGTTGCTAATCTTTTGGAACCCCTTTTATCTTATTTGAAGAAAATTTGGTGAAAAGAAAAAAACCTTGTGCACTAGCCCAATACCCATATAAATACATTCTAGGTCAATATTTGGTGGTATTTTTATGAGGTGGATTTGAGAAAAGAAAATGATGGTGAAGTTTCATTGGTGACGGGTTAATGAAGGAGGGAAAAGTTGGTGTCATGTGCTTGGGTGTCAATGTCAGAGTTTGTTGATGTCACTATAGGGTTTCGAATTATTTGTAGGTCGATAGCTAATTGAAGACTTTTTTAAGAGAGGAATATACTCTTGTGTATTCAAGAGACATAGTTGATTGTATTGATATCTCATGATTGTATCTTGTTGTCATTTTTTTGAAGGAAACAATGTTGTGATCTGATTTGAATATCAATAAAGAAAGGTTTTGTGTATATCTTGTGATCCTTTCTTTGATAAATTATATCTGATTGTGATCAAACATTAATGTATGTGTTTCATGTGGATGAGTGTTTGTTGTTTGAAATATAAAAAGTGAAATTTTACTATGGGTGATTCACCCTCCTCTCAATCCATTGTCACTTCCAACATATGTTTTACTTGGCTTGCAAATCCTCCACTGAGATCCAACTTAGACACGTATCCTTCACTCGCAATCATAAATAAATCAAATTTAACTCTCGCCATTTATGTAGGTCTATTATTTCTTGGGTCTCCATTCTCCATTTTCATTGTATTATTGTTTTTTTTTTTTACTAAGCGTGTACTTAGGTTATTGGTCATATAAGTCGACAGGAAATGTTAATACATGTTTTCATTATATAGTCCATGTATCGGGTTTAATGTTGGTGTTATTCGGTTAAATGTTTATTTTAGTTTACATAATACTCAATCAAATATTGGAATCATGTCCTAAAATAGTCATTTTAGTGTTATGTTTGGGTCTTAAAATTCTAAGGGTATTAAGAATCATTACTCTCGTGTCAAAGTGTTATTGTTTGACTATTATTATTATTATACTAATAAATTCATTATTAGAAATTTAGTTATGGAAGTATTGTAAAATATGTCTTTTTCATGTTTTAATATTCATTTTCTATTGTTTATTTAAAACACGTCTTGTTTTAAACGGGTTCTTCAGCAGCAAACAAAGGTAAGGAAGTGGTGGGCTCTAGTTTGAAGGGTGAAGAAATTATGGTTGATGATAGCACCCCCTCTGTTTTCCCTGATATTATGTTGGCACCAGTTTAGAGAATAAATTTAACATGTAGGCTAGTGTGGTTAAAACCCTTGAAGAAAATGTGGATTTTTTCTCAAATCTACTATCAAAGAGACAACCTAGGATCCCAATGCATGCCTCAAAGATGAAATTTCTACCTTGGAAACCAAGTTTAAGGTTCTGGAGGAAAAATACAACAACTGTTTAGCTATGCATAGTGCTATAATGGACCTTATGTAGGTACACATCCGGAAAATATGCGACTCTAGTGGCATCCTAGACATGGCTTGGAAGAACGGAAAGATCACAAGGAAGTTCAAAGCTTCTAATTGGGACCCCACCATCGCCATTGCATTGAAACTCTATCAGGCATTTAGGGTGGCTATTAATTTTTTTAGCAAGTCTATTGGATAATCTTTGTCAGTTCCCTATTTTCAATGTTGTAGTTTTTTGTGTTGTTGTATAGCTATCATTTTGTTGTCGATATGTTGTTACTAGGCTCTTTGTAGGTAGTTGGCCCCTGCCTTTACTTTCTACTACTTTTTCTCTTGTGGTTGGGGTGTGGACCCCATAGATAAAAAAACCACAATGTTTCTATTTGCTTATTTTGGTTGTTGAGCCTTTTACTATAAACTTGGGTAAGGTCCAACTAAAAAATTTTAGCAATAATAAAAAAAGAGTCTTGTTAGTGTCATTGTGAAATTTATGTTGTCAAAATTCTAAAAAACAAAATTCCTTACTGAGATGCATTTTTGGTGGAATCCAACTTTTGATTGAGGTATGCATTTGAGCTACAAATTCAATTTTTTTGGGTAACTAAGAAATGTTAGATTGGAGGATGGAGGCATTGGAGGTTAGAGGATGATCAAAGCCTCTCATCAATCACCAACGACGGGGCCGCATAAAACATTGGTGGCACCTTTTTATATTATTTTAAATGTTTATGTTGAGTGGTGTGTGCAAAAATAAAACAAAGTATTTAGTTCTTGCTAAAGTTTGAACTCGGGATCATGTGCATTTTAGATGTTGAGAACATTTGTATATGAGGGCAAGCTGATTTATAGTGATCTTTTGATCGCTAAGATTCTTTGACTAGCCTACTTCTTCATCAATCGATCGGTGAAAGAGCATACATTTGAAGTGAAATCAATAACTACCGAGTTCACATACATAGGTGTATTGGTAGAAGTTTGATCATCGATGATGGATTCACTATGGTGAAGTGGGTGATCATGTGCAACAAGATCCATAAAAAAATCTAGATGAAAGTATGCATTCCTAAAAGTATGCGGTGGCATACTTTTAGGATTACAATTCTTGAGATGTGTTTTTTTCCCATGTTCACACTAGGGGGAGTGCTAGGAATTATAGTGTGCACGCATATGATTAATGGGTGATAATATAATTAATGGTAAGTGAGTTGTGTTAACAACTCATGCATATGGGTTAATCACTTTGTTGGTTGGATTTTGAATGAACCTGCCATTCTTGGGTAGTCCAAATAATACATGTTTGATTGTTTGTCGAGACTCCTTTAAAATAGGAGATCATATAATCTATATAATGTAAACCTATGTTATTGAACATTTTGACTACAAGATTATTGTTGTGTTAAATTATTGGTGAAAGCTCGTACTAATTTTTTTCTTCTAGTTGGGTTAACTTGAATTCAACTCTTTGCCTTTTATTCTCGGTAGGATTCTTACAATAAGAGGATTTCTTATTCACACTTTGGTGAGCAGCATTTGAGTCTTAAATTTTGGTTTTTATACAATTTTTCTTTGTTTAGCGGGATGTGGTGGAATTCTCTTCTTTTATGAAAAAACAATAGTATTCTTAATAATATCATCACTTATGTTATCATTCTTCTCAAATATAGCATCCTTAGGATCCTCTGTTGCACTTGAATCCTTTTTATTTCTCAAATTATACTCACTTGTTACTTGATATTTAACAAAAAATTTTAGAGCTAGGATGTCTTCATTAGATGTTATCCCACCAATATAATTCTTAATCATTTGAGATCTCAAATATTCAAAGTCATGTTATGACAACTCATAAGTCTATGTCACACTAACTAATTCTTCACTAAAACCAAACATGTAAAGTAATTCTAATCTATCATGATAATTATCAACATCACCAAAACAAGAAAAAACTACAAAAACAATCCATTAAGTGTGGGGCATAAAGCACTCCTCGCATCATGTAGATTATTCAATTTGATTTACCTCATCAACATTGTGAACAAGAGGATTTGGCATTTCTTTCTCATTGATTTTGTGTCCTAGACTTTTCTCTCTGTAAAAGGGTGTCTTTACTTTATCATGTGATATGTCATGTGTATGCACTCTCTCATGATTATGTGGTCTATCACTTATATATTACTTATTTTATATTGGATGAAATCCTTTCTCACTATAAGCCACTCTATAAGATAAAATTTTCAAAGATCCCATCATTTTATCCAAATTTTCATGAATAGTTAATTAAGCACTTAGATACTTATTTTCATTTAGTGGAATGAGATTTACACACCTTTCTTAGAACGCTTCTTAGTGGATCTAATATTGTTTTCAATGTTAATTTTCATGGTATAAACCTATCTCAAATTACCTAGAAATTTATCTTTGAGATAAAATCTAGCATTGACATCAAAGGCTTCACAATAATTTATCGGACATGTAGAATTATTACTCCTAAAATGTTATAAGCACAATGAATGAGAGTGGGGGAGAGGGGAGGGTGGGTGCATCAATATTCTTAAACTTTCATTCAATTAAACATGCACATTTATAAACCATTTAAGTATCAAGATGATTAATCCATGCACAATCAACCATACAAATGAGAAAATGTCATAATAACATAATATGTAAGTGGGAAACCCTCAAGGGGAAGAAAAACCAATGATAATTCTAAATATATTACTCAATTCAAAATACTTATGTGAAGAGTACACATCACACAATATTTCTGTAGTGAAGCACCCACTTCACAAGGAGCACCAACCCCTATTTAGTATAACACCCATTGTCTACAAAGAGGATACAACCCCAAAGATGATAAAATACCCACTCAACCACACTGATGATGAAGATCACTAATGACTTGTTTCTCAAACAACTGATAGTGATAACAAGATTAGCTTATACACCTCAAAAGCCCTCTCAAACACACTTTCTTCTTCTTTGCTCAAATCTGCACCTTCATATGCTGATTAGGTATAATGGCCTTGAACACTTGTCATTCTAATCTTCTCAACTCTTCATTCATTCTTTTAGCTCTACCAGAAGCCCTCATAACTCTTTCACACTCTCCTTTATCTCGTACATTCCTCTCTTTCTGTCACTAGTCATAATGAGCAAACATAACATACCATATATACATGACTCATGTTTGCACAAGCATATAGGTCATATAAGACCAATAAGGTAGATTATGGAAAAATAAAAAGCACTCGAATTCATCATATAAAATTACATGAAAGGACCATATACATTGACAAGGATCAACAACACAAATTAGCTCTCAAGACCTCTCAATTAGGCCTAAAACAAAACATCTCCTCCAACGGTTAGAATTAGAATTTCAAAAGCACATGGAAGATTCATCAAGGCTCCACTAGATTCACATAAGTCAATCACAACCTCTCAACATCAACTACTAGTTCAAGAACCTATGCTCTAGCTAACTCCATCATGTCACCATCAAATAGGATTGTGTCCTACTCATTCTTAGCACTTTCAACAAACCAGGTCTTGAGGATGAAGACTAAGATTCAAAATATCTCCTAAACCATAACATGTAGCCAATAATTATAAATAAATTGACCTAAGGAACATAAAAAACCATTTTATACCTCATGAATCAGCCCATAGATTCATCAAATCATCTTTGTCCACATGATACTTGTACTTCTTAGAAACCTATATTGGAAACATGATCATATCACACATGTATTGACACTATAAAGAAATATAAATCAATGAAATAGGATCCTATCAACCACTAATAACTCTTAAATGGCTATATATCATGAATCAAAATAATACATATACCATATATACATGACTCATGTTTGCACAAGCATATAGGTCATATAAGACCAATAAGGTAGATTATGGAAAAATAAAAAACACTCTAATTCATCATATAAAATTACATGAAAGGACCATATACATCGACAAGGATCAACAACACAAATAAGCTCTCAAGACCTCTCAATTAGGCCTAAAACAAAACATCGCCTCCAATGGTTAGAATTAGAATTTCACAAGCACATGGAAGATTCATCAAGGCTCCACTAGATTCACATAAGTCAACCACAACTTGTCAACATCAACTACTAGTTCAAGAACCTATGCTCTAGCTAACTCCATCATGTCACCATCAAATAGGATTGTGTCCTACTCATTCTTAACATCTTCAACAAACCAGTCTTCAAGGATGAAGACCAAGATTCAAAATATCTCCTAAACCATAACATGTAGCCAATAATTATAAATAAATTGACCCAAGGAACATAAAAAACCATTTTATACCTCATGAATCAGCCCATAGATTCATCAAATCATCTTTGTCCTACATGATACTTGTACTTCTAGAAACCTATATTGGAAACATGATCATATCACACATGTATTGACACTATAAATAAATATAAATTAATGAAATAGGATCCTATTGAACCACTAATAACTCTTAAATTGCTATATATCATGAATCAAAATAATACATATACCATATATACATGACTCATGTTTGCATAACCATATAGGTCATATAAGACCAATAAGGTAGATTATGAAAAAAAAAAAAACACTCTAATTCATCATTATAAATTACATGAAATGACCATATACATCAACAAGGATCAACAATACAAATTAGCTCTCAAGACCTCTCAATTAGGCCTAAAACAAAACATCTCCTCCAACGGTTAGAATTAGAATTTCACAAGCACATGGAAGATTCATCAAGGCTCCACTTTGGATTCACATAAGTCAATCACAACCTCTCAACATCAACTACTAGTTCAAGAACCTATGCTCTAGCTAACTCCATCATGTCACCATCAAATAGGATTGTGTCCTACTCATTCTTAGCACCTTGACAAACCGGTCTTGAGGATGAAGACCAAGATTCAAAATATCTCCTAAACCATAACATGTAGCCAATAATTATAAATAAATTGACCCAAGGAACATAAAAACCATTTTATACCTCATGAATCAGCCCATAGATTCATCAAATCATCTTTGTCCTACATGATACTTATACTTCCTAGAAACACTGTATTGAAACATGATCATATCACACATGTATTGACACTATAAATAAATATAAATTACTGAAATAGGATCCTATTGAACCACTAATAACTCTTAAATGGCTATATATCATGAATCAAAATAATACATATACCATATATACATGACTCATGTTTGCACAAGCATATAGGTCATATAAGACCAATAAGGTAGATTATGAAAAATAAAAAACACTCTAATTCATCATATAAAATTACATGAAAGGACCATATACATCGACAAGGATCAAAAACATAAATTAGCTCTCAAGACCTCTCAATTAGGCCTAAAACAAAACATCTCCTCCAACGGTTAGAATTAGAATTTCACAAGCACATGGAAGATTCATCAAGGCTCCACTAGATTCACATAAGTCAACCACAACCTCTCAACATCAACTACTAGTTCAAGAACCTATGCTCTAGCTAACTCCATCATGTCACCATCAAATAGGATTGTGTCCTACTCATTCTTAGCACCTTCAACAAACCAGTCTTCAAGGATGAAGACCAAGATTCAAAATATCTCCTAAACCATAACATGTAGCCAATAATTATAAATAAATTGACCTAAGGAACATAAAAAACCATTTTATACCTCATGAATCAACCCATAGATTCATCAAATCATCTTTGTCCTACATGATACTTGTACTTCCTAGAAACCTATATTGGAAACATGATCATATCACACATGTATTGAAACTATAAAGAAATATAAATCAATGAAATAAGATCGTATTGAAACTCTAATAACTCTTAAATGGCTATATATCATGAATCAAAATAATACATATACCATATATACATGACTCATGTTTGCACAAGCATATAGGTCATATAAGACCAATAAGGTAGATTATGGAAAAATAAAAACACTCTAATTCATCATATAAAATTACATGAAAGGACCATATACATCGACAAGGATCAACAACACAAATTAGCTCTCAAGACCTCTCAATTAGGCCTAAACAAAACATCTCCTCCAACGGTTAGAATTAGAATTTCACAAGCACATGGAAGATTCATCAAGGCTCCACTAGATTCACATAAGTCAACCACAACTTGTCAACATCAACTACTAGTTCAAGAACCTATGCTCTAGCTAACTCCATCATGTCACCATCAAATAGGATTGTGTCCTACTCATTCTTAGCACCTTGACAAACCGGTCTTGAGGATGAAGACCAAGACTCAAAATATCTCCTAAACCATAACATGTAGCCAATAATTATAAATAAATTGACCCAAGGAACATAAAAACCATTTTATACCTCATGAATCAGCCCATAGATTCATCAAATCATCTTTGTCCTACATGATACTTGTACTTCCTAGAAACCTATATTGGAAACATGATCATATCACACATGTACTTGACACTATAAAGAAATATAAATTAATGAAATATGATCCTATTGAACCACTAATCACTCTTAAATGGCTATATATCATGAATCAAAATAATACATTGGTCTTTTTGACCAATTGCACTAAAGAACCTTCACTTTCCTTAAACCATGTCAAGCAGACCAACTTATGACCTCATCCTTACCAATAAAAATGACATGTAGAGGCTCAACCAAATAATGTAACATGTAACATGTAACATTGGATTTATAAAACACCCTTATAGAAATTATACATCTCTTCTTAGGTCATACATGCCCAAGGGCCACCTTTCATTATGATTTGTAAAAAAGCGCCAATTAGGCCTAAAAACTAGTTTTCAATTTTGGACCGTGAAAACATCCAAATGGATATATAATAGTATGAAACCATCACAAACATTTAGCCTATATTAACTTCATCTTATAACACCAATTTAGACAATAGGCCCAATGGAAAACCTGAGAGAAAACCAATCTTTCCTAAAAATATGTAATTTTGAGTGGTGTCAAACTTCTTGTCAAGACACCAAATCACCACCATCAAAAATATAGAAGAGTCATTTACATCCTAAAATCATCACATTTTATGATATAATACATTTTGATCTCATACCAACAATTTTTCCTCCATCACTCTTGAACTAGGGTTTTGGTAGGGTTTTTGACCACCTTAGCTTCTTAGTGATTGTTCATAAAGCACATGACATCATTTCACCTCATTCATTTTATAAACATTTCTTAGCTCTAAGATCCATCATTCTTGAAAGGCTCAGGTCTCCATGTAAACTTTTCATGTGCCAACCAACATAAAACATCTCATATCGAGCTAGAAAACACACCTTCTTGAGCTCGGTAGAGCTAAAAACATCATATCATGCAAAATTCTTGACATAAAAACCTAATTTTTTTCCATGACTTTAAGAAAACCTCTTTCAACTTCCCTAATACTCATATGATCACGCTTTTCTCTAAACCATCTCGAACCAATTTCACTTGACTAGCTAGGTCGTGGAATTAGGTCTAGTTTAGACCTAAACAAAGTAGATTAACACTATACTTGTGATTTAAAGACCTTCAAAAGGCCCTAACATATTTGAGACAACATGTATCACTCCTCTACATGCCCTCATGGGCCCACATACCTCTAAAACTGACCTTAATAATCCATTAAGCCACCAAGAACCCAGGCTAAGTCTAGATGTAGACCTTCAAACCATGCTCAAACCGTGCAATCACCTTCTAATACATGTATGAGTGTCTAATCACTCTATGAACATGCTATCCATTCCTTGATATTTCTTAACAATCCTTCATGCATATCTATCCTTCATGTGCCAACACCCATGCTGACTAGGCCTCCTAATTAGGGCTACTTGACCAAATAAATCTCACCATTTCCACTCTTACAATCATGTCACTACTTGTCTACCCATGTCATCATCAACACAAAATTCCTCTTGCAATTCTTGTCATTAACCTTTGTCATTAATTCCCTTACACCTTTTACACCCGCCCATATCATCCTCAATAAAAATTCCTCTTGCACTTCTCGTTATCAACCTTTATCATTATTAACATGTGTGTACTAGTGTTGTCATTAATACCCTTGCACCTTTTACATCAATGACAACACCAACACATACATGCCAATAATCTCCCCCTTTGTCATTGATGGAAAACAACATGGTTCTTCTCCCCATTTTTACATTAATGAAAAAGGCACATACCTATAACACTTAGTCTTCATCTTCAACAACATATTAGGACCACCTCTTGCTTGGAAACATAAACCAAAAACATCAAACAAGCTCAAGGTCATTTTATTCTTTTCTTAAAACTGTTATAGCTATATCATATCATGAGAGAACTGTAGCTCCCTAAGCGATTCACATCATAGCTTACAACTTCATACCTAATTATGAGAAAAACACCATTCTTGAAAAATCCTGAGTCCTAGACCATCTAAAGATACCCATAAACTAACTCGGTTCTATTATATACAGATTTAGTAACATCTTTTAGTACCAAGAGCCCTAAAGCTCCCATTCGGACCATATTTTCCAAATTTCTCTTTGCTTCATGATCATAAAAATCATATGAAACATCACCTTATTTCTCCCCCTAACAACATACCATCATTCTCTAACTGAAAATACAAACATAAGAGCACATACCTTGACAATTTCCATGGAGATAGGTCATATCCAACACCACGATCCAAGCAACTTTTCAGTGTTCTTTGCCTTCTTTTCATAATATTATAGCTCTTTGAGCATATGACTAGTTCCCCTTTCAGTATGCCTACAATAATAAAAAAATCTACCTAAAAGCCTTTCTTAACACCTTAGACACCTAATTGAGGATTATTATCAGCTCTCCTTATCTTATGAAGTCTTCATACACCTGTTACTCACCATTACAACACTCAATAACATCTTTACTACCATGTCATGATGTATAGTTCAAACATACGTAACTAGAAACACTTATAGATTCAAATCCTTATGATTACGAACACTTAAACTACTCCTCAAATCATGTAATCATAAAGCGACACCATGAAGCTTTATACACATGCAGTAACAAGATATGCTTCCCCTTACTACACAATTACCTCTTCAAAGATAAACTCAGAAACATACCTTATATTTTTATGCATCTGCAAAATCTCCATAGACCTTCATCAAGATTCAAAACTTCATTCTAGAATTTTATAGCCTTACGAGACCATCTTGAAATTCTATACTCCTATTTGAGAAACACTACTGACACAAGCATCCACATACAAATTTGAAACAATGTTCATCAATTGAAGAACTCACTTTTTTATTTTCACCTTATCGAGTGCTTAATACTCTACATAGTATCTCCATGATGCATGATCACACTTGATACATATCAAAATATGACTCAAGGACTGAGACACAACATATAGAACCAATCAAGACACAAACATACCTAGAAAGCAACATTACACCTTGCATTTGATGGTTTGATCAAGTCATCATACAAAATGAATGAATTTATTCTTCATGAATCCAACAACCTTGCTATATGAAAATACCTGAACGAACTTATAAGCAGATTGGAGACCTTCAAGAACCCAAATAAGAACATCTTGGCATCATGAAAACACACCTATAGTGTCACACTTCAAACCATTCAAGCTCCCCCTTAACACCATGCTTCATATAGATGATAAATGTCTCTAAGAAGCCTAGTAGAGACATCCCACAATATGAGGAGTATATAACAAAAATATGAGGAGGTTCTATGACCTCTTTGGCACTTGTGACTCACCTTTTTGTTTTTCTTCAACAATTGCTTTAGGTAGAATGACATGATTTCTTGTTGGTTCCCATACCCTACCTTGCCTCTTCTCATGCACTCTAGAATCATGAAATTTATTGGTTTTCCTTGAAGGACCATAAAAAAATCTAGAAACATGTCCAACATTATTGCAATTAAAACATACAATTTCACTCTTACCTCTAAGAACTTCATATCTCCAATTTGACTAGATGATCTATAAAGATAGTTTCTAACAATGTGACCTCTCTCATGTGCTTATAACAAGTAACATTTCTTGAATGGTCATCTCTATTATCTCTCCATGGATGATCATCTTTGACTATCCTTATACACTCCTTTACTCTATGCACCAAAACTATTGTAAGTATAACAATAACCATTGAAACATTCCTCATACCTTGATGCATTGGGATGCCTTATAGAATTTATCTTCATATTGCCTTTGAAATTTCTCTTTCTGATCTTCTTTGGTACTTGGACCTTCAATATCATTTCTCGAAGAAATATATTCTTGCATTATCTCTTTACCCTTGAGGTATTCCTTGAACCCTAAAAATTCCTATCTCATGCAGACCTTTGAATGTCAAGAGACCATCAAGATCTTTGGAGATCTTATCAAACTTCTAGAATGACTTAGACTTGTTAACCGCTTTTAAAACTATTACCTTAGAAATACCACTTCTTCTTCAAATTTAATTCATTCTTCCTCTTTAGATTGTAGGCTTGTACTCATAGAAATCATTTGTGTCTCTAACTATTTGATTGTCTCATCAAACTTGCTAGTTTTAGACTGATTCTTATCCTCAAGATCAAGAATATTTCCTTCATATTATTTGACTTGTGCTCTCAACTTATTTAACTCTTCTTGAAAAATCATTTTCTCAATTTATAGGTCATCATCTTCTTCTTCCTCAGAATACATGTAGGAATCTCCAAACAATATGGAGTCTTCACTTTTAGATCACTTAGCATCCTTGGCCACAAATAAGAATTCATCACCTACATCACCATGCTCAGACTTAGAATCAGATTTAGAAACACCATCATTGTTACTTGTCTCAGATGAGAAATAATCTTCTTTAGAGTAGAAAATTTTCTTGGAATTATTCTTGTTCTCAAACCTCTTGAACTTATTCTTTCCCTTATCAGACCTATGAGTCCTCTTGTCATGATCTTCATCATGCTCTTCATCATATTCATCCTTATGCTTATGAGGTAACTTATTGGTAAAATGACATATCTCCCACAATTGAAGCATTTGAAAGGAAATTTTCCCTTGTAATTACATGAACTAGTCTTCAACTTTCTTGTAAACATACCAATAAGTTCATAATCATCAACATTAGTGATCTTCTTATCATTTGAATTCTTCTCAACCTTGAAATATACTTCCTTCTTGATAGGTTTTGAGTCAATGATCCTCATGTCATAGGCTATCAAAATTCCATGGAGCTCATCTATCAACTTGACACTCAAGTCCTTGGATTATTCAATGGCATGATACTTTAGCATAAAAATTGGGAGTGAGTGATCTCAACACCTTTTGTAGTACTAATTTTTCTTTCACCTCTTCACATAAACCTCTAATGATGTTGAAAACATCATCAAATATAAATAGATAAATAATAATAGATTCTTATTCCATTATCTTTAGGATTTCAAATTGTTTCTGTATGTCTAAAGATTTTATATATTTTCTTTGGAATATCCTTCATATATGAGCTTAAGATTCTCCCACATGGCCTCATAAAATGTATAATACATAACCTTAATAATCTTCTAATTTTGCCAACCCACACAAAATAGTATTCATTGCTTTGGAGTTGTCATTACTAGCCTTATTATCTGTAGCATTGGTTGGAGGTTTAAGGAAAAATATACCCATCTATCACTGACTGCCAAATGTCACATCCTAAGGACATGATGTGAGTCCTCATCCTGATGCTCCAAAATTCATAGTTTGACCCATCAAACATAGGAGCTTTGCTAGTTGAAGTGCCAACCTATTGAATTTCCATTTTGGCACTTCAAAGGATCTCTTTCAAGTGGTTAAACTTTCTTCAAAAGGACCTTGCTTTGATACCAATTATTAGAAGAATAATGAATGATAAGGGGTGAATCAGTCTTCTTAAACTTTCATTGAATTAACCATGCACATTCATAAACCCTTTAAGTATTAAGATGATTAAACCATGCACAATTAACAATACAATTGAGAAAATGACACAATAAAACAATATGTAAGTGGGAAACACTCAAGGGAAAAAAACACAACAATTTTTTTGAATATATTACTCAATTCAAAAGAATTATGTGAATATTACACATCACACAAGATTTCTTAAGTTAAACACCCAATTCACAAGGAGCACCAACCCCTATTTAGTATAACACCCACTATACAAGGAGGATAAAACCCCCAAGATGAGTAAGCACCCACTCAACCAATAATGATGAAGATAAATGATGACTTGCTTCTCAAAAAATGATAGTGATCATAAGATTAGCTCATACACCTCAAAAACCCTCTCGAGACACGCCTTCTTCTTCTTCGCTCAAATATGCACCTTCATATGTTGATTATGTCTAATGAACTTGAACAATTGTCCTTCTAATCTTATAAACTCTTCATTAATTATTCTAGCTTTGTCCTGAAGCCCTCATGCCTCTTTCACAATCTCATTTAGCTTGCACATTCCTCTCTCTTCATCACTAGTCATAATGAGTGAACATAACTTTCCATATATACATGACTTATGCTTACACAACCATATAGGTTAGACAAGAACAATAAGGTCAGTTATGAAAAAAAAAAAAAACTTTACTCCATCATATAAAATTACATGAAAGGACCATAAATGTTGGCATGGATCAAAAATATAAATTAGCTTTCAAGACATCTCAATTAGGCCTAACACAAGACATCTCCTCCAATGACGGTTAGAATTTTAATTTCAAGAGCACATGGAAGCTTTACCAAGGCTCCACTAGATTCACATAAGTCAAAAACAACCTCTTAGCATCAAATACCGGTTTAGGAACCTCGTACGAGATAACTCCATCATGTCACCATTAAATAGAACTATGCCCTACTAATTTGAGCACCTTCAAAAAAACCAATCTTCAAGGATGAAGAAAAAGCTTCAAAATATATCCTAAACCATAACATGTAACCACTAAATGGAAATATATTGACTCAAGGAACATAAAAAACCATCTTAGACCTCTTGAATTAGCGGATAGAGTCATCAAATCATCTCTGTCCTCAAGGATACCTATACTACGTAGAAACTAGTATTGAAAACATAATCATCTCACACTGTGGTAGTGACACCGTAAAGACCTATATATGCAAAGATGATATTATTGAACCCTTCATCACTCTCAATAGATAGATATCATGAATCAAGACAATACATTGGTATTTTTGACCAATTGCACTAAAGAACCTTCACCGTCCTTAAATCCTGTCAAGTAGGTCAACTTATGACCTCATCATTGCCAATCAAAATGACCTTTAGGGATCAAAAAAGCATAAAAAATGTCATATTGGATGTATAAAAAACCATCATAGGAATTAGACATCTCTTCTTAGGCCATACATACCCAATAACCACCTCTCAAGATGACTGTCAAAAAATGCCAATTAGGCCTAAAAACTAGTATGCACTTTTGACTGTGTAGACCTAAAAATTTCTCCATCATGGTATTAAAAAATATAAAACACGTATCCTAGATTATATTCTTCTTAAAACACCAATTTAGGCAATAGGTTCATTAGAAAACTGAGAGCAAACCAAAATTTCTGAAAACATGCAATTCTGAGTGGGGTCCACCTACTGTTAAGACACCAAATCACCACCATAAAAATATGGGAGAGTAATTTCCATCCTCAAATAATCACATTTGATGATTCAATAAATTTCAAGATCATACCAATAATTTTTCTTCCATCACTCTTGAACTAGGGTTTTGGTAGTATTTTTGACCAACTTAGCTTCTTAGTAATTGTTCATAAAGCATAAGACATCATTTCACCTAATTCATTTTGAAAAAAATCTTAGCTCCATGCACCATTATTCTTGAAAGGATCAGGTCCCCATGCAAACTTTGCACATGCCAACCAACATAAAACATCTCATATCGAGCTAGAAAACACACCTTGAGCTCGGTAGTGCTAAAAACATCATATCATGCAAAATTCTCGACATAAAAACCTAAAAATTTACCCATAGCTTTAGGAAAACCTTTTCAAATTCCCCAATTCTCATCTGATCATGATTGTCTCTACACCATCTCAACGAATCTCACTTGCCTATCTAAATTATGTCTAGTTTAGACCTAGACAAAGCAAATTAACACTATACTTGTGCTTCAAAGCCCTTAAAAGGACCTAACATCTTTGAGACAAGATGTATGACTCCTCTACATGCCCTCATGGGCCCATATACCTTTTCAATTAAACTTCAAGCTCCATTTGCCACCAAGCACCTATACTTTAGGTCTAGATGTGGACCTTCAAACCATGCTCAAACCACCGCAATCACGTTACGAAACTATATTTGGATCATCACTCTATCAACATGCTCTTTGATGAGGCTAGAATATGTCTCGTTAATGTACAATAAATGATCTTATTTTACTCTCCTTTTTATCAAGATTGATTGCATTTTGTGACTTTTGTTTGATCTAATATAAGTTAGGATGTAATTGTCCATCTTTTTGTTGATTGTAGTTCTAACATTTAAAAACTTTGTAATTCCTAACTAAGTGCTTTGGAAGTTCATTTTTGTAATAAAACAGGTCACAATCAGTCGAAAGAATAAAGTATGAAGTGGTTGGCATGTTTTTGAAAGCATTGGTTTCAATACGGCTCAATTTCGGAACTTCCAGACTTAGTTCGGAACTCCATTATGTAGTTACAAGATCTACCACTTAGTTACGAAATCCATCACTTAGTTCGATAAATTTTGGACTTAGTTCGGAACTCTTGCATGTAGCTCTAGAATCCTCACAGTTAGATTTGGAACAATTTCCTTTAGTTCCAGAACTTCTTTAAGTTTGGAACCGATGAGAATTTATTTATTCCAACAACATTCAGTGATTTAACAATCAATGATCCTTTGATAAGGAGAAGATTGAAATATGTCCAATTCTTCATATTCACGGATCGAGGATAACTATCATACAAGAGGTAAACGTCCGGCCATGATCCAATTTAGCATCTATTTTGGGCACGATACGGTTCTATTTGAATTCGGAGAAAAACTATGGATGTAAATACACTGTGGAAGAAGTATATATATGCAGACCTATAGATAGATAAATATATATAGATAGAGATATATACATAAAAAGACAGAGAGATAAGAAGAGACAATACGTTTTTGTAATGCAGAACATTTTATCAATAAAATAGCCATTCTGTTTTGAGAGTATATTAAGTTGTCAAATCCTATTTCAAGGTGGAGTAAGGGCCCACTCTTCTAAGAACCAGGATCTTCATTTTATTGGTATTTATATTTCCAGAGAAAATAATATAGATCTATTAATTCTGTAAATGCTTTTGATTACTCAAGTTGAAATATGTTGTATACTTGTTCCTGTAGGTGTTCTAGATTAGATTCTTCTTTCTTTGCAATCAACTTTCAACATTCTCAAATTGTGTGTTTATTTCCAAAGCAAGTGTGTTCATTTCTGTAACGTGTGTTTACTTACAACAATCTATTCTATTTTGCAAATGTGTGTTTATTTCCAGCAATCTATTTCTGCAGAGAGTGTTTACTTCCAGCAAGTTCTCATAGTTTGATTTCAATAAGGTTTTAGCCAAGGAATCCTCAAGACATTGAGAAAATCCCCTAGAAAATATAAAAAGAAAACAAATACCTACCATCAATTACTAGATCACTAATATTTCTTGTTGCATATAGCTTCGGACACCACCCCTGGTTTGAATATGACATCAACAAAGAGTTGATTAAATGAAGAGAATAATGACACCCATCAAGTAGGAGGAGGATGAGAATATGGAAGATTATTTAGACTCCTTTTTGTGAGCAAAAGATGTGGATTTGTATTACAAGAAGAGTTAAGAAAAACCATTTTTCTGAAAGGTTTGGATGATGAATCAAGAGAGGCACTTGATCTGATAGGAGGTGGAAATATTGATCAAATAAGAATGAATGATATTAAAGACATTTGTAGAAGCTATTCACGAACAAGGGGTGGACCTAGAAAAGGAAAAATAGTTAAAAATTTAAACCTAGATATGAACAAACTGATGGATGAATTGGAAAATTTCAAAATAGACATTTTAGTTTAGTTAACTTCCACCTTGGATGGATTACAAGCTAAAGAAAATGCTAAAACTGAACCATTAGCTATATATTGTCCTAGATGTAGGAAGAAGCATGCAATAAGAGATTGTCCCCTGAACAAAATAGAAATGTGCCTTATCTGTGAATCTAGGGACCATGAGAGTGATGTTTGTTCTCTTCTTCCATTTATTAAAAATCATCTTAAACAAAGCAACATTCCATCCACATCAAAAGAAGTAAATTTTGTCCAAAGATAACCTAGCCAAGGGCAGTTCATGCCCAAGTTAGTTCCTAACCCTTGGACAATGCTATGGGCAAGCAGACGGTGCCACTGAAAATTTGGGACATCCACCTTGGGCACCTCAACCAACATGGAATCCTTAGGATTGGTTAGGTCAATCTTGGTATGCCCAAGGACACCAAAACCATGGTCTGGTCAAGGAAACCCGAATGTTGGTCACAACCTAGGTGGAGCCCTAATAATTATGTTCAAGGGAGGACATATCCCAATTAGAATCAACAAGACATAATGGGTTCCCAAATAAAAAATTCACAAAATGAAAATGTGGTCCAAACCCAAATACCAGCACATCCAGTAGCAAACCCAAGAAACAAACAAACAACTCTGTCTACGAGAACAGAACTAGAAAAATCAGTTGATTTGAATGCCATGGATTGTAAGGATATTCAAACTAGATCTGGCAAAGTAATCAACAATCCACCTGTTATAATCAACGAGATAATGCTAACATATGGATTTTCATGCATGCAAATGACATGCAATAGTGTGGGAACAAAGTCCTCCTCATTGAAGGCGAAATGCTGCCTTTATTGAAAAGAAAAATTGTATTTACATCTGTAAATTCAAAATTGTATGTGGGGGTGTTTTGGAACATCAATGGAAAGAAAAGTGAATGAGGGAGATGGAATGGAATGAAGGAAATGAGTGGAATGGAATGAACTAAAAGAACATGCAAGAGTTAGGTAAAAATAGAGCCTAATATTGCATGAAGAAGAAAGGTGAATAACCAACACAAATAAAACGGAGTTTGAGTTAGCCAAACAAGAATGTGTAAAAGGGAACACACATGAGCAAGTAGATAATCGAGCTTGATCACTTTGTGAACTAGAACAACCGAATTAATAACATTGACAATAAGATCAAAGATAATATTTGCATGCAAGATTCAAACACCTAACATCTAATGAAAACAAGAACATCAAATGTTACAAGAGATAATGAATGAGACACAAAGGTCGTATTTCATTAACTCCAAAATGTTTTCACAAAAGAACACAAAGTTTCTTCTTGAAAAAATCTTGCACACAAAAGTATTTCTTCTTCTCTCAAAGTCACTTTACAAATTAGCCCCTCACTTTGTTTAATAACCAAAAGTTGATTACAAAGTAGTTAGGGTTTTACATGATCATTAAATAAGGCACCTAAGTGACCTTTGACTTTTTCAACCAACTTTATTAAAGACAACCCAAAAAAATAAATCATTTAAAATATCCATAGTTTCTCGAAAGCAAATAACAACACCTTTTAAAATATACAATAATAACCAGTGCCTTATCCATTGAAATGGGGTCCATCTATCTCAAGCGTATGAGAAATGGACTCTCCCACTTCATTAGATACCAAGAAAATTAACTCCCTAAGCCGCCAATGAAATTAGGATCGCCACTTTTTCTAGTTGAAAGGATCTAAACCTTCCCAAAGTTTCAAACATCTTTTCTTCTTACGGAGGTTCATTTGGTCAAAGAATAGCCTCAAACAATACCTGTAATTCAAGAATTGTACTTGGCATATCATTTAAATTAACAATTTCAGATTGAGTGTTCTCAAATAAGTTCTTTAATTTGATGCGCGGTCCATTGAAAGCCGAATGATAAATTGTTGCGGATTGTACATGTCCTTAAATAATTGTAGAAATTTCT